>OY856409.1:1199519248-1200054248 GCA_963693085.1 Alisma plantago-aquatica
CAGATCTAAAGTCATGTGCATATGTCATGTCTTTACTGTTGAAGTTTTATTGAGATTGTTGATAACCCTTTTCTTATGTAAATTTCTACATTAAAAATCTCAAACTCAAATTTCAAACAATCTCTTTCAAATATTAACAATCTCAAACTCAGTTTTCAAAAAATCTTTTTCAAAGAGTAACAATCTCAAATTCAATTTTCAAACAATATTTTTCAAAAATTAACAATCTAAAACTTCAGTTTCAAACAATCTTTTCAAATATTAACAATCTCAAATTCATATTTCAAAAGATCTATTTCAAAGAAAAAAATCTTTTTAACAAACTCAAAAAGGGGGCCCATCCCCTAAACCCGAGCAAATAGGGTCGTTCCTCCATGTCGTATAAGACATCGTTCACCAATGTCGGGTCTGTCCCACATGATTCGAGATAATGACCTTAATCTAATACCACTTTGACTTTAAAATCTTTTTGGGTCCTTAACCATGACCTAAAACTAGCCCAATCATACATTTCATCAGCCTAAATAGGGTCCTACACTATGGCCTAAAACTATACCACAACCTTTTGTTATATGCCTTGAAAAGGAGAGGACAAGCCAAGACTTCCTCCTTACCAACCATTCCTCACAAGAGCTCTCCATAGAAACCCCTAGAGTTAGGTGGAAACCAGAGTGTCATGAATATTTTTAAGGGTTTTAGTTTGGAATCTCGTTGGAAGAGGACATCATGGGCGATGAAAAGTGGTTGATTAAGCACAATCACTGGCTTAGAGAAGGTCACCTTACTATTGACCAAGTACTCAATCCCCCACCTTGAATCCTAGTATGGATGGTTCTTTTGGAGCATTTCTCAAAGGAACAACACACCCTTCACCTTTTACTTTCTTCCATGGAATTATAAACGGTGTCTCATACAAAAGTGGATAGGTTCCCTCATATACTCCAAGCTAGGGGCATGAAAAACTAACAAAAAATATAGGTGCCTTTCATTGTGAGAGGAGTGCAAGAAAACTAGGATTAACCCTTGAATACACCTCTCTCTCTATAAGGAAGCATTTCTAGTTTCTTGTCTAAAATAGTATGTGAAGAGGGATTCATCCCAACGTGTAATGTTTTTTCTCATGATGTTACCCCCTACTTTTGAACCCCACTAGTGTATTTTCAAGACATCATGGGAGCAATAAGGACCTTGTACATCATATGATATTGCCAACGACCAATCTGGATGGCTAGGAGCAGCACTACAGGTTGACAGGGTGATGGTACTTCCAAGCGAGAGGTCATCTAAACAAGCAAGACAAACCATAAGAGGTGGAAAAATGAAAGCAAGTTGTTGTCATACATGAAGCCACAGTCACCCAAGATGGACCTTAATTTGTAGCAGCCTTTCCACATGCCTCTTCTACCGCCATCAATATCAACCTAGACAGGGGGATGGTACTATCCAGGGTTCACTAAATAAGGAGCCACACATGTAGGATCATCCACACCATTCTATTTGCATATCCTGTGGAGCTCCCATCTGCCTCACTCAAAAACACTCCATATGGGACTCTAATAGAGTCTTCCCTTGGAAAATCCAAGGTTTGTCCCAATATTGTAGGAGGGCAATGACATTCTTCAGACCTGGAGGAGAAACTATAGGAAAGAAGAAAGAAGAAGAAGAAGAAGTCACAACCACACAAGAAGAGCCTCAAGCGGCTGACACAACTTAAAGGTTCAAATATAATATCTGAATGGTTGAGGACCAGTCCCCAGCCTACACTTCATGTATCCACCACCCCACTCCTGACACAATCTGCAAACAAGGGGAGGGTATCAATTCCCACCACCTGTATATATGGTGCCACCAACAATGTCCAAGCCACTAATTACATGCATGATGTTTGCATGTCAAGAAGCTATCACACAGGAATCCGTTGTCACAGATCCCCATTTTCTTGATATCATGCAAAAGATCAAACTACTAGAAGGGAAGTGGGACATTGGGAAGAAATTCAATGATTTATACCACTTGCTAGACACAAAGATCCCTAAAAATTTCACTATGCCAAAATTCCATGAATATGCTAGAAAGGGGACCTCTTGGCCCATGTCAAGGTGTAACTCTTTGATATGGTGGATATCCAAAATGATGAAAAAGTACTAACACACTATCTCGCATGGACCTTGAATGATCATGTGTTGGCCTAGTACAACAAGCATGATTTGATCGTCATCACCACATGGGCCAAGATGTATGAAATCTTCATTGATCAGTTTACTTGGAATCTAGACCAAGTCCCAACCAAGGAGTAATTGGAAGAACTACAACAAAAGACAGACAAGATATTCTCTAAGTTTGTTGGACGATGGAGGGATCTTGCCTCTCAGCTAGACTTAAAGACCATGAATAAGGAGGCTCTTGACATGGTGATCAGAGCCACCATGCCATCTCTCACTTCCTTCTGATCCTTACAAAGGTAAAATACCTTCATAGAGCTCACACAAGTAGGTGTACATATCAAAAATTCAATCAAGAGGAGGGTTTATCAAAACATAGACCTCACTTTGAATCCATTGTATGTCTACCTAATGACTAATTGGAAGTGAAAGGGTAAAAAAAAAGAAGACATATGTCACAGTGAGAGTAGTACTCATCCCTGTTGGGATGAGAACGTGAAAATCTCCAATTGTACATGTTTCATCGACACAGACATCATCAACTCATGTTGTTAGGGCTTCAACACCTCATCCACAACAAGCTCAGGCAATGCCACCCAATTGTAAGCCTCAGTGCATTCCCCCACAATATGTGTGGCTACCAAACAACTGTTATGGGTACACACCACCACCTTTTCAGTTGGCTCTGCAATAGACAACAATAATCACAACTTTGGCAATGGGTAATCTGACATCTCATGCCAGCAAAAACAACTTTGTCAATTGAGGAGCCTCCCAAATTAAAGTGGAAATTCACACCCTAGGGAGCTTCTCTCAACACTATCATGATAAATATTTAGCATCTACTCAAGTTTCCAGTCATAAGGGATCCACCAAATCCCTTGCCTAAGATATACAATACCAATGTCTTTTGCAAATACCATAGAGAAAAGGGTCACAAGATGGACACATGCATCACACTCAAGCATCCCTTACAAGATCTCATAGAGATGGGGAAGTCTACACAGTCATTTCATAAGTGGCATTGTCATCCTCCAACACAATGGATATGATCTCGTCTCAAGAGGACACATCCTATGGATTTGTTCTTCCACTAGAGAAAGCAATCAAAAAATGGACTCAAAGTACTTGGATCGTCGCCTCAGTTTAGAAATGAAACTTGGTGACTCAAATAAATTTCAAAAGGTTGACTAGCATGCCAAGATCCCACCAGGGGCAGAAACTACAACCGATCATCATATCAGAAGCACGCCAGGGGCAGAAGGAACAACCGATCAACGTACCAAAGGCAAGTTTGAAGCTAAAATTATAGAAGGTATGGATTCTGAAGGTGGCAGTCCCTACCAATTCTCACCCTACAGTTGTGATATTAGCCATAATGAATTCATCTATCATAGAAAAGGGAGATCAATGCTCTACCTCTCATGAGGTATCAGCACCCCTCAACAAGGGAAAAGAGAAGGTGGCTACTTACATAGGAGTCCCAACCAACATTACTGAAGAGGAGGCCAACAAGGTATCCATTCAGACCATGGATGCCAAAAAGGTATCACCGACACCTGAACTTTACAAGGAGATCAATTCCAAAGATTTAGGCACTACCCATTTCCTTAGTAAACTGGATGGGGTATTATTGGCAGAAGTGTTACAAAACTCTTTGATGCATTGAGATGTTATCATGAAGACTCTTGAAGGATCCTACATCTCTAAGGACCTATGTACAGAAGCTCTCACATCCACCATATGATTGATTATGATCCCACACTTGATCTCATTTTACAAAAATGAAATTATGACAGGTGGGAGTCATAATAGGCCCTTTGTTACAACCCAATTTTCTTGAAAATATAATGTAAGGTGTATTTCCCTTTTAATGAATAAATGATATCCTTTTCTTTGAATTGTGATAAATTTCGTGAGAAATGGCTTTGATTGATTGATTGTGGGCCTTGTTGGCCATTGAGCCCAATTGAAAAGAAAAGGGAATTAATAAGGAAAAGAAATGGTTTTATAAAAAGGGAAATATGAGAAATCGACAATTAAAAGAAGATAAAGGCAAACCAATATTCCCCAATAAGGGAATTCGTGCCTTTATGATTTCTTGAGGTCCAAGGGACCCAAAACAACAAGACAATCACAAAGGAAGAAGGAATATAATTTAATTTGGTCTAATTAATAAGATAACTTGGGAGAGAAGGTAGTCTTCTCATCCATTGCTTTTTGTTTCCCAAATTTTGTACAAAGCTAGGCAATAATTAAAGGAACGTTCCCTTAAAATTTGAGATAAATAGGAGTTATTATTTGGGAGATATTAATTTTCCAAGATTTCTCCAATTTGGGAATTATTCTGAATTAAAGCAATAAATCGTTTGATCGTGGGCGATGACATCCGTTGGATCTTAATCCAATGATGGACACTCATCGTCTAAAGTCCCAACCGGACTGGGAATCTGCAGGTTCCAGGGAGACTTTCTCACCTAATTTTCTCTCAAACTAGTAGACATGACAGCCCGGTTTTAGTCCCATTGGACTCAGGAGAGGAAATCGCGAAGATTCCTCCCTATTTTTGCTGGGTTTGGTCGTCGTTTCAAGAAACGCCCAACTGGGCAGGAACTTGCCCCGACCCTATAAATAGGGGAAGGCCATGGAGGGAGCCAGCATCCCTAAAGGCTAGCCCAAACGCTGCGGAAGGAGACGAGGAGTGCGTTGGTGGAATCAATTGCTCTGTTGCTCGCAACCTGCGACCTTCAGACCTCAGAAAATGACGTCGGAGTCCGGCGAGCAAGGGGGTTACTAAGATGCTCTCTCGGCGGGCAATTGGACCGGTAGTCAAGTTTGGATGAGGGAGGTGGAGCTCCCTGAATAATCGGCGCTCTCGCAGAAGGTTTGAGTCGCGAAGTCAACGGTCGAGTTGATCGCGGAGCTACTGTGCATCGACACAAGGTGGAAGACGGAGTCCCATGGTCTTTGACCAAAATACCCCTCGCTCCCTTCAGCCGTGACGAGGTTAGAATTGTCTTTCGGTTGTTTTGATCGCTAGTTAAGGCACATACATCCGTGGCCGTCGGATCCTTAGTGGACCGCGCGGACCATGGATCAAACGATCCATGTTTTTCTGCAATTGCTATTAAATTAAATAAAATGAGTTTTCTTATAAAAATCATATCTTGAGCTAGGAAACTCAGATGCAAAAAGTCAATACATGAAAAATGATCAGAAAAATATGAGAAATACGTTAAAAATGGTTTGGATATCTGAATCTGTATATTTTTGCAAAAGTACATATTTTGATGGAAAAAGAGTTAATTTGTAAAAAGAAAACCCTAATTGATTATCAAGGATATATTTAGTCTTGCAATTAGGTTAATTCAAATATGTTTAACCTGATTAATGATTAATATGGTTTTTAACCTGTTTTGATGATAGAATTACATGTTTAGGGTTTTTAATTCAATATGTTGATTAATATGTTTAGAAATCCTAAATTAGAGAAAAAGAAAAAGATATAGCAATCTAAAAATTAGGGTTTATATGGTCCGAATCTGATCTTTTGGACCTTAATGGAAAATAGGACAAGATAATTAGGGTTTGATGGATATTTGATAAAAGTAAGGTAAAAGTAATAAAAAGGAAATAAAACACTAATTATGGTTAAAACCCTAAAAAGGGCAAATAACCTAGGAAACGATTAGAATTAATGAGTCATGATGACATGATTAATAATATAGAAATTAAATGCCTTTTTCAGGAACAAATTGTGTGTGTGTACTTGCTTGATTCCTGGTTGGTTGAGTTTTTCTGCATTCAAGCCTGCATAAGAGGTATGTTGTTAATTATGGATAACTGCTTTAGTTTCCCGATGGATTCCCAGATGTTTAATCGCATTGAATGCAACTAAACTGTTTGGATGTTCATATTGCAATTATAAAGTGACTATGACTATCACCATTTAATGTAAATGTGTAATCCTGCACCTACATGCCACCCTGATGGAAGATGCCATAAAGGTCAGGCCTAGGAGGGTAGACCAATGGGCACCATGAGAGGTGACCCTAGACACCAAGCTCGGGAATGAGAAGGTGGTCGATGAGGCATGACTAAGGAGCACCATGAGAGGTGACTCCCAGGAACCAAGCTCGGGATTGAGAAGGTGACCTTAAGTCAAATCCAGGGTTAGGGCAAAAGCGGTGGGGATTGTCACATGGAAAATGTAAATTGACTTGCTAATTATCTTGATTGCAATGCTTAGATTGTTAGACTTAATTGTGAAATTTTGGTTGCCTCCACATACCAGCAATTGCTGATCGATGTTTTGTTTGTCGGTGTTTTAGGTAAGATCCTAAAAAACATAAACAGTAAAGTGACACATCGCGAAATTAAGAAATAAAGTGCAAGGAGGATTAGATAGAGTATCTCAAGCTGTGGATAGTTAGATTTCCAAGTTTTATAAAGGTAAGTAAAAGTTTTAATTTTGTACCCAATTCCAGTTTAGTTAGTAGAATTTCATATTTATTGTTGATTATATGTTGAACCTTTGATCCTGTAAATTGATTAATGACTTTGACCTTCGGGTCTCCCCTAATTGGGGGTTACCGGGAGGCGGGGTCATTACAATTGGTATCAGAGCGTAGGTTCTCCATCTAATCATTAACAATTATTAAATTTTACAAATTCCATAGAATCGAGGGAGTTATTAGAGGAGTGTCCGAAAGACTGAGGTGTCTAGAAAAGGATCACTCCCGGGGGCTGGCAAGATTTTCCTCCGCACCGCTAGTCAGAATATGAGGACTCCCGGATTGTGTGACTGCCTGGCCGATATCTTAGGATATGACTCGAAATAAGATACCTTTAGGACTCTCTCATCTTACTCATCTCTCCTCAACTCAAATTTTTCTCTTAAGTATTGTAAGGATTAGGGTTTTCTCTCTCTTCCTCATCCTCATGTGGTATGGGTTAAAGTTGATAAGGTCTAAGGGATCCTCCACCAAATTAATAAAAGATACGTAAGTAAGATGTCATTGACATAAGTGTAATGAGTTTAAAGATAAACTAAAAGTCTATTTGTGTGCAGATGGCTCGTACCAAAGTTGTGGCTATTCCTTTTTCCACCGGTGATGGTGGACCACCCCGTAAGGAGAATGGGTCTTCCGAGAAGAGGAAACAGAACCAAGGTGGAGAGACCTCTAAGAAGAGAAAGAGGCCTGAAGAGACTATACATAAGGGCCCCAACCCTGAACCGATGCCTGGTGCCAACCAAGAACAAGGGGGAGGACCAGAATATGAGGAATACCATATGCATGAAGAGGAAGCCCACATGGAGGAGGACCAGCTTGGTGGTCCAGAACCAACCATGGTGGTTCATACAACGGATGCAATTTGGATGGAACAACAAAGGCAATTGACTGAAGCTATCCGTGCCCTGGCCCTTAGGGATGTAGCTAGGACCGAGGATGGTGAGCCACTTCCTGTTCGTCCTCGACTTGGAGCCACCATCCTAGACTTCGTCAAGCTGAACGTCGAGAAGTTCTGGGGAGAAGACAAGTCAGAAGTAGTTGACAAGGCCGAAGCTTGGCTACTTGCGGTCGAGAATGGGTTTTGTATGCTAGAGGTGCAGCTGAATAAAAAGGTTCTGTTTGCTACTCACCTTCTGGAAGGTGCAACCAAGATATGGTGGGAGAACCATATCACAGGAAGAGACCTGAGTGAGGAACCGATGGCATGGACTGACTTCAAGACCATCTTCACCGCCAGATTCCTCCCCATCTCAGCAAGGAAAGAGAAAGAAAGAGAGTTCATGAGCATGACTCAAGGAAGTTCTTCAGTTGCGGACTTCGGTCGCAGGTTCCACCTCCTGGAACGCTTCAGACATATGTTGGATGAAGAGAGGAGGGTGGACCACTTCATAGAACGTCTGCACCCTGCCATCAAGCCTCATGTGATAGCTAGTAAGCCAAAGACCTTTGTTGAAGCCTACAACACCGCCTTAGATATGGACAGGACAGTGATGCCTGCACAGAACCAACCCAGAGGGTACTTGGGTTTCACTGAAGGAGCTCAAGGGCCAAGGAATGAACACAGGAAGGGACAAGGACGCAACCACAACAAGAACAAGCATGGGCACAAAGGCAAGCCCCGTGGTCGCCTCCAGTAGTGTCGCACCTGTGGACGGGCACATCCTGGGAAGTGTGGCTTTGAGAAGAAGGTATGCTTCAGATGTCAACAAGAGGGACACTTCATCACCAACTGCCCTCAGCCTGACCTAAGAGGACCTTTGGGGTCACAGCTTGTGGCAGCCCAGCCAGTAGTTGCAGCACCTCCCGCAGGAGCACCAGCCGGAGCACCTCCAGCTAGAGAGAGGAGACAAGCTAGAGTGTTCACCATCGACAATGAAGAAGCTCAGGCGAATGCTAATAAGTTGATTGAGGGTAATAACCCCTAGAGTTTTTCTTTTAGTTCAGTAGACCATGTAGTAGCTTTCTGATATGGAATAACTATGTAGGCTTGTTGGAAGTCATGGGACATAATGTAAAAACACTCTTTGATTTTGGTTCTACTAATACTTTTATTTCGAGAAATCTGGCAACTATGCTTGGTTTGGATATCAGGGATTTGGGTTATGTTTTGGATGTCACAACCCCGAGTGGTCGTATTTATACCTCTCTCTTGAAAACCCCTATCCTGCCGGTAAAGTACCTGAACCATGAGCTTCCCACTAACTTCATCCTTCTTGATATGAATGATTTTGATGTAATCATCGGTATGGACTGGCTTTCCACCTATAGGGCCCAGATTGACTGTAGAGAGAAGAAGATTCTCATTAGAAAGACCGGCTATCCACACTTCACCATTCGAGGAAGGAAAGATGCGACAACCAGTCTTTACATATCCGCTTTGAAAGCTGAACGGATGCTATCCAAGGGTTGTCGAGCCTACCTAGCCATAGTTACCGTACCCGAGGTTAAGGGGCAATCCTTAGAGGACATATAGGTGGTTCGGGAGTACGCGGATGTGTTTCCAGATGATCTACCAGGGATCCCCCTTGAGAGGGAGGTAGACTTCTCGATTGAGTTAGCTCCTGGGACTAACCCTATATCTAAGGCACCCTATAGAATGGCCCCTGCTGAGTTGCTTGAGTTGAAAACCCAGTTGCAAGAGTTTTTGGATAAGGGGTTTATCCGACCCAATACCTCACCATGGGGAGCACCAGTCCTCTTTGTGAAAAAGAAGGATGGGTCGCTTCGGATGTGTATTGATTATCGGATGATCAACCAGGCAACCATTAAGAATAAGTATCCTTTACCCAGAATAGATGACATGTTTGACCAACTCAAATCAGCTCGAGTCTTTTCCAAAATCGATTTGAGATCAGGATATCACCAAGTGAGAGTGAGGAGTGAGGATATACCCAAAATGGCTTTCAGAACCCGTTATGGCCACTATGAGTTTGTGGTCATGCCATTTGGATTATCCAATGCACTGAGTGTCTTTATGAACCTCATGAACAGTGTGTTCCAACCTTTCCTTTACTCTTTTGTGATAGTGTTCATAGATGACATTTTTGTGTACTCAGATGACCTAGCCCAACACCGTGACCACCTGGGTAGAGTCCTTGATATCCTGAGAAAGCATAAGTTCTTCAGAAAGTTATCGAAATGTGAGTTTTGGTTGGACCGAGTCATGTTTCTTGGACACATCATCTCAGGAGGAACAATCGTCGTAGATCCAGCCAAAGTATCGGCAGTTCGAGACTGGCCGGCACCCAAGAACCCCTCTGAGATTCGTAACTTCTTAGGGTTGGCCGGATACTACCGTCGCTTTATCAAGGATTTCTCCAAGACTGCTCTACTGCTAACCATGTTGACTCGGAAGGATGTGAAGTTTGTGTGGTCTGACGTATGTGAAGCTCGCTTCCAAGAATTGAAAGAGAAGCTGACCACCGCTCCTATGTTGACTTTGCCTTCTGGCAACGAGGGTTTCATGATATTCACCGATGCATCCAAGATGGGACTTGGCTGTGTGTTGGAACAAGATCGGCATGTGGTTGCATAAGCTTCCCGACAGCTCAAGCCAAATGAGGTGAATTACCCGACACATGACCTGGAGTTAGCTGCTATAATCCATGCCTTGAAGATATGGCGGCACTACCTGTACGGTGCTACCTTCGAGATCTTCACCGACTATAAGAGTTTAAAGTACCTGCTGACACAGAGAGACCTAAATCTGCGACAACGACAATGGATGGAGTACATGAAGGATTACGACTTCACCATCGCCTACCATCCTGGTAAGGCGAATGTAGTAGCTGATGCGTTAAGTCGAAAATAGCTTAAGTGTGCAGCTGTTTTGTCCAGTCAGTGGAAGAGTTTGGAGGAGCTTGTGGAATGGACACCACAACCGTTAGAGGAGCGAGTTCGGTTGGCTAATATCCAGATTCAATATGAGTTGTTGAGCGGGATCATAACTGCACAGTTGACCAGTAGAGAGCTAGACAAGATGAAAGGTTTAATGATGAAGCCACAGACTCCTCTATCTGTGGGAGTAGACGGAGGAATCAGGTTTGAGAATCGTGTATGGGTTCCAGCAGATTCATCAATAAAGGAACGCATCTTGCAAGAGGCTCATGGATCCAAGTACACAGTGCACCCAGGAACTACTAAGATGTACAAGGACCTACATCGGTTTTTCTGGTGGCCAGGAATGAAGAAAGACATTGCATCATGGGTGGCCAGTTGTCTTACATGCCAGATGGTGAAGGCTGAACACCAACGACCTGGCGGACTTTTACAGTCGATAGAAATTCCAGAATGGAAATGGGAGCTAATCACCATGGATTTTGTGGTGGGTCTACCCCGGACCAAGAAGTGTCATGATGCGATATGGGTCGTGGTAGATCGTCTTACCAAGTCAGCACACTTCTTTGCATTGAAGACCACTGCTAAGGTGACAGGCCTAGCTGAGCTGTATATCAAAGAGATAGTACGTTTGCATGGTGTTCCAGGATCGATCATCTCAGATAGAGACCTAAAGTTCACTTCCAAGTTGTGGAAGCAAGTTCAAGAGGAACTTGGTACAAGGTTAAAGTTTAGTACCGCTTATCACCCCCAAACAGATGGTCAGTCAGAAAGGACAATCCAGACGTTAGAAGATATGTTGAGAGCTTGTGTGATCGATTGGGGTGGCTCATGGGAGCAATACTTACCGTTGGCAGAGTTCGCCTACAACAACATCTACCAAGCCAGTATCGGAATGCCTCCATATGAAGCTTTGTACGGGAGACCGTGTCGGTCACCACTTCACTGGGATGATGTGGGTGAGAGGACCTTGTTGAGGTCAGATGAGCTCCAAGTGTATGCTGATAAAGTGGCTTTGATCAAGCAAAGGCTAAAGAGAGCCCAGGATCGACAAAAGTCGTATGCGGATGCAAAGCGGACTGATGTGCATTTCACTGTGGGAGATGATGTGTTTTTGAAAATCTGACCACTCCGAGCTATAGCTAAGAATAGAGGAAAGCTGAGTCCCCGATACGTGGGTCCGTTTGAGGTATTGGAACAGATTGGTGAAGCTGCATATTGTTTGGCGTTACCCCCTCAGTATAGCATGATGCATGATGTGTTTCACGTGTCTAACCTGAAGCGATATGTGCAAGATCCGAGCCATGTGCTGAGCATTGAACCTATTGAGCTTCAAGGGAAGCTGACTTATCCTGAGACACCTTTACGGATTCTAGATACCAAGGTGAAAGAACTCAGATGCAAGAATATAGATATGGTAAAGGTTCTTTGGAAGCACCATGGAGAGGATGAGGCCACATGGGAGCTGAAGGTAGACATGGAGAAAACATACACTAAATTGTTTGTTTGATTGTTTGAATTTTGAGGGCAAAATTCCTATAAGGAGGGGAGGATGTTACAACCCCATTTTCTTGAAAATATAATGTAAGGTGTATTTCCCTTTTAATGAATAAATGATATCCTTTTCTTTGAATTGTGATAAATTTCATGAGAAATGGCTTTGATTGATTGATTGTGGGCCTTGTTGGCCATTGAGCCCAATTGAAAAGAAAAGGGAATTAATAAGGAAAAGAAATTGTTTTATAAAAAGGTTAATATGAGAAATTGACAATTAAAAGAAGATAACGGAAAACTAATATTCCCCAATATGGGAATTCGTGCCTTTATGATTTCTTGAGGTCCAAGGGACCCAAAACAACAATATAATCACAAAGGAAGAAGGAATATAATTTAATTTGGTTTAATTAATAAGATAACTTGGGAGAGAAGGAAGTCTTCTCATCCATTGCTTTTTGTTTCCCAAATTTTGTACAAAGCTAGGAAATAATTAAAGGAACGTTCCCTTAAAATTTGAGATAAATAGGAGTTATGATTTGGGAGATATTAATTTTCCAAGATTTCTCCAATTTGGGAATTATTCTGAATTAAAGCAATAAATCGTTTGATCGTGGGCGATGACATCCGTTGGATCTTAATCCAACGATGGACATTCATCGTCTAAAGTCCCAACCGGACTGGGAATCTGCAGGTTCCAGGGAGACTTTCTCACCTGATTTTCTCGCAAACTAGTAGACATGACAACCTGGTTTTAGTCCCATTGGACTCAGGAGAGGAAATCGTGAAGATTCATCCCTATTTTTGTTGGGTTTGGTCGTCGTTTCAAGAAACACCCAACTGGGCAGGAACTTGCCCCGACCCTATAAATAGGGGAAGGCCATGGAGGGAGCCAGCATCCCTAAAGGCTAGCCCAAACGCTACGGAAGGAGATGAGGAGTGCGTTGGTGGAATCAATTGCTCCGTTGCTCGCAACCTGCGACCTTCAGACCTCAGAAAATGGCGCCGGAGTCCGGCGAGCAAGGGGGGTACTAAGACGCTCTCTCGGCGGGAAATTGGACCGGTAGTCAAGTTCGGACGAGGGAGGCGGAGCTCCCTAAACAATCGGCATGCTCGTAGAAGGTTTGAGTCACGAAGTCAACGGTCGAGTTGACCGCATAGCTGATGTGCATCGATGCAAGGTGGAAGACGGAGTCCTGTGGTCTTTGACCAAAATACCCCTCGCTCCTTTCAGCCGCGACGAGGTTAGAATCGTCTTTCGGTTGTTTTGATCGCTAGTTAAGGAACATACATCCGTGGCCGTCGGATCCTTAGTGGACCGCGCGGACCATGGATCAAACGATCCATGTTTTTCTAGAATTTCTATTAAATTGAATAAAATGAGTTTTCTTATAAAAATCATATCTTGAGCTAGGAAACTCGGATGCAAAAAGTCAATACATGAAAATTGATCATAAAAATATGAGAAATACGTTAAAAATGGTTTGGATATCTGAATCTGTATATTTTTGCAAAAGTACATATTTTGATGGAAAAAGAGTTAATTTGTAAAAAGAAAACCCTAATTGATTATCAAGGATATATTTAGTCTTACAATTAGGTTAATTCAAATATGTTTAACCTGATTAATGATTAAGATGGTTTTTAACCAATTTTGATGATAGAATTACATGTTTAGGGTTTTTAATTCAATATGTTGATTAATATGTTTAGAAATCCTAAATTAGAGAAAAAGAAAAAGATATAGCAATCTGAAAATTAGGGTTTATATGGTCCGAATCTGATCTTTAGGACCTTAATGGAAAATAGGAGAAGATAATTAGGGTTTGATGGATATTTGATAAAAGTAAGGTAAAAGTAATAAAAAGGAAATAAAACCCTAATTATGGTTAAAACCCTAAAAAGGGCAAATAACCTAGGAAACGATTAGAATTAATGAGTCATGATGACATGATTAATAATATAGAAATTAAATGCCTTTTTCAGGAACAAATTGTGTGTGTACTTTCTTGATTCCTGGTTGATTGAGTTTTTCTGCATTCAAGCCTGCATAACAGGTATGTGGTTAATTATGGATAACTACTTTAGTTTCCCGATGGATTCCCAGATGTTTAATCGCATTGAATGCAACTAAACTGTTTGGATGTTCATATTGCAATTATAAAGTGATTATGACAATCACCATTTAATGTAAATGTGTAATCCCGCACCTACATGCCACCCTGATGGAAGATGCCATAAAGGTCAGGCCCAGGACGGTAGACCAATGGGAACCATGAGAGGTGACCCTAGACACCAAGCTCGAGAATGAGAAGGTGGTCGATGAGGCATGACTAAGGAGCACCATGAGAGGTGACTCCCAGGCACCAAGCTCAGGATTGAGAAGGTGGCCTTAAGTCAAATCCAGGGTTAGGGCAAAAGCGGTGGGGATTGTCACATGGAAAATGTAAATTGACTTGCTAATTATCTTGATTGCAATGCTTAGATTGTTAGACTTAATTGTGAAATTTTGGTTGCCTCCACATACCAACAATTGCTTATCGATGTTTTGTTTGTCGGCATTTTAGGTAAGATCCTGAAAAACACAAACAGTAAAGTGACACATCGCGAAATTAAGAAATAAAGTACAAGGAGGATTAGATAGAGTATATTAAACTGTGGATAGTTAGATTTCCAAGTTTTATAAAGGTAAGTAAAAGTTTTAATTTTGTACCCAATTCCAGTTTAGTTAGTAGAATTTCATAATTATTGTTGATTATATGTTGAACCTTTGATCCTATAAATTGATTAATGACTCTGACCTTTGGGTTTCCCCTAATTGGGGGTTACCGGGAGGCGGGGTCGTTACACCCTTGGTGACTACTATATTGCACATCAGCCTCAAGATACCCTCCTATTTTGTTGAAAATGGTGCATGCCTCAATTTGTTTCCCTTTAAGAGTCTAGTCATCCAAGGGAAGGATCCTTCTGACCTCTAGTTCAAAACAAAGAAAGCAACCTCCTTCAACAAAGTAATCAAGGACACTGGGAGAAATCATGTTGGAGCTTCGACTTGGTCCCCATGCATTCACCATCCCATTTCTCATGATGGAGTTGAGTCCCTCCTTCAATCTCCTCCTGGGGATGATGTTGAATCATCAAAACTATGTAGTTCCATCATTGTAACATTAGAAGTTAAAAGTATCAACTAGTCCATGCCATCATCACAGTTTAGGCTGACAATGTTGGTACCATAGAATGCAACATAGAAGACGATCTCTTACTTTGTCAGGATGCTACACATCACCAACATTAGTTGGGTTCCCCCACATAGGAAGATACTTCATCTACTCTACAACTCCATATCAATTCGCACATGAACTATGGGAGATGAATAAACATCTAGATAGAGTATTGGGAGTCTAATTACAAGGTTACACATAGATCATCCAGGTCACTCCCAAACATAGAAGGGCGGGCTTCAAGTTCTATGTCCCATCCTACATATGACCTCAATTCCCTAGGAAAATGTCATATAGAAAGCCTATAATGTTGTGGCCTACAACAAGGGACTTAACCCAAAGCGGTTATCCTAACAACCTATTGATGACCTAAGATCTGAGACACGAAGGTTGATGCATCTTACTAGAAGAATAGTGTTGACTTTGGGTAATTTATTGATGGGAGTGGCCCTAAGCACAAAGGTTCCCATACGTACTTCCCTTGTATTGTGGCCATCACTGAAAACAATTCAAATATAATAAGGTAATCATTCATGTGGCATCACCTTACTCCTTGCAAGAGGTTGATGACAATGACCAAGAGAACTATCTTGGGATCGCTGTCAGCATCAGAGAGATCTCCCTCCAAAGCAATCAATAGTCTAAGATCAAATTCATCCCTCCAAATGTGGATGCAAACAACAGGATACCCACTCCCGTTGTCAGTAAGTCATGCCATGAGCACTCAGACATTACTAGGATCTTCAAACACCTTCAAGATGACCATTTTGTCTAGATTAAAATCATCAAACCAACACCAGAGAGGGTGGAGACACCACCAAAAGAAGATGATTACAATCCTCTCTAGGTATGCCCTATCTAGCCAAGACGACACCAATACTACAAAGGATAAAGTTATATACAAAGACCATAGAATCACATGGGATGACTACAATGATGCCTATAGACATGATTGAAGGATGGGGTGTCAATGCCATTTTTTATTCCAAGGTCATGGAAGATCCATAAATGATCCTCAGTCCTCTCCAGAAAGGAGAGGAATTCCATAACTGGTGTGTGGATTGACTGTGACGTCCTAAGGACTAGATCTCCCCTCACACCCAAAAACCAACCCATTAGAAGAAAGAGACTATGATGTAATAGAGGTCCTATAGTGGTTGTTTCTTCATGCACTACCACATCCCCTCTCATTACCATAGTATCCAAAAAAATGCAAAATACACAAAAACTCAAAATATTACAAAATTAATAAAAAAAACCCATAAAAATATAAAGACGGGTAGGCTCTCTGAGAGTTTTCCAAATACTTCACAAAGGAGGCATAGATCTATAATGATGAAGATGCAAAATTTGAAGTCATCCCTTTCCTAAAATATATGACAAGGATCATCAACCTTTTCATAATGAAGATGAGAAAAAGTTGAACAACCTTAGCTCAAACCCCCAGCTATGCAAAGTCAAAGTTGGGGTGTGTCTACCTCAACACATCAAGAACCAACTAATAGAGCTTCTATGCCACTACATCAATGTGTTTTTTGGGAGCTACACTGACATGCTTGGGTTGGACAAAACAATCATTGTCCATTGACTATCGATCACCCCTGGTCTTAACCCCATCAAATAGAAGGTTAGGTGGTTGCGGCTAGAATGGAGCCTCAAGATCACAGATAAAGTTCAAAAGCAATACAATGTTGGTTTATTAGTAATAGTCAACTACCCTACATGGCTCGCCAACATTGTACCAATTCCATAGAATGGTAGAAATGTACAAATGTGTGTGGATTATCACGATAGCAACAATGCATCTCTGAAATATGAGTTCCCACTTCCACACATAGATGTACTCATTATAACATTTTCGGCCATGTGTTTTCAACTTGATGGATAGTTCACGGGCTATAATCAGATCAATATGGCTAAATAAGATAAAGAAAAGACCAATTTCATCACAAAATGTTTGGTGTTCTATCATCAAGTCATGCCTTTCAGTCTCAAGAATTTTAGAGCTACATATCAAAGGGAAATGGTTTCCCTCTTTCTCAACATCATGCACAAATAGGTGGAGGTCTATGCTGATGACATGATCGCTAAATCTAGAGGTCTTGAAGACCGCCTCACCAACCTCGAAAATCTATTTTAGTGATTGTGATGGTTCTCCATGTGCCTAAATCCTACCAAGTGCACCTTTGGGGTTACATTTGGTAACCTACTAAAATACATCGTCAGTTGGAGAGGAATACAAGTAGATCTTTGGAAAGCATGACCATACAAGAAATGCCATCCCCAAGAACTGAGAAGGAGATATGAGGCCCACTGGGGCATCTCCAATAGATCAACACTTCATTTCTGAACTCACACATATATGTGAGCCAATCTTCAATATATTAAAGGAGAACTTTGATTCTATATGGAACACAAAATTGAGGTTGCACTCCATAAGCTCAAATATTCCCTTGCCAATCCTCTCATTCTACACATATCTATTTATGAGACATCAATGGGAAGAGTCTTAATGAACGCAACAACCAATGGAGAGCACTCTATCTATTAGTTGTCCAAGAAGTTCAACAACACTGAGGTTTGCTACACTACAATCTAAAAATATTTCTTGAACCTAATCATGCAATGAGGAAGTTGTGCCACTATCTAATGATGTATCATCTACTCCTCATTGCCAAGAATGATCCACTTTGATATCTATGAGATCGCCCAACCTGGACTGGTCGATTCACCAAATAGCAAGTAATGTTGTCAGAGTTTGACATTACCTATCTCCCTATGAAAGTTCAAAGCACATGCCCTCACAGATCAACTAGTAGATACCCTACTGTCGAAAGAATCTATTCACAAATATGAGTTCCTAGATGAAGATATAGGGATGATCAACCCACCATACATGGGAATCCCTTTGTATACAGACACGTGAACAATTTTATTTCTTAGAACCATAGATCAAAAAGGAGCCAGAATAGGTGTACTCTTGCAAAACTCTCATGGTGATCAGCTACTGGTATCAAGATGATTGGCATTTGATTCTATAAGAAATGTGGTTGAATATATATCTTGCATTATGGGACACTTGCTCACCAGACAGCAAGAAGCAAGATGACTACAATCTATGGTGATTCTCTCCTTGTCATTTCTCAAGTCTAGAACAATTATAGAACATGACATCAGAACCTGTTACCCTACTAGGAAAACATATGCTATGTGGCTCATAACCTCGAGCATATTTCCTTTCACTTCATCAGAAGAGATCACATTGCTTTTTTTGGCACACTAGTAACCCTCACTTCATGTATTTACACCCAAGAAGGCCAAACCTTCTCTCTGGAAGCAAAGATACTTACGCAACCAGCTTGCTACATGATCATCGACAATGCTCCCTGGTGATGAAGAAAGGGCTTAGTTTCACGACATCAAGATGTATCTATCAAACCAAGTTGTTCTAGAGAACCTCTCATAGAAAACTATGCCAAAGATCCTACAACTAGAATCTCCTTTGATGAATCAAAAATACATAAATAGAAGCTCTAATGAAAGAGTTTCATGTAGGGTCATGTGGCACACACATGAATGGGGGTATGTTGGTCAAGAAAATTACACTCTTGAGATACTATTGGAACACCATGGAAATGGACTATTGCTAATTTGACTTCAAATGTTGAGCTTGCCAAATTCATGGAGACTATATCCACTTTCCTGCAAATCACATCTAAAACATGGTTGTGCCTTGTCCATTCTCAACTTGGGCATCGACACGATCAACAAGATCAAACCTAAAGTGTGAAATGGAAATTGCTTCGACCTCATCACAATTGATTACTTCACCAAATGGGTAGAAGCAGTGTCCATCACTAACACATCAGACCAACAGGTCATCAAATTCCTCAAGAAAAATAACATAAGCCAATGTGGGGTAGCGCACAAAATCATTTTAGATGATAGGACAAATTTCAATGTGAAGATCGTAAAAGAGTACTTAAGCTCTTTTGGATCAAACAACATCAAATATCACCTTACCAACCATAGATGAAAGGATCTATAGAAGAACAAAAATATGATCAAGATTCTAAAGAAAACACCAGTTCCCTTCCCAACTAGCATGAACATATCCCAAGGCTTTGTGGGACTACCACACTTCCATTAGAACTTCAACAAGGGCTATGCAATACTCCCTAGTGTATGGGATGGAAGCACTCATACCAGTTGAAATGCAAATCCCTTCGCTCTACATACTATGAGAAGCAAATATCTTAGAGACAAAATGGCTTCAAGACTGAGTGTATAGCCTCAACACTCTTGAAGAACGACGAGAAAAAACCTGACACCATGAACAATGATATAAAGCAAGAAAGGCTTGAGCATTTAAGAATGGGATTCAACCTCAAAAATTTTAGAAGGGCTACCTAGTATTGCAAGTCATCCAGAATGTTGATTCTAGGGGCAAGTTTAACCCTAAATGGTAGGGACCATACATCATCCATGACATTTACGACTGGGGTGGCATGCGTCTAAAGACATGGATGGAGATATTCATCTTCATCACAAAAACGATAGCCTTGTCAAATGCTACTATTATTGATCAAACTACCACAACAAGCAAACCTTTTGCAGAAACCCATCTAACAGAGATAAAAGCTCCCATTCTTCTAAAAAAGAAAGCACCTGAAATATACCTAAACACCTGACCACGTACCCTGATGCATGTGTAGTCATTATTACATTCCCATTTTCCCTTGATTTCATGTGTAGATTAGTCATTTATTTGATTTATCATGCATGAAATATCACAAATGGCATGTTTCTATTGAATGCATCAAATAATATGATTTTTAACTATTCTATGTAATAATTTATACATCCCAAGTGTATTATGATGTTTTTGTACATTTTAGGTATAAGGAAGATCCATAGACTCAATATTACTGACTTGGTAATAGTCATTGGTACCGATTTGATGTAAGTAATGGACCTAGAGGCTCACCCAGATTTGGTGCTACTGACCACCAAAGTCGGTGGTACCAAATTAGCATCAGTAAGCCCCGACATGAATCGAGAAAACTCAGTGCTATCGAGTTTCCAACTCGGTGCTACCGAGTTGACGTCAGAGAGGTAGTTTGAAAACTACAAAACTCGATGCTATCGAGTCCAGTCAATAGTACTGACAGGATCGGGATTGTGCGACCAAACCTAAGTGACTCAGTACTTCTGACTCACCTAGTCAGTACTACCGAGTTTGCGTGATCAGGCCAGTAACATATTTCACTCTAATCTAATAGTGGACGTTATTTTGTACCCTAAGTGCCTTCTATGACTTAGGGGGATGATGTCCAGAGAAAGAAAGGCAACCATTTTCATTGCACGACAACCGGAGAGAGAGAGAAAAGAAGAACCCAAGATTGAAAGCTTCAACCGAGGGGATTTAGGCACCTTTAGAGGATGATTCTACAGCTAGAAGACATCAGAACGCACATACAACATAGGGGATCTTCCGGACAGGTAGATATTCAGGAGTTACCTTAGTTTCCTAATGTTTCCCACCTTTTTCTTCTTCCTTCCCATGTATTCGTTGATGAAAACCATGCAAGCCTAAAATCTTTTATTTCTTAGGATCCAGGAGTAGCCTGAATATACACTGTGATTGATTTCTATGCATTAATATCAATTTTATCTCTTTTACTAGAAATAAATCTATGAAATCTTTGTGTTCTACTTGTCCTTAATCACCATGAGTGGATTGATAGATGTGTAGTCATCTTAGGAGAGAGGTTGAGGGTCAGAAAGAATAGATTTACCCGTATACAGTGCCCTTTGGGAAAAGTAGAGTATAAACGGGAGGAGAAACCTAGAGAATAATCATAAAACATCTAACTAATCAACCAATAACTGTAGAAGTGGGATTAGCATTAGATTAGGTAGTGAATTACACTGCAGGAGCAGGTAATTCTGGCTACAAAATCCTTATCCAGGGATTAAGATAATAGATGTTAGTGTGGTTGAGGTCAGTTATTAGTGTTAACCTTGGTGAAACCACTATATTAAGGAATTCATCCCATCTCTGATTAATTCTACCTTTAAATTCATTGTGTTTATGTGTTCGTTCTTTAACTCAACCCAATTCAACCTTTTACAATCGGCTTAGCTGATTTGATTGCAGTTAGTAATAGTCTACTGGAGAAATGCTTCCCTGTGTTCGAATCAGGCCTCAAAAGGCCTTATTACTTCGATACATTCACTTGCATATTACACACGGAAGATTCATGTCAAGTTTTTGGCACTGTTGTCGGGGAAGAGGCAACATCCAACACTAAGAGTGTTGTGGTCGGCCACTCTAGGCCAATTTTTTTATTTTTTTATATTTTATCATTTCTAAATTTCTTCAAGCTGGACCATAAGATATTTTTGATACATCATAAATTTCTTGTGCTAAGACATATTTTTTACTATTTTAGGGAAACTAGTGCATGGTGCATACCAGAGCCATAGAATACAGAGAATCATCCTCACCAGGCTTTGGACAAGCAGATCTCTTGCAAGAAGAAAGGGAGTCCAGCAGATATGTGGACAGGTTCAACCGAACCCCTCCACTGACACCTCCACCTGAGAGACATGCGACACCAGAAGAACAAAAAATAGTAGAAATGGAGGGAGAAGAAGAATTGATGATATGGGAAAGGATAAAGGCTTCTTCATCTATGGCCCAGAAAGGGCCCATCAAAAGGCAAGACATCAATGTGGGAAGCTGTAAGATAGATCCTAGACATAATACCTTAGTTAAATCTCAAGCATTCCATGGACATCCTTATAAAGATCCAATGACTCATATTAGCAATTTCATGGAGACCTATGATATGGTCAAGATAGACAGGATCCCAGCCACTACAATATATCTTAAGCTATTTTCCTCTTCACTGGCGGATAGTGCAAATTCATGGTTCAACAATCTTGATGATGAGATCAGTGAGACATGGGATTAAATGATAGATGCATTCTTTGAGTGCTACTTCCCTCAGCAAAAGACTAATGACCTAGTGAAGAAGATTCACAACTTCAAACAGCAAGCTGATTGTTGTATTCAGAGCCATGGGAGAGGTTTCAGAATATGTTGAGGAAAGTGTCTCATCATGGCATTGATCTATTGGGGTAGGCCAAGATTTTCTATTATGGCCTACACAAGGAATATAAAACAACTATTGACAGCATGGGAGGAGGCTTCTTCCTCAACAACAAGCCCACTCACTGCCTTGAAATCCTCAAGAACATGTCTAAAAACCAACCATGGGGAGAACAATGATGCATTAGGGGCAATACAAGAACAATGATTATTCTTGGAGGAAGGACCCCAAATTTTCTTGGAAGGATCCTAACAACTTCCAACAGAATCCATCATAAGGGCAGCAACAGCATCCTAAGCCACTACAATATGGTGGCCAAGCACAATATCAACCAGAGCAACAAAAAATTGACAAGATTGAAGAAATCATGGGTAAGTTGTTGAGCCAGAATGACCTACAGATTGCACAAACTCAAAGGGATCTTTAAAATCAAGGGGCACGTATTCACAACATAGAGACACAAATCTCTTAGGTAGAAACAGATGTGAGTGCATTAAAGCAACCAACCCAATGAGGATTTCTGGTGAACCGCAATGTACCTTCTGGGAACCAACATGTGAAAGTGGTTCTACTACACAGTGGCAAGAAACTACTGAATGATGCATCACATGGTGCAATGACTAAAGAAGCTACAAATCAAACTATACTAGTGGATGCAGAAGAAACAGACATGGAAGCACAGGAGAAGATGGAAGAGGAGCAAGTTGATGAGATTGGGGGTAATAAAACTCATGCTTATATCCCATCTCACCAGAGGGAACCCGTAGTTCCTATGCCATTTCCAAATAGTTTGAAAGTGACCAAAATGGACCAACAGTTCAAGACATTTCTAGACAATTTTTAGAAGTTATCTGTGAACATTCCCTTGATAGACGCTATTGAGCAGATACCATCCTATGGGAAGTTTTTGAAGGATATAATTACAAAGAAGAGAAAGATACTAGAGTCTGATGTCATGGTTCCCGAAAGAGAAGGTTAGTGCCTTCATATTGGGGACACTGCCTCCTAAAAGACATGATCCAGAATGCTTTAATATTACATGCTTCATAGGCAAGACAAAATTTGAAGAGGCTTTATGTGATTCAGGTGCAAGTATAAATATGATGCCTCTATCTACCTTCAAGAAGCTCAGACTTAAGGAATCCAGGAAGAGAAGCATGACAACCTAGTTGGCAGACAACTCAATAGTTAAGCCATATTGCATGTGCAAGGATGTCCTAGTGAAAGTGGATAGGTTTTTCTTTCCTATAGATTTTGTTGTGATGGAAATGTAGGACGACCATAGCAATGAGGTTCTACTTGGAAGACTATTTCAATCCACTACAAACATGATACTTGAGATGGGAAGAGGACATCAGACTATGGGAATCCAAGATGACAAGTTTGAGATTAAGATCCCAGAGCACTCTCAAGACACAGGAGATAAGGTGTAATGCAACATGCTTCAGCATGTGGATAGAAAGTTTTCTTTGTTTCTAGGGAAGTCATTCTTAGATATGGCCCATGTTATGACTAAAGTAGAAAGAGGTACTCTAGCGGTAGACATCATGAAAAATATAGAGGTGATCTCACTGACCCAAGAAGTGTGCTACCCAGACGATGAGGGAGAGGACTATGACCCTGCTACCGAAGAAGAAGTCATAGCTGATTTTGTGATACAATCATCACCCAAGCTACCCTCAAAAGTGTTCTTGACAAACAGAATCGAGGAAAACATTTGCAAGAATCATCCAGAGGAGGGTGTTTTGATGTTGAAGGCATTACCTTGCTACTACACAAGGTGCTTTGAAGACCTTGGACCACCGCCCCCACCATTGGTCCCATCTCTATTGAGCCCGTCAGACTTGGAGCTGAATCCATTACCGCTGCACCTGAAGTATGTCTCCTTAGCTGTAGAGGAAAAGCTCCCAGTGATCAAATCATAGTCTTTGAGTGGTGAAGAGGGAGGAAAGTTACCATGCTGGAAAACACCGAGCTGCATTCGGGTGGTCCATATCTGACATTAAAGGGATCTCTCCAACCTTGTGCCAACACAAGATCCAACTCAAAGAAGGATCTAAGGAAATTGTCCAACCTCAGAGGCATCTCAATCCAATTATGACTGAGGTGGTGAAAAAGGAAATCGTCAAGCTACTGTCGGTAGGTATAATCTATGCAATTTCTGATTCAATGTGGGTTAGTCATACCCATGTAGTTCTCAAGAAAGGGGGGATCACAGTCACTAATAATGCAGCTAATGAATTGATTTCCACTATGCTAGTGATGGGTAGGCAAGTGTGCATAGGTTATCGTCAGTTGAATGCAGCCACCCTTAAAGATCATATCCCTTAACCTTTTATTGATCAGATCTTGGAATGATTAGCTGGCCATTCACACTTTTGTTTTCTTCATAGGTATTCTGGGTATAATCAAATTTCCATAGAGCCTAAGGATCAGGATAAATCCAATTTCACCTACCCTTATGACATATTTACATACTGACGGATGCCTTTTGGTCTTTGTAGCACCCTTGCGACGTTTCAATGTTGTATGCTCGCCATTTTTTCTGACATGGTGGAGTAGTGCTTAGAGGTTTTTATGGATGATTTTTCTATGTATGGGGAATCTTTCAATGATTGTCTATATAACCTTGACAGGGTGCTATAGAGATGTGAGGACACTCACCTAGTTCTAAATTGGGAGAAGTGTCACATGATGGTAAGTAAAGGGATTGTTCATGGACACAAGGTGTCTAGCAAAGGCATGGAAGTGGATCTAGTAAAGATTTAAGTCATCTCAACACTACCTCCACTGACATTGGTGAAAGGAGTAAGGAGCTTTTTAGGACACGCTGGATTTTACCACCATTTTATCAAGGATTTCTCAAAAATTGCCAAACCATTGTCCAAACTTTTAGAGAAATATGTTGAGTTTTCCTGTGAGGAGCATTGTTTAAAAGCTTTTGAAATCCTTAAAGAAAAATTGATCTCTGCACCTATTGTGTAGGCTCCTAATTGGAGCCTTCCCTTTTAGATGATGTGTGACGCATCGGATTATGAAGTAGGAGCTGTGTTGGGTCAACCCAGAGACAAGACTCCAACTGTCATATATTATGTGTCAAAGACATTGAATGATGCACAGATGAACTACACTACTACTGAAAAAAGAACTGCTCACGGTAGTGTTTTCTTTTGAAAAAAATCCTCCAATACCTAGTTGGGGCTAAAGTGATAGTTTGGACTGACCATGCTGCCATCAAATACTTGTTACAAAAGAAAGACGCCAAACCCAGATTCGGTAGGTGGATTCTTTTGCTTCAGGAATTTGACATTGAAATTAGAGACAAGGCATGGGTAGAGAATGTTGTAGCCGATCATTTGTCTAGGTTTTAAGGGTGGACAAAAAAGACAGCCATCCCCATTATTGAGGAATTCTCTGATGAGAAATTATTTGCAATTAAAACTGAAGATCCTTATTTTGCATATATTTTTAATTACCTAGGTTGTAAGGAATTGCCTACATATTGGGATACCAAGAGAAAATATATTTTTCCACTCATTGAAGTTTTATATTTGGGATGACCAGATTCTTCTTAAGCAATGTAGGGATGGGCTGTTAAGAAGATGTGTACCTGAATGTGAGGTAGAGAGCATCTTGCCACACTGTCATTCTCCACCCATGGGTGGACACCATGCTATCTCTAAGACTGCAGCTAAAGTCTTAAAGAGCGGGTTTTATTGGCCTACCTTGTTTAAAGATGCTCACAACTTTGTTCATCATTGTGACACATGTCAACATGCAGGTAATATATCTAAGCAACATGAGATGTCGTTAAATGTATTTTAGGGAGTTGAGGTTTTTGATCTTTGGAGTATAGATTTTATGGGCCCATTTGTGTCGTCCAATTCCAATCTTTATATATTACTTGCATTTGATTATGTGTCTAAGTGGGTGGAAGAAATTCCAACCCGCACCAATGATGCGCATGAAGTGTGCAAGTTTGTCAAGGAATACATTTTCTGTAGGCTTGGTGTCCCTGCCTAATTATAAGTGATGGTGGATCCCACTTCACTAATAGGGAGTTTGGAGTATTTTTGAGAAAATATGGAGTGAAGTACCGAGTGGGTACTCCTTGTCACCCACAGACTCAAGGATAGGTTGAGGTGTCCAATAGAGAGGTGAAGAAAATTTTGGAAAGGACGGTCTCAACTAATAGGATGAATTGGAGTTATGTGTTAAATGATGTTATTTGGACTTATAGAACTGCCTACAAATCCCCAATAGGAACAACACCCTTTAGGATGGTCTATGGCTATGTATGCCATCTACCCGTAGAGTTTGAGCATAAAGCTAAATGGGTCATGAAGAAGCTGAATTTCAACATTGATGCAGCGGGTAGAAAGAGGCTTTTAGAGCTTAATGAATTATATGAGCTTAGTATGGATGCTTATGAAAGCTATATAAGGAAAGGACTTAGAAAATTCATGATAGACACATTCTAAATAGAGTGCTTCTCCAAGGTCAGAAGGTTCTCCTTTTCAATTCTAGGCTTAGGCTGCATCTGGGTAAGCTAAGGTCCAAGTGGAGTGGACCGTTTGTGATTGAAATGTTTTTCGCACTGGTGTTGTGAACATTATAGATAGGAATAGGTCGTTCCTTGTAAATGGCCAAAAATTAAAGCACTATTTTGGAGGAGAGGTAGAGCCACAGATAGAGGAGGTAAAACTTTGACGTTAAACAATGACGCTTGTTGAGAGGAAACCCAACCTTTATTTCTTTGTTTTTATGTTCAATTTCCATTTTTAGTTGTCACTTTAATTCAATTTTTGTAAAAATAATACCTTGACTCGTTTTTGGAGTGTGCATGACTTGAAAGTCGGTACCACCGAGTTTAGCAGTCATTGGCACCGAAATGAGGTCATTGTTTTATCCACAACAACAGCACAGACTCGGTACCACCAACTCCACTGGTCGGTACTACCGAGTCTCTAAAGATCTTTCGAGCACTCACTGATAAGGACTCGGTACTACCGACTTTTCAGTCAGTACTACCGACTTTTGGATGCGCCCATGTTTGGTATATCGAGTCCACAAATTTGTAAGCAATGACAAATTCAACCACTCAGTACTATCGACTTGCCACGTTAGCAATCCTGGTGTTTGCGATCCAACAACCATGATGCACTTCATCGAGTGATCAGTGGTACTGATCCATGAAAAAAGTAGGTATTACCGACTCGTCATATTTACCACCAACTCAGGGCAATCCACACCATCTACATCATCCAATCATAAGTTGTCGATGCAAGTGACCACAGATTGTGCTAGCCAACTCAGTACCACTGACTCAAAATTCAGTAGTACTGACTCTGCCGCGTTTAGCTATATAAGGAGGGTGGTCGAGCCATTTTCTTCACACCCTGAACTTCCACTCCTCCAACATTTATGAGCAAGGTTGCACCGGGCGCTGACGGTCTTCCCCGAGCTTCTATTCTCTTAACCTCCTTCTTGCATCAACGACATGGCTCCTAGGAGAGGAGTTGTCCCCCCGTAGGGCGAGTTGGTCCCCCGGCCAACCTGTATTCAACACCCATCCTCAAAGATAAGGAAGCTATATGAAGATTTGCAGACAAGGCAAATCATCCTGACGCGGTATAGCAATCACACATTGATTGAAAAGCGAGCTTTACTGACAACATGTGTTGGGTATGTCAAAAGTAAGAAATGGAGGGAGATAATCCTTTCTTTAGCGAACGACAGACCTACCCAGATCTCATCCAAGAGTTCTTGGCGTTGCTTGATGTTCCCATCACCCTCGAGCAGAAGATAGGAGGCAAATGGCGGAAAGTCAAGGTCAACTTCAGCCTCTTCAACAACAACTATTCTCTCACGATGAGGACCTTTAACCATATCTTCAGCTGGGCTCACGTCCCAGAATGCTCAGTCCCATCTGACTTCAAATATGACTTAGCCTGGAAGCAGTTGACTGTGTGCCGAAGGGATTTTGTATAAACTGGCATATCAATTTTGTTACTTATATTGAGCATCTTTTTGCTCGTATGCTTCACCACCTCTGCACCAATACTATTTTTGTTGGATCAGGTCAAGATCAGGGGAAAGTCCAGAAGGCGGACCTCTACTTTCTCTATAGGCTACTGGAGGGGGAGACTGTTAACTTTGGAGCTTTCATTCTGCTCCATATTATTTTCTGTGAGGCGCAATGTCACAAGAAAGGCACCGATTTTATTTGGGGGTCTCGTCACTCCTATTGCTCTCCATTTAAGCCTTGATTTGTCCACGCTCGATTTATTGGAGGATACAACAAATCTAGACCTCCTTCGCTTTTGCAAGGTGTACCTTCTCCAATACCACCACTATGTGCTCTATGTGCATTGCACCCGCCGAGGCATATTTTGGGAGAGGAGCCTCCCCGAACCTATCTTCAACCTATGTGGGGTGAACCATCTCCAATGGCCACTGAACGAGGGGGAAGCAGAAGATCCGCCCAGGATAGTAGCCCAGGGCGACAACGAGGAGCACAACAGTGATGATGATGATGATGATGATGTTTAGGAGGTGGAGCCCACTATCCCCATTACCATGATAGTGATCCCACATAAATGGGCCCGTACATATGCTGCCTCAACTTCCTCGACCCCACCACCTTCCCAGGAGGAGCCAGACCCATACAACATGGCAGGTATGTATACCATGTTGTAGGAGATCCAGATTGGACAGTAGCAACATCAGGCAATGATGATCGACATGCAGGATATTCAAGGAAGGCTATACCAGAACCAACAAGTGATTTACGATAATGAATGCCTTCTCTTAGCTAACCAAGAGAGTGTTCACATGCACCTCCAGCGGATGGAGCAGTACCAACAACATTTCTTCAACAACTACTGGAACTAAGGATACTTCGAGGAGTACCCACAACCGCCGCCTATGCCGCCTACAGACCTCTCATTCTAGGGAATGTTCCCTCCACACGACCCCAACATACCACCTCTGCCATTCTAAGCCCTGGTACCATTGTTCCACCTCTTGGGTGCGAGTATTGACTATGCGGACATGGTCACATTCAAGCTTGGGGGTGCTGGAACAACATTCTATATTTTTTTTCTTTAGTTGTTTGTTTTATTTTTATTTGTGCAAGTGTAGGATCCACATCTATCTAGTGTAATTGTGGAGTAGTAAATGCATGATTTTTTTTCTCGAATAGATTGTACTCTCTATGTTTTTGCATGAAAATGATCATATCCTTAAAAGCTTAAACTGCAAAATCTTTATGTAACACCACTTGAGGAAGTGTTTGAACTAGTCAGCATTAGGACTTAGGACATACATGAAAGTCTGAATCAACTCGGGAATGTGAATGATGAAGATGTTGAGCCTAAACTGACCAAACTATAACGATATCTTAAATGAAAATATAAGAAATAAACCTTTAGATCACCCTGAACACAGGTCAATTAAGAGAAACACACCATAATATAATGAAAGGCATTGTCTCTTAGTTGTGTGATTCCATTTCTCTTACATTCATTTTGACTCACCGCCTCAAAATTAATGAGTACTCCAAGTTATTTTCCTTGATTGCATTGCATGGAACAATAGGAACATAATAGCTAGTTAGTTTGCATTTGAAAAAGAAAGAAAAAGCATTGCATTAGCTTTAGTGAATACCATATTAACTTTCATAACACAGTTCATGTAGTTGCATACATTTCAATATCGCATGCATATTTTCCTTAACATGTGGATTTTAATTTTGAGTTATGAAGCTAAAGTGCAGGGATATACCTACAAAAAAAGGAGAAGAATTATAACGGAAAGAAGCATAAAAATTATCCTTTTGAAAAAAGAGAGAAAAAATTGTTCAAAATAAACAAGGAGAAAGTATATCCCGCATGTTTGTTTTAGTGATGATTTAATCCACATGTTCATTCTCTTGAGTTGTCAAACAATCTCAACTTGTTCATACATGCATCATTTCATGAAAAGAAAAAAAATAGGCATTACGATTCATGCATGGCATTCTTTTCATCCATCTAGGTTCATTATTATCTATGCATAAATAGGCTGGATGTACTTATGAATTTTCATTTGCCACCCATCTTGAACCATTAATTTCTCTTATTGGTAGGCCACTCTAATGATTTATCTCCTCATTCATGATTATACGCAGATCTGCTTCCAAATAGTTGGTATTTAGGAAAGAGAAATTTAGTGTAGGGAGTCACACAATACACCAAGTGAATGTCTGAATAATTATGATATTAATTGCTTTCTTTATAGTGGCATTGACTTAAGTTGGACATCTTTTATGGAAGTTTTTGGTCACTTTAGAGTAGTTATTGGTTCAATGGTCAATGAAGGACGGTTTAGGGTTCGAACAGTGGATTTGATTAAGAAAGGAATGTATGTGTTATGTCCTTCTGCTGACTCTTGTCAAACAGATCTGTGAGAGTGTTGCTCAAGGACGAGTAACATCTAAGCTTAGGGGAGTTTGATGCATGTATTTTTAGTCAATGTTACCGACCCATTTTTCCTTGATTTCATGTGCAGATTAGTCAACTATTTGATTTAACATGCATGAAATATCATAAATGGCCTGTTTCTATTGAATGCATTGAATTATATGATTTTTAACTATTTTATGTAATAATTTATGCATCCCAAGTGTTTATGATGCTTTTGTGTGTTTTTAGTTATAAGGAAGAGCCACAGACTCAATATTACTAACCTGGGAACAGTCGGTGGTACCGACTTGACGTCAGTAATGGGCCCAAAAGCTCGCCCAAATTCGGTGCCACCAACCACCAAAGTTGGTGGTACCGAATCAACATTAGTAAGCCCTGGCATGAATCGAGCAAACTAGGTGGTACCGGGTTGACGTCAAAGAGGTGGTTCAAAAACCACAAAACTCGATGTTATCAAGTCCAGTCAATAGTAGTGATGGGATTGGGATCGCATGACCAAACCTAAGTGATTCGGTACTACCGACACACCTAGCGATACTACTGTGTTTGCCCGATCAGGACAGCCGTAGATTTCACTCGAATCCAACGATGGATGTTATTTCATACCCTAAGTGCCTTCTATGACTTAGGGGGGCGACGACTAGAGAAAGAAAGGCATCTAATTTCATTGCATGAAAACTGGAGAGAGAGAAAAGAAGAACCAAGGACTGAAAGCTTCAACTGACGAGATCTGAGCACCTCCGAAGGACGACTCTACAGCTAGAAGATAGTAGAACGGACGTACAATAGAGGGGATCTTTCGGACGGGCAGAGATTCAGGGGCTACCTTGGTTTCCTAATGTTTCCCACATTTTTCTTCTTCTTTCCCATGAATCCATTGATAAAACCATGCAAGGCTAAAAACCTTTATTCCTTAGGATCCGGGAGTAGCCCAGATATACACTGTGATTGATTTCTATGCATTAATATCAATTTTATCTCTTTTACTGGATATAAATCTATGAAAGCTTTGTGTTCTACTTGTGCTTGATCACCATGAGTGGATTGATAGACGCTTAGTCATCTTGGGAGAGAGATTGAGGATCGAAAAGCATAGATTTACCCGTATACTATGCCCTTTGGGAAAAGTGGAGTGTAAACGGGAGGAGAAACATAGAGAATAATCATAAAGCATCTGACTAATCAACTAATAACTGCGGAAGTGGGATTGGCATTAGATTAGGTAGTAAATTACATTGCGGGAGCAGGTAATTCTGGCTACAGGCTCCTCATCCAGGGATTGAGATAATAGATGTTAGTGTGTGTGAAGTCAGATATTAGTGTTATCTGTGGTGAAACCACTATCCTAAGGAATTCATACCATCCTTGATTAATTCTACCTTTAAATTTGTTTTGTTTCTGCGTTCGTTCTTTAATTCAACCCAACTCAACTTTTGACAACTGACTTAGCTGATTTGACTGTAGTTAGTAGTAGTCTACTAGAGAAATGCTTCCCCGTGTTCAACTCGGGCCTCACAAGGCCTTATTACTTCGATACATTCACTTGTGTATTACACGCGGAAAATTCTTGTCATACCCCCATTCACCCTGAAGTGGAAAGGTCAAAGAAGAACCTAAGGCCTAATATAGAAGGAGCATGACCATTATACTGAGGCCCAATGGTTTGCCCATAAAAAATAACTCCTTGAAAAAGGCCCAACCAAAATCGAATGCACTTAAAAAATGTTCATGACTATGAATCAATATAGGAGAAGCCCCATTATAAAACACGAGGATAGAAGAGGATATGAGTCCCCAGAGGTGAGTCATATCCAATCCTTGGAATCAAATGTCCTGGCATACCTACCTAGGGAGATGTCGTGACCTTTTTATCTACTAGAGTTAATCTATAAAGGAAGGACCGTTTGTAGGATACATATCAAAAATCCCTTACAACTACTCTTGTATCCTTGTGACTAAAGGTGAGACCAAACAAGCTAATTTGGGAGTCATGAGATGGGAAACCCTCACTAGGAAAACCCCATTCATTCCCCCACAGAACCCTTGTCTCTCATACTATGGCCTTAAGTATCAATGTCATAGAAAAATATTTATATAAAAAGATCCACATCTAGTGGGAAGTTGTAGACAAAAGAAACAAATAAAAATTCTAAAAGCCCTTTAAAATGGAAAGAGACATGCTTGTGGTGGACTTCTACTCTTAGGTGTGTTGAAAGCAAAGCCCATCGAGATGTCTCTAATATTTGTAACTCAGGCCAACTGGGTAGGAAATCAATGCTAGCACACCCACTGCATGATATACTTTATCTCTTAGCATGACAATCGTGTCTAGTAGAGTTTCATCCATCCCCCCTAGTATAAGGGCTCCCATCATAATTGGACAGGACATGAATGTTCAGAAGGAGGAAACATGTATCATCAAAATGGGATGAGAGGTAGCTTAAAGCTCGTAGTATTCAACCTTCCAACTTCATGTAAGGAGGTAGAAGAGAAGGAGGTGGCCATGATATATAAAAACCTACATCAAAGCATGTAGTTCTAAAAATGCATAGACCTGAGTTCTAGGTTTCTCCCGATTGGATAATTTGTCAAAAAGGAGCTCATAGTCATATGCACTTCAAGGACCCAAGTCTGAATGCACATTTTTAGGTATTATGGCAGGAGTACCCATATTTGATGCCACATTTCATGAACCAAAACTTTTATCCCAAAAATAAAATCATTATAAAAATTTGGTATCTAATGCCAACAAACAAATGAACAAACAAAAAAGGAAAATCATCATGGTTGTCCAGAAGAATTGCAAGTCACTACCACAGAAGGCATTAATGCAAGCCACTCTAAGTAATCAGGAGAGAATTCTCAACCCACATGGAAGAAATCTTGAGTCAACCTCTTTGGATTCAACCACATCTCTGCAACCTTCTCATGAACCTTTTGAAAATCTATCACAATCTTCTTGAAGAATGAGAAAAGAGCTTCAACTTGATACATATACTACTGATGATTGAGTTGACACAACACTAAACAAGTTAATATGAAATGCAGCATTCCAGACCAAGCAAAATGGTCAACCACTAAAAAGTAGGCATGACCACACCATAGACCAAGTTATCAAGCCAAAATTCCATCTGTCCCTAATGCCTATATGCAACCTTCAAGCCAGCAAGACAATAAGCCAGGTCTCCATGCAGTTGAAGAGGCTCACCTAACTGAATGTGTTTCAATAGAAACTCCTTCACCACATTGTAATTAGGATTCAAAGACGTTTTCAACCTGGAATGACCTAGGTGCATTCCCAGCTAAATATCCAGAACCTAGAAGGGTCCCCTTATCTTTCCAATCAATTGTGCTTCATACAAACACTTACACAACTAATCCAATATCAAAGGAACAACAGTTTCCTTTCTCCACAAAGCATAGACAACTTGTAAAGCAGTAGCCATCACTTATCCAATAGTATCTCCAAAGAACAGCTCCACCAGTATGATCAAAGTATAAACCTGCATGCGAGGCATATTAGGAGAAGCAACATCACGACACACTTCACTCTTGAATGACTCCTACAGTGAGCCCATCTAAATAAATCGATTGTCACCAATCAACCATCAAAATGCTTGTGATTTCTTCACATTGAGAAGATGCTCCAACTCAGTGGCCCTGAATTCCTTCGTACCACATGCCATCGTTCATGAAGAGGAAGTTGATTGATCTTAGCCACATCCTCCAAGGTGGGTGTCAAAGTGACATCACTAAAATAGATAGTATGACTCAAAGGATCCCAGAAGTGGATTGCCACCCACATCAAATCCCTTGCCATAGGGATGTACGCCAGATGAAAATGATGACGAGTCATGCCAAATCTTGCCAACTCAACTTCTTCAGTCTTAGAAAGATTAGTAATGCAATGACGCACTACAGACAATTTGATGAGAGGATGCCACAACAACGGGATCTCTTGGATTTACTTCTCTCCCAAGACTATGAGTCGTGAGAGATAAGTTGTGTTGAAAAGATGAGGGGTACAATTTTTTTCATAGGACAAACTCATCTTCAGAATAGGGGACTTTGTGTCCTTTTCCTTGAAGGAATCACATTACATCCACGACCAACGCCGACTGCATCCCAGGTTGACATGACTCTGAGTCCAGGATAGTGGATCATTGCGATTTAACACCTTATATCAACACGTGGACTGAGGCAGTCCACTAATCAACCAAGCATCTTCCAAAGATCACTCAGAAATCTGACCCAAAATCATATATTACAAAAGCTCACAACCATTTCTACACTTGAACTCAAATTTTTATATAAGTTTAAATCAGTTTACAAAAAACACCAACATGACAGTTAGATGATTTTTATGAAAGGAAAGGAAAGTGCATCATAATGGAAATGCTAAAATCAAATCACTACTTCTTCATCTTCTCATCATCCAATCTAGTGAAGCGCTCGGCCAAAGGTCGATGACCAATGGAAGAAGACCTTGAAGAGTCATGCTCACCACTCGCATCTAATTCAATACCATTGGTGACCAGAAGAGGAACTCCTAGAAGTCACTTCGACAACTATGGAAACATATGTATGCTGAGAAGAATGTGTCCCTACACCTACTAAGGATGATCTACACCCTGAACGGAGATGTCCAAAGAAGGGCCCCCAATATCAGAAGGTCCTCCAAAGAGTTGACTATGACTAGATTCTAGTGGGATACTCAAGACAAAGATATGCCTACTTCATCCAAAGCCTCATCCCTCTCTCGAAGGACAAGGTCTAACCAAAGTCCTTGGGATGTGGCACGAGCCTCCAATACTGAAACCTTGATGGGGTCGTAACCCGAGTAAGTCCGCAAAGCCACAATCATCAACCGACAGAGAAGGTGGAGCCTCAGGAAAAGAAACTACCTCATGTGAAGAAATTGTCCCATAAGAGGGTGGATGACGAAAAGCATACCCATGATCATCCTACTCCTTAGTTGAATCCCAATATATGACATGCAAGAAAATGCATGTCATAAATATTGGAAGAAGACACAAAAGGTAGTGTTGGATCAGATACTCACCATAGGAGTATGTTGGAGACAATCATACACCTCTCTAGAAAAGAGAATGGCCTGACCCTATGCAAAATATCACCTCAGGTATTCTTCATGTAGTGTCTTCTCATACATCAACTTCTAAGTAGCCTGTTAAATTCATAGTCTAGAAGGGACCAACATGAGAAAAAGGTCGAAAGGAATGTTCCAGCCACCTATCTACTAACGAGCATCATGATCACCCATATACAACATTCTCCCAGATGGAGACTTTAACTGGATTCAGAAATCATCCTAAGCCAATGCCTTAAAGCAGGTTGCATAAGATGTGGCCACCTCAGTACTCTGAAACATGGATTAGACCCTGAATTTAAATATAGTAAGAACAATGAATTGGAGTCAGCTAAAGTACAGATGCACAATATTATATAGTGTTTAAATACTACACATACCTCAGCGATGACCATCATCTTGAGTTCACCTCTCCATAGCTCATACAACGTCCTACTAGCATAGTTGGTCTAATGGCAACAAGTAAGGAGGGAGGCATATAGATATCCTTCTAGACCACTCAAAGTAACAGATCTATACAACACAAAGAGATCATAGTCCCACACATATAAGAATCTCATAGAAAATTATTTATGATAGTTGTTTCAAAGTCTAAAAGGCAAAATACAAATAAAAGCACACTGCCATCAAGAGTACAAAGCCTATGCAGGTTTTGTAGCCCATATCGTCTCTCCTTCAAAGTCTTCCACATGATATCTTTACAAGTGTGTCTACTGATGGACATACACGTCGCCACCCCCATTCAAAGGAAGAAACTGCATCCAGATCCGACACAAAGGAGAACCAATGGATGTCTCCTCTATTCCCCGAGTAGGTGCTAAACAAGAAACCAGTAGTTGGGACAAATAAGGACACATGGACCCTCGGGGTTGCAAACAACGGATCACTAGCACCTAATTGATTTCCCTCACAAAAGAAGGTGGACCTTGGCCATGTAAATCTGACTTCATACTTTGAGGCCATCTAATTATTTTTAAGGTTCACTCCTAGAATCACATCCAGATGGTGATGACTCCACTCTTGTTGATCAGGTATAGAACTAATGGGAGTCTGACCAAACCCTAATCTAGTCATACTAAAAACTCATTAGGGGCGATGGCCAACTTGTAAAAGGAAAAATGGGAAGTAATGGTCTCTAGATGAAGATTCTCAATTAGATAAAGGAGATAGGGTCTATTTATGGTCCAATACTCACTCATGCTACCAAAGTTGATCCTATGTAACAAATCCACCTCCTCAGCCACCAAGCTCTCATGCAAGTACCCTAGTTCATTCCGACGGGTTTTGTAGTAAATTTTTGACAATGTGGTACCCCTTAAGGAAAGAGGAAAACAAAATCAAAATCACTACTACTTGACAAAACAATCTCATTCAATCTCAACAAAGCAGATACAAAATAACAAGGAGAAAGGTTTCCTAGTTATACCTCATCGTCTTCTCAATGGACTCTGTGATGCATACTTATCCTCAATATGTCGGTATGATGGATAAATCCTTTCGTAGAGAGTATTTCCTCCTCGATCTTTCTTGCACTACCACTATGCTTGCTCAAGAAAGACTTCAGTCCGAATATTCAAAAAACAAATACAAATGCAATCTGAATGGTTAATACATATTGTGGATACGCCTTGTTCATCAACAACAAGATCCCCCTCATGCCAGTCACAATCAACCATTTGTACGACCATGACAACAATGTCAAGAACTTTCCACAACATCTAAAATCATCTCGATCAGAAAAAGGACAACTGAGAAAATGACAAAATAAATAAAAGCATTTGGATCGCAAAAGAGAACGTGAATCCAAGTCATCTTCGACCTCCAGACTGCAAAAGAATGCTGAAAAAGCTAAAAATTAGATATCTTCATCAAGGGCCAAAATGGCCAAAATAGAGTATAAAACCAAGAGCTATACCTTCCATTAGTATAATGTAGCCAGAATCCACATGAAGCTCCACTAAAATAGGTAGTTTATAAGATTCTCTATTGACAAGATGGGGTAGCTAGCCGCACCACCAGGCCTGGCTAGAGGAATACCACGATCTGCCTGGTCAAAGGTGACAGATTGAAGCAATCCACCAACCTAGTCACTGCCTTCTCACCACGATAGCCACATTCTTCTTCTTTAATTCTCTCTTTGCACAAGCAACACCGCATGAATAGGAGGAAATGGCAAGGGTGATCAACCCTGCTCCCATTCCCCTCTTTTAAAGACTAAAAACTAATGCATCATTTGCAAATAGATCCCTAGTTTTTCGACATGATTTCTAGAACCCTAAAAAATTCAAAAAAATACCAAAATTTGGTAAAATAAAAAAGCGTCAAATATTGACCTCAAAACCAAAAAAAATCTCTATTTTTCTCAAGATGATCACTAGATCTGTCTACGATCTTCCAGGGTCCCAGATTATGACCCTAAACTAATCCAATTTCATTTTCAATTTCCAAATCTTTTTAGGGTACTGGCTCATGACCTTCAACTAAACCATGTTGAATCTCATTCTTAAATCTTTTAGGGTCCTAGACTATGACCTAAAATTAGACCAATCATGGCATCAATTTCCAATATTTTCCAAGGTTCCGGATCATGACGTGAAAATGAAATAGCTCAAAGATTCATTTCAAACCTATTTGGATACTGGACCATTACCTAAAACTAAACCAAGAGCCTTGACCTGAATAGGATCCCTATACTTTTTTATTTCTTTTTAATCTAAGGCTTCTGCTCATGACTTTTGACCAGAATCTAGATTACCTTTCAATACAAAAAAATTAGATCAATCTCAGATTACAACCAGGGTTATCAACTTGCTTTCATACACACGTCTTTTGACAATCGTAGATAATGACTTGAACTAAATTGCCAACCCCACCTCATGACCCTGAGTTATGGCTCAAAACTCCTGATTCTTGTAATGAGACCTAGAGAGTCAAGGAGCATTGACACTCTAGAGGATGGAAGAAAAACCATAAAGGAACACTTCGTGGAGGCTACCTTTCACTGGATAATAGTCTGAGTATCCAATCTCAACTCACTCTTAGATTCCTTAATTAATTAGATAGCTAACCAAAATTGTCACTGGCCGAAAAGGTCACCTTAAATCTAAAAGCTTGCCTATAATTCAAACACCAATCTTGGCTATCAAAGCCCTACACCGGTAGGAAAAATTTCGATATGCCTTTTAAGAGTTACTCTGACTCTGGGTTATCCCACTCTATAAAAAACTATAACTAAAGATGCATAGGAAAGGGGGACAAGTACTCCTATTTCTCCAAATATGTTTTCCAATAAAGCAGTTGCCACTATTTTAATGAATCACAGACTTTTGATCTTAATGTCTCACTAACAAACCACACCTACACTCACTTTGTAATATTCACCTTTTTCTTACTAAGGCATGAGTTAGTGGAAGAATCATACATGCATTGGTTTTAGAACTTGAGCTATTATGAGAGATACTCATCAGATCATTAGGGGATTGAATGATTGGTCAAATATAAGAAACTGCCTAAGTCATAGGCTGCCCTTACTATGTAGAAATTATTTATTCCTGACATTTTCCTCACTAATTAAGGTTTAGAATGAAGATACATTACATTATGTTTCCACTCTCCACAAGGTGAGACATTACATTCTGTTTCCACATACCACAAGGTTCGTTGGAACATCCTTTACGAGTCCAACCTTTAGCCATTTGTGACAAAAAATTGGGGTTAGAGTTGGCTCAAGCCTATGATTATCACTGTTATCTCGAACTTCCCTTGAGAGGGGAAAATATTTGACACCCCATTGTTGCTCAATCGATGGGAAATTCATGATTCATGTCTATTCTTTGGCTAATGATGGAATCCATTCCACATCCTACCTGATTTTCGCATTTTCCCACAATGTATCATCACTCTTTTTGTCCACTTTCATCTGATTCAGGCTCTTCTATGAAGGAGCCTTCTTTCATATTGAAAGTAAAATTGTTCTTTAGTTCTTCCTTAAATAAGATATCTTTTCATAATTGCCTAGTTGAATTGTCTGAAATTAAATATTCCCTTTCTGACTGTCTTTTTTTAGCAATTCAGAGAAATAACCCTGACTTATCTTTATGTGCTAGTTTTTTCTAATTTTTGCCAAAATATCTCTAAAATTACTAATTAAATAATATTTCCTTTTCACACTGGAACATTAGGTAGATAAAAGCCATATGTTGGTGCCACATAGTCTGATCACCTTGATTAGCATACCATGTGTGGTGCATCATCATGATCTTCCACCTCTTCCTAAAGCGAATGTCCAAAATCATGAACCCAAATCATGAACTATAAATATCCCCCATACCCAACATATTCTAGGCCCCTTTTGTCTCTCATGAATCCAAAGAAACGACCACCTCTTTGTTTATTTTTATATTGCATGTGATCAGAGGAGCCTTCCTCTGACTTCACTTACTGTTCTAGATATATAGAATGGTAAACTACTGTAATTGTTGAATCTGCTATATGTTTCTATCTAATCTATAACTACTACTCCTTACCTGATCTAATGGTCATCTAATTTGATATCTTCTATAAATTCCTTGATGTTCTTATAGTTGTCACCTTTTTACTAATTATGAAATAATCAGATCTAGTTTTCTAAGCATGCTTCTACTAGTCATCCTCTAGCATCATATGCATCAGTCATCGTCACAATGACATATCTCCACCTTAGGAGGTTCTGAGGTGATCATAACCCCAACACGTCTAAAAATCAGGACTTTTGAGGGTATGGCAAAAAAATCACATACATCTTCATCCCCAAAAGACCGCCCACAATAAAAATTGTTTTTTTATCTTGCTTTCATGTTTTCTTTAACTTAACTATCTCGAATCACTCAATTTCCTCACAACCCAGTAGTGTCTTGATAATGGTTTATCAGGTAGTATGGGGGTCCTAGTCCTTCCCCACTTGTAACTAGATTGTCAAATCTAATCTACAGTTTTGCTTTTTATTTTCTATTTTTTATTTAGCATGTGTAATCACTCAATTTACATAGTGGCTCTCACGATACCTCTTTTTTTTCTCATTTTCCATACAAAACATGGTGGCGTATCCGAACAAACATTTTTTTCATGTGACATTTCACTACAAGAAAAGGATAGAGAGGGATACAAACAAGTTGAATGAGCATCAGTCAAGTTTTTTTAGATTTAGCTAATCCTAAACATGAACCTTTAAAACCTAGTTAGTCCTCAGTTTGGTTATGTCCCATTGAATATCAATATTGAAGCCAAATAATCCATCCATGTTGCAGCATATTGATATGGTCGGTTCCACACATATTAAAATTGGTCACACAGACAAAACAAATAATGTTATAAAATTAATATACATTAAACTATCTTAGAAATAAACACAGTATACACCACAACTATAGTAATTCATACTAGAAAGGATCTAAGAGCTATAACTATAATGACAAAAATGTAACTGTATTCTTAAGGATAAGATATGTACATATGTAAATGTCTAACAGACACATTTGAATGAATGATTATCTAAAATAAATGGTAAATATATAGTTTTGACATAAGGTGTCCCTGAATTGAAGACAATGGCATGTGGTACTAGAAATGGCATGAATATAGATATATTTACAAATTCACAAGTTCCTTTCTCGATCATGTTAGTGTGTGTTGGTCCATAATGAACTAAAATGAAGACCCTAGCCACCCTTGATGATAAAATGATGTATTTGGATTGAGTTATAGGGTTTGACCTAGCCCAAAGTTGAACTCTCCTTGAGATAAAAAAGGAGTATATGGATAAAAAGCCTAAGTGTTGTGCAATGAATATTGTCCTAAAAATTGTAGGTGTTTCATAATGGGAATCCTCTTGAAAATCTTATTTCTTACACAATGGACCTAGAAAAGGCACTAACCAACCATCTACGACACATCTCTAGGAAATCCTATTTGCCTTATAATGGATCAAAAAATCCAAGATGTTAGAAAACTCTAGGAGTTTGATATCTTAAAATCTCATCACCATATCCCTCAGATTAAATTCCATGATTTTCATCTTGACACTTTACAACCTACAAATTTCAATTAAGTTTTTTTCCAATCTCAATTTCCTAGTACACAAACATATATATATATATATATATATATATATATGAGATAGTCAACTCATTTTCACAATGAATATTCCCTTTAATGATGTCCCTAAACACCCTACTATCTAGATAACCCCTAAACAGAAACATTGATGTATAGATAATCACATCCCATCACTTAAATTAATCTCACATGATCATGATATTGATAGATCGCATGTTGAAGACAATGTATGGGTGCAAAAGGGTCACCAACAACTTCTCATATAAGTATTATTCTATTAAACAACCAAAACAATCCTATAGGATACTTGAGCTTCACTTAGTAAATAGAAGAGAATAAGTATGGGACTAAAGCTAGATCGTGAAGCATAGGAGCTAACATTGAGGTTGACATTGATAACTATCGTAGTAAGATGATCAAAAAGGGTACAGAAAATGTAGCTTTGGGCATCTGTGTATCCATTAATGTTAGGACCAACAAAGTGATAGAAGAAGGGAATGTGAAAAAACACGGATGTGAACTTCTGGATAATGGACAAGAACAAAATACAAACTTCACCCAAACAAGGAAAGAAATTGAAGGACCAGGTATATATGACAATGATAAAAATAAATCATATTTTGATCCTCTAGAGAATATCATATCTTGTCCCAACATACATCTTTCATAAAGTTTGTAAATAATATAGGCCTTTATGTTCCAATATCTCACATTTATAATCTATATCTTTGTGACATAGAAAAAGACTTAAGATACACCAATCAAAGACCATTGTCTTTAGCTTTGGATCACCTACATAATAAAATGGTTAATTTGGAGCATGACTTCTTGTGTTTCTTGCACCATATATATTAACATCTTTTACTTATGAAAATATCATACTAGAATGTCAATGGGGTTGTCTCCACTTATAGGTGAAGAACAATTAAAAACCACAATACAGCTAACCATCAATGTATATTTCCATTCAAGAAACAACAAAAACATCTATAGACAATCATCAACTTCATTCCATGAGTTAACATTATCCTAGTGGCTACAAAAAGTACATAACATTTTATTGGATTTTTTTATTATTGACCAAAAATTTAGTTCACATGCTTGAACATGAAAGATTATTGATTATCTATTTTCTTATTAAACCTAGATGACAATATATCATGGGTGATCATATACCTATGTGGTTAGGGCCAAACAATTATGCTCTTTTAACGAGATTAAAGATATGGTAACATTTACAAACTCTCTCCTTGGAACCTCAGTGATAATTGTAACTACACTTCATTTTTCTCCTGAACGCTCATATAATCCTAGCACTACTTTATACCATTAAAAAATATGAATAGATTCAAGATTTTTTCAATGAAGTAGGTTATACATCAAAAATATCGTTTACACTTAGAGTAAAGGGCTTTACTTGGATGCCTTCAATATATTTTTGAGTCCTCTTTTTGGGGGTATGGAATATCTAATTTGCACCATTCTTGTTGTCCCTCACATTATTTTAGATCATATTTCACTAATAGTAAACACAAACTTAATACATTGGGGCCCTCACATGTTTATTAAGGTTGGAAAAGTAACTGTAACTTACACCCGATGAGTCATATACACACAAAAAATAAAAGAGATCCATAACAAACTAAAATCTTGGAATAAGAACTTTGTTGGCAACATAAATAACATAACCAAAAAATACTAAAAAATCACAACTAATAAAAAAACAAGTTATATATAATATACTTAGAATTTAAAATGACAGAAGAACCATATAACAACTTCTTTTTAGATCAAGAAAGTCTATGGAAACAAAGATTTAGCAAACTTGGATCCAAGAGGGTGACAACAAACATCAATTTTCAATAAAATATGTAATCATGATAAAAGATATTCATCTATCCAGTCTTTTAAGTGTAATAATAAAATATACAATAACCATATTGAATTCATTTACACCATTACATAAATCTACAACCCCAGAAGATCCTTCTCTCAACACATCATTTATGGTTTAGACCATCTCTGTGCTAGGAAACTCACTAATCAAAGTGATCCTATTATTATTATTATTATTATTATAGTAAATAAGTATGTGATGTTCAAACATGAAATAGATAAATCTCCTAGACTAGATGAGTTTGACGTGCCTTTGTGCCAAAACAATTGGGATATTGTGAAATCTCCTAGGTAGAGATGTTTAAAAACTTTCATAGCAACCCTAACAAAATTTCTACCATGATGTCCCTTATAAATAATCTAACATTGACTTGATTAAATAGGTGGAAGATCCTTCATTATATGTCAATTCAAACCTATTCGTCTATGCAATAATTTGAGCAACCTCTTACCTAAAGTTATTATAATTGAACTAAAAACACATTAATAGCATCATTTATGTTGGCAAAATGGCTTTTATCAAAGGAAGACACATTTAAAGATGTGTATATTGTGGCTAATGATGTGATCTGTTCTTCTATTTGAATAAAGAACTGGTTTTTATCCTCAGTCTAGGCTTTGAAAAAGCCTTTGATAATGCCAATTGTTTTTTTGGATGTGATGCATGAAAGGCTACAACTATCTTGATAAGTGTAATAGATGGATATTTTAATGCATCATCTAGCATATCATTGGTGATTATTAACAGTTCCCCTATTGGTTACTTTAAGATTTCTAATGGACTAGGTCAAAGGCATCCACTCTCTCATTGTCTTTTAATCATTGCCACATCAATCTTAGCCTTCATGTCCAAATAAGGCTTAAATAATCAATTAATCAATATATACCACAATGACCACAAGAGTATTATCATATAATTTATGATGATACTATGATTTTGATTAAACCTAATGATGAGAATATCAACAACATGTTGAGGATTGTGGCATTTTCCAACCTATCTTTGGGCTTAAAATCAATTTTGGAAAATTGACTCTTTCAGGTATTTATATGATAGAATTTGAAACAGCTAAGTATGACACTTTGATCAAATGCAAATTGGAACCTCTCAAATGCCTAGGCCTAATGTTGTCACCATATTAACTATCTTCTATAGATTGGAAACTAGTACTTGATTAGATATCTCACTGCTTAACCTCTTAGAGGAAGATCTCCATTAGCAAAGCTAGTTGAGTCATCCCAATTAATGCTTCACTTGTAGGCGTACCATGATATTTATTTAATTGCATACTTATACTCAAAACCATTGAGAACAAGACCGGAAAATTCGCATAGTTGTATTCTTTGGAATAGTTCTAAAGATAAAAATAAATCACATCGTGTTAACTGAATAATGTTTTGTAAGCCAAAAAATCAAGGCGGTAAGGGAATTCATGGAATTTTTTTTTATTCCAGGTTCTTGTTTAACAAGGACATAGTAAATTTCATTGAAAATAAGTGTAATACATGGTGGAATTACGTGATGCATAAATATTATAGATCAAAATCTCCATGGAATCTAAAAATATCTCTCCCTTTTGGGTATATTTTCATAAATGACAACACATTATACATGATATTATATATATGTCACCTCGATATGGTAAACATATGTCCTTTTGGTCAGACCCTTGATCACAACTAGGGCATCTTACCTGGATCTGACTAGATATTCACATTCCAAACTCACAAAATATATCTCTAAAGTTAAGGAACTAACTCTTCCAGGATCCTTGCAAAATAAAAACCACCTTTAGAGGATCATCACTAGGATGCTATTCAATCAATATATCCCTTAGCTCATCAAATGTCTCAATAAACCTTATAACAACACTACCATATCTTGGGCTTGGGGAGAATTATATGGGGATACCAAAGCTATTGTTTCTTTATTCATCCTGTTCATTATTCTCTTTATGTAAAATACTTTTGGCTAATCAGATGCCCACCAAAAGTTCATATCCTTCTTTGGCTGATAGGTAGGAGTAAGATCCTTCTAGGGTCTAATTGCTTGATAGGGATCATCATGGACAATTTATATGTTATCTATATAATAATAAAGAAGAAGAAAATAGCCACACTTTCTTTGATTGTAACAAATAAAAACATATTTGGAAACACTTTTTCCATCATCGTGATAACCCAACATATGAAGATATAATCGACTCCTACATATTATCTTCAATAAATAATCATGTTGGATTCCTAAGGCTAATACTCTAGTAGCATGTATTATATGAAACATTTGGTTGGCTAGAAATAAAAGTTTACTTGAAGATAAAGGCTTCTCTAGTATCAACGTCATCTCAAGTATTTATCTTGATTTCAATTTTTAGGTCTCTTCCTTTTTTAAGTGATGCTTCATCAGCTCACAAGACGCATCTTCTCCCAGGCCTTCACGGTCAACGTTGAGGAAGCTTCCTCCCAGACCTCTATGATCAACTTTGATGTTGATGAAGATGATGTTATGGCCTCTCCGAACAAGAGTAAGACTACTTGATACATCTCCTTTTTTTTAAAGTTAAACAGACAAATTTCATTATGGAGGAGCCATACGACATCTACATGAGGAGAAAAACAAACTAAAAGACCACACAAAGATCAAGAACATATACAAACCACCACAAAAACTCATATCGGAATCTGAAAAGGACAATGATGTATAGATCCCTCTTCTCCTTCGCTGGCTAAAGCAGCTTTCTATGAGGAATACCTTCAACCTGAGTATGTATATGTGGTAGAGTACCTACACTAAATCAGTATTCTAAAAGGATATTTTTCCCGCACTTGCTATCATACAAACTCCACAATAAAATTGACCGAGAAAGAAAAATCTACCACGAGAAGAGAAAGCAACGCTGATTAACAGCGAGATAGACAAAACAAGAGAATATAAAAAAAAAGGGGATAGGAAACTCGTCGCATTCGGGCTCAACGAAAGGGGAGAAGAAGACCACTGCTTCCAAAGACACCACGCCCACACACCTTCCGAAGAAGAGACTCTGCTGATGACGTATGAGAAGAGGCTGAGGGGGAGCGGGGCACTGCTTTGCGGCGGCCAAACCCCCTCCCCCAGCCAGTCGCCTATGACGGAAGAAACCGTAGCGACACTAAGATGAGAGAGCGGGGAGAGAGTGTAATAGTATTGCGATTAATATAAAAAAAATCTTCACATCTGTGAAAACTGAAAACTGATTACTTGATACATCACCTGGTTGTTTATTAATAGTGAGTTCAGTTGTACTAAGGGATTCTCACTCTCATTTTGTACAAACGTAGATCGTTGCCTTAACAAAAGAAAAAATCTAGCCACAGTCATATACCCACCCGTTCACATACCCGGAATCTGGAAAAACACAAATTTTAATGCATTGCATAGATATAGCATGTACAACCGTTTTTTTGTGTTATTTCCCACGCAAAACGCATGCAACAGGCATGCAAAGGATATTTATTGTCCACTGCTCATAAACAGTCCTGGGCAAGTACCGCTATTTATTGTCCATTCAAATTTTTGTTCATTGGTAATTCCTTCTATTTTTTTTAAAGTATTGAAATTCAAAGTATGTACAGACGTACAGTACTTATTGTTTTCTATTTCTTCATATTCCATATTTTGTCCTTAATATATAAGTACTGTACATTTTATTATTTATATTCAAACTTGTAATATGTACAGACATACAATACGAGATGTACATTTTGTTATTGGACTTATATTTGACAAATTGGGTTGAAAATTAATAATTAGGTACAATACTTATAGATACATTTTATAGTTGATTATGGACCAGATGTGCACTACATTTTTGTAAAAAAATTATGTCCAGGCAAAAAATGTTGTTATTGGATTCCGTAGGTACTGTACTTATACTTCCAGATCTGTTATACAATTATGCTTGATTTTGTAATTTGTTAAGTACTGTACTTATGCTTGGTTTTATAATTTAGTAAGTACTGTACTTATGTTTGGAAAAAATGAGTTGGAATTAACAAGTGGGTACTGTACTTATTTTGCATAGATTCCGTAGGTACTGTACTTATGTCCAGATGACAAATGTTACTACTGGATTTCGTAAGTACTGTACTTATGCTTCCAGATCAATGTTGTTATTGGATTCTGTAGGTACTGTACTAATATGTTGTTATTGTGCTTCAACTCTCTGACCATCGCAACCTTTACATGATGTACTGTACGACCGAAGTAGAAAGATGGATGAAAACTGGGGAACAGACGTACTGTACTAACGTGCAAATATTGGTGGGTTGAAATAGAGCCGGAAGGAGGAGTTGTAAGAGAGAAAACAAATTAGTAAAAATGAGGGCTAGAGAAAGGAGTGTAAAGAGTTAATTGCTGGACAATAAAAGCCGGCTGCATAGAGTTAATTGACGTGAAGTTATTTCGTATTAAAAGCCTGCTGCATGGAGTTAATTGACGTGTATTAAAAGCCGGCTAAAAGCCTGCTGTATAGAGTTAATTGGCATGCATTAAAAGTCGGCTGAGACTACATTTTTGTGTACTCCCGATACACACGGGTGGGTGGTCGGGTATAGAAGGAAAACCTTTACTCTTGACCTCGCCTTTAGAGCTTGGTTTCTCGATGTGGGATGTATTAAAGAATAGTTTCCACCTCTTTCGTACGTTGGGGTTGGGACATCTTTGGTGTTCTTCCCCCTCCACTGACTACACAATAGTTCCCACCTCTTTCGTACGTTGGGGTTGGGACATCTTTGGTGTTCCTCCCCCTCCACCGAATGCACCGGTTCTCTCTCTCTCTCTCTCTCTCTCTCTATATATATATATATATATATTCTCCGAATTCTTTTGATCTCACCAGCGGCTTCTAGAAATCGGACTGATGGGCTATATCCTCCCCCTTTTGTCTCTAGTACGTACTTGTTGCGAAAGACAGTCTGGGTCGATGCTAACAACTTCCCATCCTCGCATTGTCCGGCCGTGCAACCCAAGTACGAAGCTGCATCGCTACATAAAGTTGGACGATTCCCACGTACGAAATGCCCGGGTCAAAGCAATGGGACAGCCGGGCCACAGCGTCGATTCTAGCAGCTTGCCGGACGACACGAATCGCCGCAAAAGAAGAAAGCTGGCGGGTACGGAGGGAGAAGCAGCGGGCCTTACAAAGCGTTACGTCGGCGTGCGGCGACGTCCGTCCGGCAGGTGGGTGGCGGAGATCAAGGACTCGGCGAAGAAGGCGCGTCTCTGGCTAGGCACCTTCGATACCCCCGAGGACGCCGCACGGGCATACGACGCCGCAGCGCGGTCGCTCCGTGGACCGCGTGCGAGGACGAACTTCATTGCCGATACTGGCCCAGGACAAACGGAGTGGGACGGGTTGGGTACTAACTCATTCCATGACGGAGGGGAACTTTACAGTGGGGTCTCTGATCCACTCTTCGCCAAGCTTCAGGAGCACATGCCTTTGCCACAGATCGGTGTTGCAGTCCCCAGCTTGGCCGTGGACGCTGACGGAGGCCTGTTGGGTGTGGGTGTCAACGCTGTCCTGCCACCGCCAGTCTTCGCCGCAGAGACACTCCTGTTAGCAAACGACGATAAAACGGTGGTGTACAACGACGGCCGCATTTTGACGTGTTGCTTGGCACCGTCATACTCCCGCCATCGCTCGGAGGAGGCCATTCTCCCGGAGTTGCTACTACAGTACTCGATGAACCGCACGTTATACCCGAATCTCGCCGGTTTTGACGTCGTGCAGTTTCAGCATCACGAAGCAGCTGCAGAAGCGCCGGTCTCGGTGAACAGCTGCTGGAGCGACCTCTTACCTCTACCTCCGGAACACTACCCCTACCCGCAGCAACAGCCGGAGGATGGCTGGCTCCAAGCCGCCGGCAATTACTGCGGGAGCGTCTGCACGGTGTGCAATTATGGATTGAATTACTAGGTGGATATGTATAAGTGATACGCCTGGTATACAAAGCAATAAGCCACGAATGATAACTATGTACATTATTATCAGCGGGGTAGCCAGGAAATTTGAACAGGAGGGGCACCATTATATATATAACCATTTGCAGCCGAATAGGGTAGGGCATAATGGATATTTTCCACTAAATTACAAATCAAATAGTCTGAAAATATAGATCTTGGGTAGGGCACTTGCCCACCCAGGTCTTTATGTGCTACGCCACTGATTATTATGCTGGTAGTTTGTTAACGAAATAAATAAAGGCACAAATTTGTCTCCAAGTTGCCTTCGCAATTTTCACCCGATAAAAAAATAACAATTATTTGTTCCAAGTAAATTTTCTTAATTGTATTATTTATATGAAATAAAAAACAAACCAAGATACCTAAAAATTATATTTCTAAAAGTCTATTAAAATACTTAATTTTACACATTACTATGCACGTCCCTCCAAGTTGACCTCACTGGGAGGAAATCATGATATATGATGATGATTGCCTGTGGCCTTTTCACAATTGCTCAATTGGAACGCTTTCAACCTCTTAATTATTTTCATCGTGGAAGAGAAAAAATGCATCAAAAAAGGGGCAAAAAGAACAAAATAGCACTTTGTGATGAAAGTACTTCTAAATATAGCACCTCTATTAAAATAATTCTTAATATAACCCACGTTAGATAAATTGACGCTTTTCACACCAACCCTAGTTGATATACCGTATACAAGTGTGAGAAATCTACAATGGCTCTGACCATTTTTTTTTTTTTTGAAAACAGGGCCGGTCCTATTCATTATTCATAAAAGTCTAAAGAAACAAGGTTTAAGCGGGATTGGGGTATGTCCCCTCCCTCCTTGGTGTACACAAAATAACCACGCTTAGCTAGCTTGGCGACTTCATGTGCTACCTTATTATAGGACCGGCAAACATGAGAAAAAAACAAAACTAGAAGATAGATGTAGAATATCATCTACTAGCAGGCTGAGGTAGTCCCTCCTTCCCTCTACACTAGTAAGCGCAGAATGTAGAAGTGCGAGTTTAATTGCTTCCCTCGCTGCAACAGCTTCTCCAATCTCCACCGGCCAACATTCCCCTCGCCGTCGGCCGTACATTACAATGGCAACGCCATCGTGATCCCTGCCCACCACATCGTGATCCTACCGAGAAAGGTTGTGATTCAATGCTAAAAGAGTCTGCCTCGGTGACTGGAGGAAAGCCGAAGCAACAATGTATGTTGTCGGTGTTTGTCTCCAATACGTTCTTGAACAACATGTGTTGGATTGTCTCCCTCTCCGCATGGCAGAGTGGGAAGATGCCATCAACATTACAGTGACGGTCTTGAAGCCGGCCCATCGTGGCAATACCTCCAGTACTGATACGCCAGAGCCCTAGAGGAAGTGGGCCACTTTGGGTGGCCAGCTCGGATCCCAAACAATCTTCCAAATCTTGTCATTAATATCAGCCCTTGTGTCCAGAAAACCCCTCCTTCCGAGTAAGCCAAGCCAGTATGCCGACCGCGTGGTGAAGTGACCTTTCCTATATATCCGGCCAGTAGGGGTTGTCCTCCGGTGAGCGGATACTGATAGGTGTATTTTCAATCAGTTTGCATATCTCGGGCAGAAACCACGTACATAGCATCTCCCTATCCCATGCCTTTTGTGTAAGGGTTGATCAGCTCCTAAACCATAGGACCGGTGCAGGCATCAAGTTGTCCATCCCAATCACACACCCAGTTATCCTCCCATATCCGCACCATATTTCCTCTTCCAACCCGCCATTTAGTACTTTCTAGAACTACCGCTTTTGCTGCCCATACACTTTTCCACGTACAGCTCGGATTGTATCCCCTACTCGCCTCCAAGATGGAAGTGTGTGGGAAGTACCTCGCCTTTAGCACTTTGTAAGCTAAGGAGTAAGTCTTTGTTAAGAGCCGCTAAACCTATTTTGCCAGAAGAGCTTGGATAAATGCATGCATATCTCGAAAACTCAGTCCCCCTCCTTAGGCTTACACAACGATGTCCAACACTGCCAAGAGATCTTTCTCTCCTTCTCCTTCGCCCCCACTAGAATCTCGCAATGTATGACTGGATGTCCTCTAAAATTCCCAAAGGAAGTTGGAATCTACCAAATCCCATCTTCTCTTGTACAAAGTCAAGAAACTGCCACTCCACCCGATCATAAGCTTTAGACATATCAAGTTTAAGTGCCATATACCCTTTTTTTTGTCCTTCCTTCATGCTTCATTTTATGGAAGAGCTCATAAGCTATAAGGGTGTTACCTGTTATCATTCTGCCCAGTATGAAAGCACTCAAGTTTACAGAAATAATTTTGTCCATAAGCGGCTTCAGTCTATTAGCCAGAACTTTTGATGCTATCTTGTACGCGACGTTGCACAGGCTGATTGGCCTGTACTCAGAAACGCACAGGTTTCTCCACCTTGGGTATAAGCACCACTAGAGTAGAGTTCACCTCCCCAATATTTTCCCCGCCTTTCCACCAACCCTTGATGTAGTTGGTATGTCTTGTCCCACAATGTGCCAGTATTTTTGAAAGAACACTGGCTTCAAACCATCCAGCCCGATGCTTTATTGGGGTGCATTTGTTTCAAAGCAGCCCAAATCTCCTCATCAGAAATGTCTTTTTCAATATCAACATTCATGTTTTGGTTCATCACTCCCACTACACCTCTCGTAGCTTCTGAGAAGCCAGAAAGATTGCCACACAGGAACAGATCGTGAAAGAAATAAGTAACAATCTTCTGCACCTCCTTATCCTCCTTACACCATACCCCCTGGTTATTTTTCAACCCTGCAATGTGATTCCTCTTTTTCCTCTAAGACGCTTTATGATGAAAATATGTAGTGTTGCGATCTCCGTCCAAAAGCTCATTAACTCTGGCTCTAGCCCACCAGTAAGACTCCTCTGACCTGTGCAGATACTGTAGCTCCTTGGATAGTTTGCCACATTTATTAAGGGTCATTGCATCTGGAAATTTTCTTTTCTCTTCACCTAGGCTTTTTTCTACTTCCTTTTTCCACTGTTTCATGTGTCCGAATTTTTTAGCCGCCATTCAGATAATTGATACTGCATCCACGGATCTTTCCAGTCAAACCAGCCCCAGGAATTCCCATCCAAGAGTCTTTAACCACCGCCTCAATTCCTCCTCCCCCAACCACATTGGCTCAAAAAAGAAATGTTTTTTTTCTTTCCCGTCCTTGTACTCTCTCCTTTGACCACAAAGATAACATTAGGCGCATGATCTGAGTTCACTGCTACAGAAACAACGTTCAACGTCACTTTTTGGGACGTCAGTTATTTAACGAAACCGACGTTGATAATCATTACACGTCAGCTATTAAGGAAAACTGACGTCCATATTTGAAGACTAGCCAGACACGGGTATCGCTTTCTATTCAGCATCGGCTGAATAAACGAAACCGACACCTAAAATAGCCCCTGAAATCCAATTTTTTTGAGCGAAAAAAATTGCCCCCCAAAGTGTAACATACAACGTCGGTGTTTTACCTAATAACCGATGCCTAAAGAAGATAAAAATTGTATGCGAATTTTACCATATGGGCGTCAGTTGTCGTGGGATAACCGACGCGGATAAGGGTTCGCGTGTCCTCCCCACCAAAAATTTTAGGGTAAATTGACGTCAGTTTTATTAATATAACCGATGCTGAATAGTAAAGTTGTCGGTTGGTATAGATAACCGACGCCTTTTAGTAACTTAATAGCCCCCACGCTGAGCAGAGTACTCTAATTCCCCTTTCTTCTATTTCATCGCGTAATCGACTCCCGACCCCTGTTGCGTTGCCGCCGTCTGCCCCTGTCTCCACGCTGCCTACTGCTGCTGCTCACCGCCGCCGCCTGATGCTGCTTCTCTGCTCACTGCTGGCGCCTTTCCTTCTCTGCTCGACTCCCTTCTCCTGTCGCTGGTGTGCTCGGCGCCCTTCTCCTGTCGCTGGTGTGCTCGACGCCCTTCTCCTCACACCGCCACCTCCGTCTCCACGCTGCTACCAACAGTAGGCCCTCCTCTTCTTGTTCCAGTAGCCTGCTCTTCTTCTTTCTTCTCCCTCCTTACCAACAGCAAGCACGGCCGTGTGGGATGGCACGGCCGTGGATGTGTTGGCCGACCATACGTCCGTGCTGCCCAGCACGGCCGTGTGGTCGGCCAACACATCCACGGCTGTGGTAGCCCACACGACCGTGCTTGTTGTTGGTAAGGAGGGAGAAGGAAGATGTTACGACCCCACCTCCCGATAACCCCCAATTAAGGGAGACCGAGAAGTCGAAGCCGCACCCATAACTTCCAGATCAAAGGTTCGGCAATTAACCAAGAATAATTATCAAATTTTAACAGACTATACTGAAAAGATGTAAGAAAATAAATTTTGCATACCTTTTTGAAAACTTGGATCTCTAAGATTCTATCCACTTAAGGAGTCTACTCTAACTAATCCTCCTTGTGTTTTACTTCATGCATTTCACAATATGATGACTTACTGTTTGTCCTTTTGGCTTGCCCTAAAACGTCGACAAACAAAACGTCGGTCAGCCGAAACTGGTATGTGGGGGAAACAATAATCATGCAATTATCTATAACAACGTAATCATTCAATTAATCATTTAACAATCAAGATTACATTTTAAATATAACCCCACGATCCAAGAGTACCCTATCCTCTATGTTGTCCCCATTAAACCCCTCATGATCCACCTATAAGTGAACCAATTTCTAGGGTTGAGTCACATGGCACTACTCGTAAGTAGCCCACTCCTTAACTCATGGCAGGCTAATGAGTCTCATGGCACTACACGTAGGTAGCCCAATTTCTAACTCTCGGTAACCTAGACCTTACTCTAGGATTACCCCTTTTTCCTTAGCCTTTTCAAAGCAATAGAGGTGGACCCGGATCTAGTCAGTTATATACGCACATTTATAGTGATAATCATAGTCACTCTATAGTTGCATGAATTAAATAAACATCCAACAGTTATTTTCAAACAACTGATTAAAACTTCGAGAATTGCCGTGAAAATAGAGCGATTATTCATAAGCGTAACCACATACCTGATTTGGTGAGTCATGTAGATTATTCAATATATACTTCATGTATATTCAATCAAGCCAATCAACAGATCCAAGCAAGTAATTCAATCATCACATAATTCCTGAAAAGAATATGTACTCTATTTATTACACACTTTAACAAGAATCTACTTTATCGACTTGGATTATCTTTCTAGGGTTTCTAATCCGCATTAAGGTTTCATTAATATTCATTAGGGTTTCTTAGATCAATTTCTCAAACTTTATCCCTTTTAGGTTAACAAACCCTAAAATATCCTTTTTCCATTTTTATGAACCTTAATTGCTCAACTATCCATTTTAATAGTCTTTTATACCCAAATTGACTTAGGATCATCACATCCCTATTTATTCATGGATTTGGACAATTAAACCAATTAAAATACATATTCACCTAAATTAGGGTTTTCAAGCTCATTAATGCATAATCATGCACAAAACCCTATATTAAGCCAAATATATAAAAAGATCATCTTTTAGATCCTATTTTCACTTTTATTAACAACATGTTAATATCAACTTGAATTATGTCATTAAGACCATTTACCATCAAATCTAAGGGTTTTCCCTTAATTAAAACACTAAAGATGATAACTTTATGTACTTTTCTAATTTTAAGCATATAAACTCTAAATTAGACTAATCATGTGCAAAGTTCTTCCTTTTTTAACATAATGTACCTTTTTACATTTAACAGGTTAACATCAACTCTAATGATCCATTAAACCCTATTAAACTCATTAACCATATTAACATAGGGTTTCTTAATCTTTAATTCATTAAAGATGATGATTTACACTAATTTTCGAACTATGATCAGATTCAGGCTATCAAACTATTTTTAATGGGTTCCTTGCATTTTTATGATCAAAATACATATATAACTTATCCTAATCAGAGTTACCATTAAAAAGTTACGATTTTAACAAAATCACTTACTTCTGGCCAATGAGGAGCTGCCACGTCGGCCTCCTCCATGCAATGCGTCGCTTGCTTTGAAATTATAACTGAATTACTTTTATACCCCCGGCTCGGCTACCAGCTTCTTTGTATCTTGGAGGGTATAATCGTCAAAGATGGCTAGATCATCTTCAACCTCGCAAAGCGCAGGTTGCCGCCGACCTGTAGCTCGATCTTGGGTGCGTCCCCTCCATCCTAGGACCCATGGACCGCCGCCAAGGGTCGCCCAGGCTTCTCTACCTCCGACGCACCTAGGGCATCGCCCAGGTCGTGCTACACTAGCCAAAACTTGAACACTTGACGTGGCCGCCGTTGCTATCATGTCGTTGCAGCCGTGCACCAGTCGTGACTTGCCCTCGATGGTGGAACTTGTAACAGCACCGGCGATGGTTCCCATTACCTCTGCCGCTCCTTGCCGCACCTGCGGGGCCTCAGGCTAGGGTGGAAGGGAGCCGATGTCAGGTTGCGGCGCTCCTCCATCTGCTATTCTTGCAGTTCTGCTGCAGATGACCAGAGTAAGAGCGGAAGCTTGGGGATGATGGCTACGCTCCTCCCGGTCGATGGGAAAACTGCATGCCGCCCTCGTACTCCATCATAGAGCGTGGATGTCCCCTGGGTCGCTCCACTCTCCCTTAGATAGGGTTTATGCAAAGATAAGAAGAAACAGAGAGAAAGATGCCTGAGATTTCTTTGACTCGAGGCCCTGGATCCAACCCTTATATAGGGAAGGATGGCAACATCCCATTGTGCGTAACCACAGGGAAAACAAGTTCCCTTTATCTTACTTTCCTTATTTAGGTGCAACTTCTCTTCTTAACTCTATTCCTTATTCATTTGTATTCCTTGGTTATTAAGGAATCTTATTCACTTAAAGGGAAAACTGAAAATTACATGCTTTAATCTCCTTGTGCTTGACTTTTAATCCATTGGCCACGAGGATCAACTTCCTTAAAGCAATTAACATCCCCTTTTTAATAAAATCAAAAAGCTATTAATTAGATAGTACATTATCCTCTTACTTTGCATTATTGGCATTTTCTCTTTCCTCTTTCTTTATTGGGACTCCTTGGATCCCAAGAAACTATATTATTTCGAAATCCTTTTTATTGGATACTCATTATCCTTCTAGATGCATCTAAATGCATTATTTCTCATTATCATGTTTATTTCTTATTAAAATATTTTCTTTTGAGGATTTCTTTTTATTTCTCCTTTATTTTCCTCATTGGTATTCCTTTTACCATTAGGAATCCTTAGAATACGAAATTCCACTAAGGATTACCCAATTGTACCTCTTTTTACTTATTTTCCACATTTTACCATTTTTTCTTAATAAAGAAATACATAATTAATATTTTATTTTCTTATTGCTTTCTTTTTATGACTTTGGACTCCTTGGAACCCAAGGAACCCAAGAGGCACGAAATCCTCTTTGGATTTTCCTTCTAGAGATTTTCACATTATTCTTTTCTCAAATATTCAATTATTCATTAATTGAATTTTCTTTGTTATTTCCTTGTTATTGGGCCCAATAGCCAATAAAGCCCACAACACAAACGAAATCCATGTATTCAAAACAAATTATACCATTCTTTGTTCAATTATCTTTAATATGAGAAATTGCATTTCTCACCAATTGAACCCAAAAATTGGGGTTGTAACATCCTTCCCCTCTTATAGGAATTTTGTCCTCAAAATTCAAGCAAGCAAACAAACAATTCAAGATAAGACTTTCCATGTCCATCATTGGCCCCTATGTGGCTTTACCGTACTCATGGCGCTTCCACAGAACCTTTATCATCACATATTCTTTTCTCTGAGTCCTTTCATCCCGGCGTCTATAAACTGCACAGGTGACTCAGGTCATGCCAACCTCCCTTGGGCTCACTAGGTTCATTGCTCAGCACATGGTCGGGGTACCTCACATAGTGCTCTAAATTGGACACATGGAACTCATCACACATTACTTTATCCTGAGGGGTAAGGTCAAACTTAACCTTCTCCACCAAACCATGTCAAAAGAACCCATGCATCGGGGACTCAGCTCTCTTAGCTATAACTTAGAGGGGTTAGATTTTCATGTCACATATTCCCACAGTGAACTGCATGTCAATCTACTCATGACTTTTGTCATCTCTAGGCTCCTTTCAGCCATTACACGATCGAAGCGACTTCATCTACATGCATTGTGGCTCTTTTCTAACCATCATGTGGTCCTTTCACCAACATCACCTTACTGAAGTGGTGACCGACACAACCTCCCTTACAAAGCTTCTTATAAATCCTGATACTGGCTATGGTGGTCATTGTCACATCCTTCATATGACAAGAACTGTCTCTAACTATCACCCTGAATGAGCACATATGCTCTCATCAGACCCTTTAGTCCGGATCATACTAACCATTATTTAGGGGTGATAAACTGTACCATCGAGTTATTCATGTACCTACTTCCACCTTATGGAAGTGAATCTTTAAGTCATGTTCATGAACTTTTGAACTTGCATCATGGTGTAGTTGAACCATCTCTCTCATACGTAGCTCAACCCGATCTGTCCCTTGACAATACTCTTTCTCTCTTATGTCATCTAGGTAAGGCAATCTACCATAAACCATATTGCATCTCGACCTTCCTTGGTCTAGGGGATACTTACATCAACCATAGAGATGAACTCCCCTTCCCTTTCGGGGACTCTTAATCTTTTATATCAATGCACTGGGTTACCGGTGCTCATCCTTCACCTCCTATCATGCATGGCAACATACCACGTGCAACCGCATCTTAGGCATCTTAAAGTGCTATTGCCATTTTCCACGGTGTATGGTGATCTTCAATCATGATTTCCTATATGTCATGGTTCTTCAAGATCGATTCTTCTGAAACCCTAAACCACTCTAGTCGGGGTTTCCTCACCTTCTTTCCCAAAGAAGTGCATTTGAGGTTCTACCACCAACCTTTCATTGCATAAAGGACTAGACTGGCTAACCAAACAACCCTTAACCTTTCAATGTATCTTGTTACATCTGAGTGTTGTCCAAACACCTCTCCTTTCCAAACTTAGGGTTAGCCAAACCACCTCTTCTAGCTTCTAGTCCAACAAGTTAGATGTATCTCAACCAGAGCATCCAAAGACATACACTTCCATGTATTCCACTTATCATCTCGTCTCAACTCTAAGTCCAAATTCATTGAGAACACTTTCTAATTCCATCATCATGGTGATCAAAACTCAACCTGGTATAACTTGTAAGTTCTACATAGCTCATGATAAAAACTTCCTCATAAGGTGTCTACCTCATTCCTCTTAGTGTTTGCAAACCACCCATGTATCATTCACTTTACCAGGGTAGGTTATCTTCTCTATCCCCATTCCTTGTGGCAACGTTCCAACCTACATCATCTCTTATCCTTGGTGTATGGCATGCGTAATGTCCTATCTCTCACCCCCATAACAAGAGGAAATAAGCATTTGGCTGCAGTCCAAATACAGAGTTCTTCCTGTTCCAAGAGTAGAGATGGTACATCCCACCTTGCCAGTACACCTTTAAATCTAAGTTGCAACGTGCCACATATGTCTCTACGTCACAGACATCATGATATCAAACTAGTCTTGAATCTACTAAGGTTTATATCCTTGGTCATCTCCTCTAGGTCTATAGGGTACCGAATCCTTTGGGGTCATCCCTCTTCCCTCATGCATCCAGAGAGTACCCTACTCATCTGCCCTTTGGGTCCCATGAGTTCATGAAGGTGATCAATCTCCTAACCCATGGCCCTCAGACAATGATAGTTGTTACCTCCCGACCCTATGGTCATGTGCAACTGGGGAATTAGGCAACTCCTACTTTCATCGGTCTTATCCCTACCTGACCCTAGGATAGACTTAGGATTCCATTATAGTACATGTTTACTTAGAACCTCATCATCTCTCCTTCTGCATTCATGGACTGGCTTTCATCCTTTCATAGGGATCATGGCAACATGCCTACCTTGGTCAAGCCCCATATCGGTTACCTCCATGGTAACACATTCATATGCAAAAAGAGATGGATATCTATGGGTCTACAAGTTAATTCTCATACCATGTACTTTTTGCTTAACTTCTCAAGATCCTGTGAGACCTCTTTAGGTTACCTTAAACCAACAAAATTGATAAACACCCTACCATAGGGGTTCCTCTCCCAGGATGGGAGGAAAACTATCTCTTGACAACAAGGTCACAAAAGCTTTTAGGTCTAGGGTTTACATCCACATGAGCTTACTTAACCCTAGCAAGCTATTAAGGCATAAGAAGATCACCTACTGTACCATGCTAGGTCATCTGGATTCTCATTCTTCAACATTAGATCAAGGTCATACCTTTCTTTATCATCAACCTAGCTGTGAGGGGTTCATCCAACATACCTTAAACTTAAGGGGCTTCCATTTTTCCTCTGTACATGAGGAGTACCATGCTCGGAACTATAGCAAATTAATTCTCATCATGATCATTAGGTATACCACTTCCCCTCTTAAGCCAGGAACTCTAGGTTCACTTTTAGGTGTCCACCTACATGCTCTATCTCTTAACTACGAACCAAGCATGCAAAAGGCATGACATGCACTCCTTGTCATCCTTCAACTCGAGCAACACTTAGAGTTGGGTCCTTCTTAAGGACAACCAACAAGGTATAAGGCCTCATAACCCGATACTAAACCTTTCTAGGTCTAAGGAACTCTTCTTCCTACCTTAGAAGGTAAACACCTATACCGTGGGCACATAGGTACCAGAAGCTTCATCTTCACTCTCTAGGGTTTGGTCTCTCTAAAGGCAACCAAGATATCAACAGCCTTAACGGATCATGCATGAGGCAACCTCTATCATCCACTTAGGTCGCATCATCCTCAACTCCTCATTGTTCCTCAAATCTTGGGGTCTAGGTTTACGATCTTCCTGCTAGGTTCCGGCTCTCTCTCTAGAGCTAACCCTACAACCAACCTCATCATTAGAGGTCCCCTCTTCATGAAGGATCAGCTTCAAAAGCATGCTCTATATGAGTGAAGCCTAGGTTTGAACTTATGTTTGCTCAAGATCATCCATAACCCTTTATGCTCCATCATGATTCCTTATCCAGGGTTTCATCCTACTGTCAGCACTATGATGTGCCCTAGGTGCCAGCTATACCCTACTTGCACAAGCCCATAGGGTTTCTAAGGTCCTTCACTAACATCATCATCTAAGGAGCTATCCTTTACCCTAACATGCACGACCCTTCCTAGGGTTGGGTTGCCAAAAGTGCTAGGTCACCCATGGATCATTTGGCATCCCAAAGGCATGTCCTTTCAAACACCTGGTCCAACTCATCTCTCTCTAACCTTCACTTAGGGTTAGGGTTAGCATCATCCTCAGAGGATGTGCCAGGTCTCTACTTGCAATGGAGATCTCTATCTCCAAGACTAACTCATCCTCCTGACAAGAAGGTCTAACCTCAGGTCTCTTCTAAGGACATGACAACTTATGTCATACGACCTAAGCATGTATCTATTCTTTAATTTGTGCTTAATCTTTTAAGCTTATGTCCATGACATCTTATTTACATGCTTTTCATTAATTTGGTGGAGGATTCCTTAAACCTTATTAACCTTACCCATACCTCAAGAGGGTGAGGAGATAAAAGAAAACCCTAATCCTTTAGGTCTTTATCAAAATTTTATGGTGAGAAGGGATGAATAAGATGAGAAGTCCTAAAGGTATCTTATTTCAATTCATACCCTAAGACTTTGGCCAGGCAGTCACACGGATCCGGGAGTCCTCGTATTCCGACTAGCGGTGCGGAGGAAAATATTGCAAGCCCCCGGTCGTGATCCTTTTCTAGACACCTCTGTCTTTTGGATAATCCTCTAATAACTCCCTTGGGTTCTATGGAGTTTGTAAAATTTAATATTTATTAATGGTTAAATGAGGAACCTACGCTCTGATACCAAATGTTACGACCTCACCTCCCGATAACCCCCTATTAAGGGAGACCGAGAAGTCGAAGCCGCACCCATAATTTCCGGATCAAAGGTTCGACAATCAACCAAGAATAATTATCAAATTTTAACAGACTATACTGAAAAGCTGTAAGAAAATAAATTTTGCATACCTTTTTGAAAACTTGGATCTCTAAGATTATATCCACTTAAAGAGTCTACTCTAACTAATCCTCCTTGTGTTTTACTTCATGCATTTCACAATATGACGACTTTCTATTTGTCCTTTTGGCTTGCCCTAAAATGCCGACAAACAAAACGTCGGTCAGCTGAAGCTGGTATGTGGGGGAAACAATAATCATGCAATTATCTATAAGAACGTAATCATTCAATTAATCATTTAACAATCAAGATTACGTTTTAAATATAACCCCGTGATCTAAGAGTACCCTATCCTCTATGTTTTCCCCATTAAACCCCTCATGATCCACCTATAAGTGAACCAATTTCTAGGGTTGAGTCACATGGCACTACTCGTAAGTAGCCCACTCCTTAACTCATGGCAGGCTAATGAGTCTCATGGCACTATACGTAGGTAGCGCAGTTTCTAACTCTCGATAACCTAGACCTTACTCTAGGATTACCCCTTTTTCCTTAGCCTTTTCAAAGAAATAGAGGTGGACCCAGATCTAGTCAGTTATATACGCACATTTATAGTGATAATCATAGTCACTCTATAGTTGCATGAATTAAATAAACATCCAACAGTTATTTTCAAGCAACTGATTAAAACTTCGAGAATCGCCGTGAAACTAGAGCGATTATTCATAAGCGTAACCACATACCTGATTTGGTGAGTCATGCATATTATTCAACATATACTTCATGTATATTCAATCAAGCCAATCAACAGATCCAAGCAAGTAATTAAATCATCACATAATTCCTGAAAAGAATATGTACTCTATTTATTACACACTTTAACAAGAATCTACTTTATCAACTTGGATTCTCTTTCTAGGGTTTCTAATCCGCATTAAGATTTCATTAATATTCATTAGGGTTTCTTAGATCAATTTCTCAAACTTTATCCCTTTTAGGTTAACAAACCCTAAAATATCCTTTTCCATTTTTATGAACCTTAATGGCTCAACTATCCATTTTAATAGTCCTTTATACCCAAATTGACTTAGGATCATCACATCCCTATTTATTCATGGATTTGGACAATTAAACCAATTAAAATACATATTCACCTAAATTAGGGTTTTCAAGCTCATTAATGCATAATCATGCACAAAACCCTAAATTAAGCCAAATATATAAAAAGATCATCTTTTAGATCCTATTTTCACTTTTATTAACAACATGCTAATATCAACTTGAATTATGTCATTAAGACCATTTACCATCAAATCTAAGGGTTTTCCCTTAATTAAAACACTAAAGATGATAAATTTATGTAGTTTTCCAATTTCAAGCATATAAACTCTAAATTAGACTAATCATGTGCAAAGTTCTTCCTTTTTTAACATAATGCACCTTTTTACATTTAACAGGTTAACATCAGCTCTAATGATCCATTAAACCCTACTAAACTCATTAATCATATTAACATAGGGTTTCTTAATCTTTAATTCATTAAAGATGATGATTTACACTACTTTTCGAACTATGATCAGATTCAGGCTATAAAACTATTTTTAATGGGTTCCTTGCATTTTTCTGATCAAAATACATATATAACTTGTCCTAATCGAGTTACCATTAAAACGTTACGATTTTAACAAAATCACTTACTTCCGGCCAATGAGGAGCTGCCACGTCGGCCTCCTCCATGCAATGCGTCGCTTGCTTTGAAATTATAACTGAATTACTTTTATACCCCTGGCTCAGCTACCAACTTCTTTTTATCTTGGAGGGTATAATCGTCAAAGATGGCTAGATCATCTTCAACCTCGCAAAGCACAGGTTGCCGCCGACCTGTAGCTCAATCTTGGGTGCGTCCCCTCCATCCTAGGACCCATGGACCGCCGCCAAGGGTCGCCCAGGATTCTCTACCTCCGACGCACCTAGGGCATCGCCCAGGTCGTGCTACAACTAGCCAAAATGTGAACACTTGACGTGGTCGCCGTTGCTGTCATGTCGTTGCAGCCGTGCACCAGTCACGACTTGCCCTCGATGGTGGAACTTGTAACAACACCGGCGATGGTTCCCATTACCTCCGCCGCCCCTTGCCGCACCTGTGAGGCCTCATGCTAGGGTCGAAGGGAGCTGATGTCAGGTTGTGGCGCTCCTCCGTCTGCTATTCTTGCAGTTCTGCTGCAAATGACCGGAGTAAGAGCAGAAGCTTGGGGATGATGGCTACGCTCCTCCCGGTCGATGGGAAAACTGCAGGCCGCCCTCGTACTCCATCATAGAGCGTGGATGTCCCCTGGGTCGCTCCACTCTCACTTAGATAGGGTTTATGCGAAGATAAGAAGAAACAGAGAGAAAGATGCCTGAGATTTCTTTGACTCGAGGCCCTGGATCCAACCCTTATATAGGGAAGGATGGCAACGTCCCATTGTGCATAACCACAGGGAAAACAAGTTCCCTTTATCTTACTTTCCTTATTTAGGTGCAACTTCTCTTCTTAACTCTATTCCTTATTCATTCATATTCCTTGGTTATTAAGGAATCTTATTCACTTAAAGGGAAAACCGAAAATTACATGCTTTAATCTCCTTGTGCTTGACTTTTAATCCATTGGCCACGAGGATCAACTTCCTTAAAGCAATTAACATCCCCTTTTTAATAAAATCAAAAAGCTATTAATTAGATAGTACATTATCCTCTTACTTTGCATTATTGGCATTTTCTCTTTCCTCTTTCTTTATTGGGACTCCTTGGATCCCAAGAAACTATATTATTTCGAAATCCTTTTTATTGGATACTCATTAACCTTCTAGATGCATCTAAATGCATTATTTCTCATTATCATGTTTATTTCTTATTAAAATATTTTCTTTTGAGTATTTCTTTTTATTTCTCTTTTATTTTCCTCATTGGTATTCCTTTTACCATTAGGAATCGTTAGAATATGAAATTCCACTAAGGATTACCCAATTGTACCTCTTTTTACTTATTTTCCACATTTTACCATTTTTTCTTAATAAAGAAATACATAATTAATCTTTTCTTTTCTTATTGCTTTCTTTTTATGACTTTGGACTCCTTGGGACCCAAGGAACCCAAGTGGCATGAAATCCTCTTTGGATTTTCCTTCTAGAGATTTCCACATTATTCTTTTCTCAAATATTCAATTATTCATTAATTGAATTTTCTTTGTTATTTCCTTGTTATTGGGCCCAATAGCCAATAAAGCCCATATCACAAACGAAATCCATGTATTCAAAACAAATTATACCATTCTTTGTTCAATTATCTTTAATATGAGAAATTGCATTTCTCATCAATTGAACCCAAAAATTGGGGTTGTAACATCCTTCCCCTCTTATAGGAATTTTGTCCTCAAAATTCAAGCAAGCAAACAAACAATTCAAGATAAGACTTTCCATGTCCATCATTGGCCCCTATGTGGCTTTACCGTACTCATGGCGCTTCCACAAAACCTTTATCATCACATATTCTTTTCTCTGAGTCCTTTCATCCCGACGTCTATAAACTACACAGGTGACTCAGGCCATGTCAGCCTCCCTTGGGCTCACTAGGTTCATTGCTCAGCACATGGTCGGGGTACCTCACATAGTGCTCTAAATTGGATACATGGAACTCATCACACATTACATTATCCTGAGGGGTAAGGTCAAACTTAACCTTCTCCACCAAACCATGTCAAAAGAACTCATGCATCGGGGACTCAGCTCTCTTAGCTATAACTTAGAGGGGTCGGATTTTCATGTCACATATTCCCACGGTGAACTGCATGTCAGTCTACTCATGACTTTTGTCATCTCTAGGCTCCTTTCAACCCACATGCACTGTGGCTCTTTTCTAACCATCATGTGGTCCTTTCACCAACATCACCTTACTGAAGTGGTGACCGACACAACCTCCTTTACAGAGCTTCTTATAAATCCCGATACTGGCTATGGTGGTCATTGTCACATCCTTCATAGGACAAGAACTGTGTCTAACTATCACCCTGAACGAGCACATATGCTCTCATCAGACCCTTTAGTCCGGATCATACTAACCATTATTTAGGGGTGATAAACTGTACCATCGAGTTCTTCATGTACCTACTTCCACCTTATGGAAGTGAATCTTTAAGTCATGCTCATGAACTTTTGAACTCGCATCATGGTGTAGTTGAACCATCTCTCTCATATGTAGGTCAACCTGATCTGTCCCTTGACAGTACTCTTTGTCTCTTATGTCATCTAGGTAAGGCGATCTACCATAACCCATATTGCATCTCGACCTTCCTTGGTCTAGGGGATACTTACATCATCCATAGAGATGAACTCCCCTTCCCTTTCGGGGACTCTGAATCTTTTATATCAATGCACTGGGTTACCGGTGCTCATCCTTCACCTCCTATCATGCATGGCAACATACCACGTGCAACCGCATCTTAGGCATCTTAAAGTGCTATTGCCATTTTCCACGGTCACTACAACAAACTTTACTTTCAACGGCAATTTTTTCCGGCATATTTAATGTAGGGTGCCACAAAGTTAATTGTGCATTTAAGAATAGCACCCGCGGTGCTCGCTTCAGCTTTCCATGCACGCCCTCAGTCCGGTTTAGATAAACACAAAAAACAAAAATTAATTCTGATGATAATACACACGAAGCCAGCTGCACTCCTCAAATCTCTTCCCGTAAGCATCCCAAGTCACCCGGACTCAACATCGTCCTACTCCACATCTCCTCTCGACGACTTCATCAACGAAGACAGAGATGGGTTTTTCTCTTCCCTTTCCCTCAGAGTGCTTTCCGTGGTTGGTGATGTTGATGCTTGGTCGATCTTTGGGAGCCAGAGTTCTTGATCCACGGGCTAGAATAGCTCTCAATCTCATAACTGGTATCACCATCGATCTCCTGACCGACAACGCTTCAGATCCTTATACAGATGGAGAGAGACAAGGGTGACAAAACATCACCCCTACCCGCTAAGTCCTCTTTCCCCAAATTTCTCCTCCGATTTTAAACCCTATGCATAGTTCCTAATTTTCTGTGGCGGTCACGACCATGTGAACTACTTCCTAGACATTTAGTTTCTGATATGCACTCATTTGCAGTAGCAACTACCAATTTTTTTTGATACAGGTACACAGAGCGGCTGCGACTGGAGGAATATGATGGGTTAACAACGGCTTCAACAATGTGAAATGAGGAAAGATACAAGGCCTAGAAGTACCCAGATTTTATCGGCAAGTAGTTTAAAATGCAATCAATAAGGAATTCACCATAAGTCAGTGTGTAATCTTTGTCATGTGCTTTCTCCCTCATTTCCCTCATATCTCTCCGCACTCCCCCCGCTCATGCATCTGTCGCCGACAACTCAGACCATCAACGTGACCTAGGCATGTACCTGACCGGCAGGGCCCGTGCGTCAGTTGTGCTGATCAACCTCATCTCGTGCGGCGCAATATCTGTCAAGGACCACCACGACGGCATCGTGGCCCCGCATTACCGAGGGCAACAACAACAAAGAGGGGTAGCGCCATGTGGAGGCAACAATTGTGAGCCTGATCCTCGCATCTATGCCCTGTCCTCCACCTGTGGCATTGTGAGCATTAAGAGAGATGGCGTGGAGTGGCGCGGGTTCCCCAATGTGCAGCTTGAAGACAAGGAGTACTTCAGTGGGAGCCTGATCGAGACGAAGAAGACATTTGACTGCAGGTAGCCAATATGAGTTTATCAACTACGTTTGATCTCTGGTCTATGATATTTTTTTAGAATAATATGTCTCTATGACGGCAAATGTCTGTTTTTTCTTGTTAATATTTCATTTTGTTATGATTCCGACGTGATCTTTGCTTTGTTCTTGTTAATATTTTCTTTTGCTATGATTCTGAAGTGAAATTGTTGGCCATATATCTAACATATGCAATCTAACTTCCAATAATCGGTGTTTTCTAGAGTTATACCTAGCTTTACAAACACAATAGTCCATCTACCATCCAAACACAATCGGAAAAACACTTGACCGTTAGTTCAAATAGAAAGCTGAACTTTAATAGAATGAAAATTCTTATGTATATATTTGCTGTCATTTAAGGATATTTATGCTCTTTAAAGCCTGGTTAATTATACTATTTTAAGCTATGTGGATCGAAAACAAATTCAATTGTTTAATGGAATCACCAGCTGCTTCTGTGACTAATAAAAAAATAATGCCTCTGGTTATGTAAATTACTGTTTTCAGTTTCTTTAGGGTAAAGTCCCAGCTTTCTTTACATCATTGGTACCTTGTGGTATGAGTGCTATTTTTTATGAAGGTACCAAACATTTTGGTTGTACTGTGTACCCATTCTAATTCTAGAATATACATTCATTTTATTAAATGGTGCAGAACATAATCATACGTACCGAAATTTTTCTAGTAATCTATATAAATGTAGATTTTCGTATAATAATTTTATTTACATTACTTATCTATGTCGGTAATATAGTGTATGTTGTTGGCTACCTATTAGTCTAGGAGCGAGTAGGTTCTAGAAAATTAAGCTGTACCATATTTTTTATTAATCTCGTTTTTGTGGTGATGTCATTGATAGTGGTAGCGCAAAGTGTAGGTTAGTCAAATGCTTTCTTTATGTTGGTCAAAATATTCACATTTGTATCTTATAAGAGAGGCAAATCAATATTTTTCTTTTATATTGTCAGTGAAATCGTGTGTATCTTTTGTTTCATAGATAACTCAAATGTGTGATTATCGAACTGAAATGATATTCTGTTTTTTAATAAAATAAATTGGAGCACCAACAATTGATGGGCATGGTTGCTTGTTGATGTCAAAACACAGATCAACACATGAAGCTTTAGTTGGTAAAGATGTGCTCAATTATTTTCCAACAACAATAAGGATAAGTACATACATTATCTTCATAGATAATGTAATAGGAAAATAGATCTATTGGCTTCTTGGTGTTTATTCGCAAGCTATGATGTCTCACGTTATAGCTAGTTAACTTGTATTATGGGTTGATCTAGCCGCTATGGTTTGTAAGAAAATGATTTACATTGGGTTGATGTAATGAGAAATTCAACCAACGCTCTATATTTTTGTACATCAGCTTAGTAGATTCTTATGAAAAGTGCAAAATCTGAAAATAGAATAGTTGTGATTAGCATTCAAAATTTCATTTATTATTGCCTTGGTTATTCTACATAACCTAACATAAGTTTCCTAAAATGGATCTCTTATTTGTTGTGTGACTTCTTACTTATTTCATAGATTTCACTATCATGATTTCTTTTAATTGACTTTTCATGGTATATATCTAGATTCACTACTTATCTATATGTATCCAACATGGAAACAAGGATATATTAGAATGTGGTCCGATATCCATAAAAAGGATGACAAGATATATATACTTGTGGTATGTTGCCTTAGGGATAGTGGTATAGCCACATATAGGACTAGGGACATGCATTTACCTAGAATATGGTTTGTACATGTTAAGTTGTATATGACTAAATATATTATCTACTTGCAATTAGAAAACTACATGTGCCTAAAATATCATTTTACACCCAATTTGAAACTTGGGTGGTGACCCAATTTTCTCTCTTGGTCCCACTCATCAAGTGGAAAACTTAGAAGTTTTCCTGATTGATATCACATGAACAACAAGAGAGTACACATTGAAAAAACCCACATGTGTATCTTTGTTACAAGTAATGAAAGGTACATGATTATAGTTTGGTTTACATTGTTAAGATTACAAAAGGTTACAACTTCCTCTCAACTACATGCAACCTATTAATTTCAAGATGAATATATTATTTGATACTCAATTTAAAATACTATATAGCTCCACTACATCACATTGATCTCTCCCTCATGTCCTAGCTTGTACCTGTCAAAATCGATAGGGTCAACACAATCATGTCGATATAGGGTATAAAATACAAATATGATTAGAGATAAAACCATAAGAAAACATAGGTGATTAACTTGGATTTTAGGCATTCTAATTACACTAAATTTTGCCTTAAATTATTTATAATTTATTCTTGTCATAGTGGCACCATATATTATGGCATGACATGCATATATTGGACTTCAGTCCAGAGACTCTGAGCTTCGTAGTACGTAGCATCAATAATGTTCGGGCTTGAGTAGATAAGGCATATATCAATAGTTAAGAACATAATTAAAACATGGACTCATCACACTTTCAAACTAATTGACCCATCTAGTAGGTCATGTTGGAGAAGAGACCTTCACAACTCTTTTCTTGGCCTCGTACACCAACATGCTCATCCCTCTCACCTTCTACAAGCAAAGACCCATGTGTGCTCATTGCATTCTAATTGGGTAGAAATGTCACACACAAGCTAGAGCGAGCTCTCCTTCCCAAGCAGTGCTCAATGTTTAGCATTTTGGTGTGTTGTAACTCTCATGGTTGTTTCCATCAATGATAGAAGGGAGGTGGAAGCAACAACGTAGATGCCCATTCCCATCCCACGAGATGCCACTACAGGTGAAGAGAGGAAAAGACTGATTGTGTCAGGGGTGCTCCACAACATGCTTACAACATATGTAGTAGTGATTTCGCTATTATGGCTCTATATTTGCTTCATTGTGCCAAGCCTACCCTCAGTTGAACCATAATTGAGAACCAAACCAGCTGGAAAAGGTGATAGAAATCTGTAAGGGAGGATCATGGACATAGTGCTCTAGCCTCATGTCTCACCAGTCGTCAAAGGGGCGTACTACCATCAATATGATGTGTTGCATGCACAAACAACTAGAGGAAGAGAGAACGTTTAATAAGAGAAGGAGATGATGTGCATGTTGTTGTCACTCTCTCATAATCTCTTTCTTGCATATGCTGGTTGTCGACCAAGTCGCATGGTGTAGGGATGGAATGAAAGACAAATGGGAGAGGAAGGATGGTAGTGGGAGTCAAGTGGTGAAGATGGTGGGACCAAACCACCAAAACTAACACCCTTCTCACTTACCTATCCCTAGGTCTATTATCTTTAAAACTTCCATCTTAAGTCAAACATCAATTATTGGCTCCTTGAAAGAAAATATACCTACTCCTTTCACTGAGTTCCTTCCACTCATTTCTCTTCTTTCCTTTTCATATACCTCATTTTTATTGTTCTTCATTTCCTAGATAATAGGAAGGTATTATATATTCTCACATGAGTAGCCATTAGGATGTTGCTTTCCCATCAATAAAGGGTCCTTCCTAACCTCTACTCACACATCATGTGTAAACATGCATGTTTAAAGAATTCATATCACTGATAGGGAAGGGATATAGCAGCATAGATTACTTTGATTATTTATAGCAAAGACCATTAAAATAAGGATATTACATAACACTAGGGATGGAAATATGCAATTTTCAACACCCAAGACCCACCACCCACCACCCATCATCAACCATTTTTATTGTTTTAAATTTTATTTCCCCAGAGCACAGACTCTTAGGGAGCTGGTAATGCTGAGAAACAAAGAGGAGTCTTTGCCCATGGTGATTGAGGTTGTTGTGGGTGTAGCTCTTATCCAATTGATGTATTACATGGAATGTAAGTATTTATTCATATCAGGAGTGACTCAACCATCTCTAAATCTTTTTTTCTTCTCCTTTTTGAGAATCCTAATGCGTTATTAGACTTAATTGTTAACGTGGCTAGGCGCCAAGCATTCCTGAGGGGGCGTATATGGCACATAGGTGGCCGCCCATACATTTGTAGGTCCTTTTTTATATAATGTTAATATTCAGATATTTACATTCATAATTTCATATTTTAATGTATAGTTATGGTTTTGTTACATAGAGTTGCATGGTATTTTGGGTTAATTGAACGAAGTTTGACTAACTTAATTGAAATTTAATAAAACTTGGCATTAAACCCATTAGGGTCGGGTGCTTTCATGGGGCCAATAGAAAACACAGCGTTCTTGATCTCCTCCTCAGTCGTTGGGCCAGTTAAAGCCCTGTTCATATCCTCAGTCACTCTACTTCTCAGAAATTCACATTGGTTCAGGTTGGATCCATCATTCTTATTATATAGCTCATTGAAAAACTTCACAGCCATCTCCCCCACCTCAAGAGGAGAGTTGATGGTCACCCCATAAGCATACAGTAAGGAATGTATGGCATCCTTCATGTCATTCCTTTTGACAGCCGCATGGTAATCCTTCGTGTTCCTGTCCCCATATTTAAGCCACTTCAATCTGCTACGTTGCCAAAAACACAACTCCTCCGTCTTCTCAAGTTGTTTGACCCTCTTTTCCGCAACAATCTCTTCTCTCATAGCTTCTTCCTACAAAGGATTCAAACGTTGTTTTTCAGCAGCTTTCTTGTACACCTCCCTCGCCCCTTTGACAAGAGAGCTCAAATCTGACAGTCCTTTAGCCCATTCTCTAATGGCAGCCTTTGTTCTACTAAGCTTCTCAGTGACAATGAAAAGCGGATTACCCTTCACCTGCTCCTTCCACACCTTCTTAATCAACTCCACATACCTTGGCCACTCCAACCACGCCACAATAAATCTAAATGGTTTCGCCTTGAGAGGGACTTGTGTGAGTTGAACCACCATCGAAGCATGATCGTTATTAGGATGGCTTCCCAAATTCACCGCAGCTTGGGGGAACACATCCAGCCGTGCTTCATTGACCACAGCTCTGTCCAGCTGGCTCACAATCGCCCTATGAATGGACCTTTTGTTCTGCCAAGTCACCAGCCCACCATTCATATTCAACTCAATAAGATCAGCAACATCCACCACATCATTAAATCTTGCAATGCAAGCTTCAGGAATTGACAACCTCCCCTTCTTCTCATGTGCCTTTCTTATATGATTGAAGTCACCAATAAAAATCTGAGGCAACTCCCTCTGATTAGCCAAACTAATGACCTCCCACAATCTCCTTCTACACATTTCGGAATTGTGTCCATACACAGAAGAAACCACCACATGTAGTCCTCCTTGATCAATACAACTAGCAATGATTAGCTGATCCATAGCAAAAATAACTTGTACATCCCATACTCTGGGGTTCCACCCCATTTTCCACTCTCAATCTGTTCCAGATTGGACTGCTTCTCCCACCCTATGGGAAACAACCCATGAATCCTCTCCTCACCCCCCTCCTTATTCTCATCTCCAAGCATACCACCAAAGTGGTCTGAACCAGAATAATAACCTCCCTCAGCCTTCTTTTTTTAACAGGCCTTGAGGCTCCATGCAAGTTCCATGATAGTATACAGTGTACACATTAAGACTGTTTCCTCTGTCCACCCCTTTTGGGTGTGAACCCCCCTCTCCTCTTTCTTCTTGGTGAGATCTGTCCTGCCTTTATACTCAGCATAACCAGAACCTCCTCTCCTTCCAGCCCCTCCAGCACAGAGAAGGGGTTGTTTTCATCATCCGCGAGTTCAGTTGTGGTAGTATAAGCTTATGCCTCCCTCGCATTACTGCATTCACCACCTCGTACCTTATCCCTCATTGCAACTTCTGATGAGTCAACTGGGACCTCGACGTTCTTTCCCTTAGTTGTCAGCACTGAGCTCACCTGGGTGTCTTGCACAGACCCCTCCTTAGCAGTAGGAACTTGCTGGCCCACGCCATCCCCCTACACTGTGTTGGTAATCTGCAAGGTTGAAGCAGTCTCACTAACATCGTTCTTGTCAATAGAGCTATTCGTGGCTCCATCCCTTTGGGAAGAGGTAGCATTAGAAGCCGGCGGACCTCGACTTCTGCCCCTGCTTCCTTTCCTCTTCAGTGGCTAGGTTCTTCTCTATACGGGTACCCTCATAAAGGGCAGTTCAGCAAGAGCAACCCTCTCACTAGGGAAACATCCAGTAGCATGGCCGAACACCATACAGTCTTCACACCCGTCGGGAAAGGCCTCATACAACACCCTTATTGTCAGCGCTTTCCCATCTGGCATCTCGATAATCACCTCCTAAGGCACGGGCCTATCTACTTTGACCTCCACACATACATGTGCAGCACCAGCAAACTTGCCTTTAGACATAAAGTCGATCACCTTGGCCTCACCAACCCCACAAGCAATGATGGAGATGGCTCTGCGAGTCCAATGTTGACAACCTATGGGAGAGTGATCCAGATAGGGGCGGAGGTAAGGGAAGCACGTCTGAGGTCAGCTTCAGGTGTCCACCTACAAGAGAGGACCAGATGTTCATCGAAGAACCACAGCCCCTGATCAACGACAATTCCCAAGTCATCCTTAGACGCGAACCAAGCGAGAAACATGCCACCTTCCATGGGAGAGAGCTGCAGTTTACCTTTGGGCCTCCACGCCCTGATCATCCAGCCATAGAGTTGCTCTAAAGCAGCCTCCTTACCAAGGATTTGAACAATGAGCGAATACTAATGAAATTCATCCATCGCCTTCACCAATGGCTCTGAGAACTTCAACGAAGGCCTACTGTCTCCTTCCTTGAACTCCGAACACCTGGGGTCCTCTGGCATGAGCAACGGTTTGAACCTGTGTTGCACGCCCATTGGCTTGGCAAGAATCGTCGCCCAGGTTCTACCCACAGTGACGTCCGCCTTCGGATCCACCCATCCCACTTGTGTGGAGGTGGATGAAGGGGGAGCCGACACCTCAACCGCACGAGAAGGGCTAGGGGATGGGTTAGTAACAGATGGGGCGGAGGAGCCCGACCCACCCTGGCCCGCCCCCGCCATGGCGCAGCCAAGCCACCACCCGAGCAAGAGATGGAACGGAGCTCACTCTAGAGAGAGAACGGAAATGATAAGTAGAAAGTTTGATATTGGCTTTGTCTAACATGGACTCTCTTATGATTAGTATGATGGAATGAGTAAGAAGGTGTAGTCTCTCTGCTATCAGAATTTTATAGAAGATGATTTAAATGGTCTTACCTATATGTTTTTATCTCCTCATCTACTACAATGATGGACTATTTTTTCTAGATGATGAAATGTTCTCTAAGTTTTTAGATTGACGTGTTAATCTTTGGTGAAGTTTATTTTTCTAGCTCATGTTGTTGGACAATATAAATGCTGAAAGTATAACTGTTACTTTTTTATTCTGATGTAAGGTTCTTTTGAGCTCTGTAAGAGATATATTTGAGACTTTCGATTGATATGGTGTCCTTAAGGGGATGTTCTCTCGAATACATGCAAAGGGGTAGTTAATATTCTGGAAGGAATTCTTTATGAAGGTGTAGCTCATTCCTTGAAGCGAAGAGTGGTATAAATCTGCGGTAATTATTTTCTTGGATCCATGAATATCTGTACCTTTTTTGTATTTCTAACAATTCTTCAAGGGAGTATTCTGAATGCAATTTGCAAAAGGAGAATATGATTCTGGTTTTGTTTTTTGCAGTTATTATGGATGATCTTTGGTCTCTTGAGTATTGTGGAGGAACTCAGTCTGAAGATCTTATATGTGGACTTTAAACTGCTGAAACAAATTCTTATGGACTGCTTTATGGCTGTCTTGATAGCTAGCAGGTTTCAAACCAGAGTTTTTTTGTTAGTCTCCACGGTTCAAAGCTCTGTATTGATCCGTAGACACTACTGTATTGATCTGTACATTAGTGTTCATTTGCATCATTTTATTTTCTTTTGAAGTGTCATTTCTTATGTTTCTTATTGAAGTTTTTGTATTTGTTTAATGTCAGCTTGCCTTTATGGCTGGTGGTGATCCAAAGCTTAGAAAGAAAGAGAAGCTCTGTACCAATTTTCTCCAAGAAAACAACAATGAAAGATAAGTCCTAACCTCTATGAAATTGCTCTAGGATGGCGCTGGAGTGTGGAAAATGCAGAACTAAGGAGGTATGAAGGAACAAATGCATGGTGTAAAATTTAAGAATGATTGAGAGTAGAGTGTCTACAGTGGTCCTGTTTATACACAATATGGCTCTCGACCCTTGGTTGATCAATTGTTGTTGAATTGCTGACAAAGATCAATATTGACTTGTTGACTAGATGGGGCTAGATGGAGGATGATATTGAGTTCCATGAATGGAGACTAAACATTTCATGGAAACTGGCTTAATGGTGACAACCTTGGTGATGAATGGACATGGGTCAACAACAAGGCAGTCATTGAAGGCTTAATAGTTGATGACATTGATCTGTTATTGCTTGTGGATATGGGATTTCTGTTAGAGGCGCCTAGAGTTCAATAAAGCAACTTATTTATGGCTTGTGATGTAGAATGGGACACATAAAAGATTAATAGGTCAAAAATGTTGCAAGAGGCAAAGCATGCAATATTCAGTGTGGATCTGCGATTGACTTTTTGGTATTTGGTGCTGGTTGAAGATTGTTATTTTTTTTTAGCCTTGTAGCCTACGTCTGAATTTGTAAAGATGAGCATCTCATATTCTCAGACTAGGCTTTTATGGTACCACTTTCAATGGCCATGTTATGCATTTGCATATTGTACAGACAAAATGAAGAAAATACAAAAGCAATAAAAGTTGTTCGTTGATATATCTATATGTTCTTGTTTATAAGTGTATACATATATGGTGTTTGTTATTCATTATTGTGCAGATATAGTCCTTTGGTTTTGTGTGCCAAGTGTGTGCCAATGCACTTCTGCACTTGCGCCCATGCATTCCCATGTGATCCCATGCTTTTGCTGGCACCCACACTCTTGCACCGCACCTACACTCTTGGACTTACATATGTGCGGCTGCACATGCGCTCCAGTACATGCATGCGTCTCTTCACGCATTCTGGCCTTTTAATATGCCGACTTTGGTATTATTCTCCAGCAATATCTACTTATTTCTGGCATGGATATACTGCCGGTTTAGATTTGACTTCCGACATCTTTAGATATGTCGGAAAACTTTTGACGGCACGCTTTTTAGCGGCATCTTGTCGGCATAATGCAAAATGCCGGATAATGATAATACCGGCATAAATATTGACTTTTTCTGGCATTTTACTATGCCGTGAAAGGTGACATTTGTTGTAGTGGTGTATGGTGATCTTCAATCATGATTTCCTGTATGTCATGGTTCTTCAAGATCGATTCTTCTGAAACCCTAAACCACTCTAGTCGGGGTTTCCTCACCTTCTTTTCCAAAGAAGTGCATCTGAGGTTCTACCACCATCCTTTCATTACATCAAGGACTAGACTGGCTAACCAAACAACCCTTAACTTTTCAATGTATCTGGTTACATCTGAGTGTTGTCCAAACACCTCTCCTTTCCAAACATAGGGTTAGCCAAACCACCTCTTCTAGCTTCTAGTCCTACAAGTCAGATGTATCTCAACCAGAGCATCCAAAGACATACACTTCCATGTATTGCACTTATCATCTCATCTCAACTCTAAGTCCAAATTCATTGAGAACACTTTCTTATTCCATCATCATGGTGATCAAAACTCAACCTGGTATAACTTGTAAGTTCTACATAGCTCATGATAAAAACTTCCAAATAAGGTGTCTACCTCATTCCTCTTAGTGTTTGCAAACCACCCATGTATCATTCACTTTACCAGGGTAGGTTATCTTCTCTATCCCCATTCCTTGTGGCAACGTTCCAACCTACATCACCTCTTATCCTTGGTGTATGGCATGCGTAATGTCCTATCTCTCACCCCCATAACAAGAGGAAATAAGCATTTGGCTGCAGTCCAAATACAGAGTTCTTCCTGTTCCAAGAGTAGAGATGGTACATCTCACCTTGCCAGTACACCTTTAAATCTAAGTTGCAATGTGCCACATATGTCTCTACGTCACAGACATCATGATATCAAACTAGTCTTGAATCTACTGAGGTTTATATCCTTGGTCATCTCCTCTAGGTCTATAGGGTACCGACTCCTTTGGGGTCATCCCTCTTCCCTCATGCATCGAGAGAGTGCCCTACTCATCTGCCCTTTGGGTCCCATGAGTTCATGAAGGTGATCAATCTCGTAACCCATGGCCCTCAGACAATGATAGTTGTTACCTCCCGACCCTATGGTCATGTGCAACTGGGGAATTAGGAAACTCCTACTTTCATCGGTCTTATCCCTACCTGACCCTAGGATAGACTTAGGATTCCATTATAGTACATGTTCACTTAGAACCTCATCATCTCTCCTTCTACATTCATAGACTGGCTTTCATCCTTTCATAGGGATCATGGAAACCTGCCTACCTTGGTCAAGCCCCATACCGGTTACCTCCATGGTAACACATTCATATGCAAAAAGAGATGGATATCTATGGGTCTACATGTTCATTATCATACCATGTACTTTTCGCTTAACTTCTCAAGATCCTGTGAGACCTCTTTAGGTTACTTAAACTAATAAAACTGATAAACACCCTACCATAGGGGTCCCTCTCCCAGGATGGGAGGAAAACTATCTCTTGACAATAAGGTCACAAAAGCTTTTAGGTCTAGGGTTTACATCCACATGAGCTTACTTAACCCTAGCAAGCTATTAAGGCACAAGCAGATCACCTACTGTTCCATGCTAGGTCATCCGGATTCTCATTCTTCAACATTAGATCAAGGTCATACCTTTCTTTATCATCAACCTAGATGTGAAGGGTTCATCCAACATACCTTAAACATAAGGGGCTTCCCTTTTTCCTCTGTACATGAGGAGTACCATGCTCGAAACTATAACAACTTAATTCTCGTCATTTGCATTAGGTATACCACTTCCCCTCTTAAGCCAGGAACTCTAGGTTCACTTTTAGGTGTCCAACTGCATGCTCTGTCTCTTAACTACGAACCAAGCATGCAAAAGGCATGACATGCACTCCTTTTCATCCTTCAACTCGAGCAACACTTAGAGTTGGGCCCTTCTTAAGGACAACCAACAAGGTACAAGGCCTCATAACCTGATACTAAACCTTTCTAGGTCTAAGGAACTCTTCTTCCTACCTTAGAAGGTAAACACCTATACCGTGGGCACATAGGTACCAGAAGCTTCATCTTCACTCTCTAGGGTTTGGTCTCTCTAAAGGCAACCAAGATATCAACAACCTTAACGGATCATGCATGAGGAAACCTCTATCATCCACTTAGGTCGCATCATCCTCAACTCCTCACTGTTCCTCAAATCTTGGGGTCTAGGTTTACGACCTTCCTACTAGGTTCCAGCTCTCTCTCTAGAGCTAACCCTACAACCAACCTCACCATTAGAGGTCCCCTCTTCATGAAGGATCAGCCTTAAAAGCATGCTCTATATGGGTGAAGCCTAGGTTTGAACTTATGTTTGCTCAAGATCATCCATAACCCTTTATGCTCCATCATGATTCCTTATCTAGGGTTTCATCCTACTGTCAGCACTATGACATGCCCTAGGTGCCAGCTATACCCTACTTGCAAAAGCCCATACGGTTTCTAAGGTCCTTCACTAACATCATCATCTAAGGAGCTATCCTTTACCCTAACATGCACGACCCTTCCAAGGGTTGCGTTGCCAAAAGTGCTAGGTCACCCATGGATCATTTGGCATCCCAAAGGCATGTCCTTTCAAACACCTAGTCCAACTCATCTCTCTCTAACCTTCACTTAGGGTTAGGGTTAGCATCATCCTCAGAGGATGTGCCAGGTCTGTACTTGCAATGGAGGTCTCTATCTCCAAGACTAACTCATCCTCCTGACAAGAAGGTTTAACCTCAGGTCTCTTCTGAGGACATGACAACTTATGTCATACGACCTAAGCATGTATCTATTCTTTAATTTGCGCTTAATTTATTAAGCTTATGTCCATGACATCTTATTTACATGCTTTTCATTAATTTGGTGGAGGATTCCTTAAACCTTATTAACCTTACCCATACCTCAAGAGGGTGAGGAGAAGAAAGAAAACCCTAATCCTTTAGGTCCTTATCAGAATTTTATGGTGAGAAGGGATGAATAACATGAGAAGTCCTAAATGTATCTTATTTCGATTCATACCCTAAGACTTTAGCCAGGCAGTCACACGGATCCGGGAGTCCTCATATTCTGACTAGCGGTGCGGAGGAAAATATTGCCAGCCCCTGGTCGTGAGACTTTTCTAGACACCTCCGTCTTTCGGATAATCCTCTAATAACTCCCTTATGTTCTATGGAGTTTGTAAAATTTAATATTTATTAATGGTTAAATGAGGAACCTACGCTCTGATACCAAATGTTACGACCCCACCTCCCGATAACCCCCAATTAAGGGAGACCAAGAAGTCGAAGCCGCACCCATAACTTCCGGATCAAAGGTTCGGCAATTAACCAAGAATAATTATCAAATTTTAACAGACTATACTGAAAAGCTGTAAGAAAATAAATTTTGCATACCTTTTTGAAAACTTGGATCTCTAAGATTCTATCCACTTAAGGAGTCTACTCTAACTAATCCTCCTTGTGTTTTACTTCATGCATTTCACAATATTACGACTTACTGTTTGTCCTTTTGGCTTGCCCTAAAACGTCGACAAACAAAACGTCGGTCAACCGAAGCTGGTATGTGGAGGAAACAATAATCATGGAATTATATATAACAACGTAATCATTCAATTAATCATTTAACAATCAAGATTACGTTTTAAATATAACCCCGCAATCCAAGAGTACCCTATCCTCTATGTTGTCCCCATTAAACCCCTCATGATCCACCTATAAGTGAACCAATTTCTAGGGTTGAGTCACATGGCATTACTCGTAAGTAGCCCACTCCTTAACTCATGGCAGGCTAATGGGTCTCATGACACTACACGTAGGTAGCTCAGTTTCTAACTCTCGGTAACCTAGACCTTACTCTAGGATTACCCATTTTTCCTTAGCCTTTTCAAAGCAATAGAGGTGGACCCGGATCTAGTCAGTTATATACGCACATTTATAGTGATAATCATAGTCACTCTATAGTTGCATGAATTAAATAAACATCCAACAGTTATTTTCAAGCAACCAATTAAAACTTCAAGAATCACCGTGAAACTAGAGCGATTATTCAAAAGCGTAACCACATACATGATTTGGTGAGTCATGCAGATTATTCAACATATACTTCATGTATATTCAATCAAGCCAATCAACAGATCCAAGCAAGTAATTCAATCATCACATAATTCCTGAAAAGAATATGTACTCTATTTATTACACACTTTAACAAGAATCTACTTTATCGACTTGGATTATCTTTCTAGGGTTTCTAATCCGCATTAAGGTTTCATTAATATTCATTAGGATTTCTTAGATCAATTTCTCAAACTTTATCCCTTTTAGGTTAACAAACCCTAAAATATCCTTTTCCATTTGTATGAACCTTAATTGCTCAACTATCCATTTTAATAGTCTTTTATACCCAAATTGACTTAGGATCATCACATCCCTATTTATTCATGGATTTGGACAATTAAACCAATTAAAATACATATTCACCTAAATTAGGGTTTTCAAGCTCATTAATGCATAATCATGCACAAAACCCTAAATTAAGCCAAATATATAAAAAGATCATCTTTTAGATCCTATTTTCACTTTTATCAACAACATGTTAATATCAACTTGAATTATGTCATTAAGACCATTTACCATCAAATCTAAGGGTTTTCCCTTAATTAAAACACTAAAGATGATAACTTTATGTACTTTTCCAATTTCAAGCATATAAACTCTAAATTAGACTAATCATGTGCAAAGTTCTTCCTTTTTTAACATAATGTACCTCTTTACATTTAACAGGTTAACATCAACTCTAATGATCCATTAAACCCTATTAAACTTATTAATCATATTAACATAGGGTTTCTTAATCTTTAATTCATTAAAGATGATTATTTACACTACCTTTCGAACTATGATCAGATTGAGGCTATAAAACTATTTTTAATGGGTTCCGTGCATTATTCTGATCAAAATACATATATAACTTGTCCTAATCGGAATTACCATTAAAAAGTTACAATTTTAACAAAATCACTTACTTCCGGCCAATGAGGAGCTGCCACGTCGGCCTCCTCCATGCAATGCGTCACTTGCTTTGAAATTATAACTGAATTACTTTTATACCCCCAGCTCGGCTACCAGCTTCTTTGTATCTTGGAGGGTATAATCGTCAAAGATGGCTAGATCATCTTCAACCTCGCGAAGCGCATGTTGCCGCCGACCTGTAGCTCGATCTTGGGTGCGTCCCCTCCATCCTAGGACCCATGGACCGCCGCCAAGGGTCGCCCAGGCTTCTCTACCTCCGACGCACCTAGGGAATTGCCCAGGTCGTGCTACAACTAGCCAAAACGTGAACACTTGACGTGGCTGCCGTTGCTGTCATGTCGTTGCAGCCGTGCACCAGTCGCGACTTGCTCTCGATGGTGGAACCTGTAACAGCACCAGCGATGGTTCCCATTACCTCCGCCGCCCCTTGCCGCACCTGCGGGGCCTCAGGCTAGAGTCGAAGGGAGCCGATGTCAGGTTTCAGCACTCCTCCGTCTGCTATTCTTGCAGTTCTACTGCAGATGACCGGAGTAAGAGTGGAAGCTTGGGGATGATGGCTACGCTCCTCCCGGTCGATGGGAAAACTGCAGGCCGCCCTCGTACTCCATCATAGAGCGTGGATGTCCCCTGGGTCGCTCCACTCTCCCTTAGATAGGGTTTATGCGAAGATAAGAAGAAACAGAGAGAAAGATGCTCGAGATTTCTTTGACTCGAGGCCCTGGATCCAACCCTTATATAGGGAAGGATGGCGACGTCCCATTGTGCGTAACCACTGGGAAAACAAGTTCCCTTTATCTTACTTTCCTTATTTAGGTGCAACTTCTCTTCTTAACTCTATTCCTTATTCATTCATATTCCTTGGTTATTAAGGAATCTTATTCACTTAAAGGGAAAACCGAAAATTACATACTTTAATCTCCTTGTGCTTGACTTTTAATCCATTGGCCATGAGGATCAACTTCCTTAAAGCAATTAACATCCCCTTTTTAATAAAATCAAAAAGCTATTAATTATATAGTACATTATCCTCTTACTTTGCATTATTGGAATTTTCTCTTTCCTCTTTCTTTATTGGGACTCCTTGGATCCCAAGAAACTATATTATTTCGAAATCCTTTTTATTGGATACTCATTATCCTTCTAGATGCATCTAAATGCATTATTTCTCATTATCATTTTTTATTTCTTATTAAAATATTTTCTTTTGAGGATTTCTTTTTATTTCTCTTTTATTTTCCTCATTGGTATTCCTTTTACCATTAGGAATCCTTAGAATACGAAATTCCACTAAGGATTACCCAATTGTACCTCTTTTTACTTATTTTCTACATTTTACCATTTTTTCTTTATAAAGAAATACATAATTAATATTTTCTTTTCTTATTGCTTTCTTTTTATGATTTTGGACTCCTTGGAACCCAAGGAACCCAAGAGGCATGAAATCCTCTTTGGATTTTCCTTCTAGAGATTTCCACATTATTCTTTTCTCAAATATTCAATTATTCATTAATTGATTTTTCTTTGTTATTTCCTTGTTATTGGGCCCAATAGCCAATAAAGCCCACAACACAAACGAAATCCATGTATTCAAAAAAAATTATACCATTCTTTGTTCAATTATCTTTAATATGAGAAATTGCATTTCTCACCAATTGAACCCAAAAATTGGGGTTGTAACATCCTTCCCCTCTTATAGGAATTTTGTCCTCAAAATTCAAGCAAGCAAACAAACAATTCAAGACAAGACTTTTTATGTCCATCATTGGCCCCTATGTGGCTTTACCGTACTCATGGCGCTTCCACAGAACCTTTATCATCACATATTCTTTTCTCTGAGTCCATTCATCCCGGCGTCTATAAACTGCACAGGTGACTCAGGCCATGCCAACCTCCCTTGGGCTCACTAGGTTCATTGCTCAGCACATGGTCGGGGTACCTCACATAGTGCTCTAAATTGGACACATGGAACTCATCACACATTACTTTATCCTGAGGGGTAAGGTCAAACTTAACCTTCTCCACCAAACCATGTCAAAAGAACCCATGCATTGGGGACTCATCTCTCTTAGCTATAACTTAGAGGGGTCGGATTTTCATGTCACATATTCCCACAGTGAACTGCATGTCAGTCTACTCATGACTTTCCTCATCTCTAGGCTCCTTTCACCCATTGCATGATCGAAGAGACTTCATCTACATGCACTGTTGCTCTTTTCTAACCATCATGTGGTCCTTTCACCAACATCACCTTACTGAAGTGGTGACCGACACAACCTCCCTTACAGAGCTTCTTATAAATCCCGATACTGGCTATGGTGGTCATTGTCACATCCTTCATAGGACAAGAATTGTCTCTAACTATCACCCTGAACGAGCACATATGCTCTCATCAGACCCTTTAGTCCGGATCATACTAACCATTATTTAGGGGTGATAAACTGTACCATCGAGTTCTTCATGTACCTACTTCCACCTTATGGAAGTGAATCTTTAAGTCATGCTCATGAACTTTTGAACTTGCATCATGGTGTAGTTGAACCATCTCTCTCATATGTAGCTCAACCCGATCTATCCCTTGACAGTACTCTTTCTCTCTTATGTCATATAGGTAAGGTGATCTATCATAACCCATATTGCATCTCAACCTTCCTTGGTCTAGGGGATACTTACATCATCCATAGAGATGAACTCCCCTTCCCTTTTGGAGACTCTTAATCTTTTATATCAATGCACTGGGTTACCAGTGCTCATCCTTCACCTCCTATCATGCATGGAAACATACCACGTGCAACCGCATCTTAGGCATCTTAAAGTGCTATTGCCATTTTCCACGGTGTATGGTGATCTTCAATCATGATTTCCTGTATGTCATGGTTCTTCAAGATCGATTCTTCTGAAACCCTAAACCACTCTAGTCGGGGTTTCCTCACCTTCTTTTCCAAAGAAGTGCATCTGAGGTTCTACCACCATCCTTTCATTGCATCAAGGACTAGACTGGCTAACCAAACAACCCTTAACTTTTCAATGTATCTTGTTACATCTAAGTGTTATCCAAACACCTCTCCTTTCCAAACTTAGGGTTAGCCAAACCACCTCTTCTAGCTTCTAGTCCAACAAGTCAGATGTATCTCAACCAGAGCATCCAAAGACATACACTTCCATGTATTCCACTTATCATCTCGTCTCAACTCTAAGTCCAAATTCATTGAGAACACTTTCTGATTCCATCATCATGGTGATCAAAACTCAACCTGGTATAACTTGTAAGTTCTACATAGCTCATGATAAAAACTTCCTCATAAGGTGTCTACCTCATTCCTCTTAGTGTTTGCAAACCACCCATGTATCATTCACTTTACCAGGGTAGGTTATCTTCTCTATCCCCATTCCTTGTGGCAACGTTCCAACCTACATCATCTCTTATCCTTGGTGTATGGCATGCGTAATGTCCTATCTCTCACGCCCATAACAAGAGGAAATAAGCATTTGGCTGCAGTCCAAATACAGAGTTCTTCCTGTTCCAAGAGTAGAGATGGTACATCCCACCTTGCCAGTACACCTTTAAATCTAAGTTGCAACGTGCCACATATGTCTCTACGTCACAGACATTATGATATCAAACTAGTCTTGAATCTAGTGAGGTTTATATCCTTGGTCATCTCCTCTAGGTCTATAGGGTACCGACTCCATTGGGGTCATCCCTCTTCCCCCATGCATCAAGAGAGTGCCCTACTCATCCGCCCTTTGGGTCCCATGAGTTCATGAAGGTGATCAATCTCCTAACCCATGGCACTCAGACAATGATAGTTGTTACCTCCCGACCCTATGGTCATGTGCAACTGGGGAATTAGGCAACTCCTACTTTCATCGGTCTTATCCCTACCTGACCCTAGGATAGACTTAGGATTCCATTATAGTTCATGTGTACTTAGAACCTCATCATCTCTCCTTCTGCATTCATGGACTAGCTTTCATCCTGTCATAGGGATCATGGCAACCTGCCTACCTTGGTCAAGCCCCATACCAGTTACCTCCATGGTAACACATTCATATGCAAAAAGAGATGGATATCTATGGGTCTACAGGTTCATTCTCATACCATGTACTTTTCGCTTAACTTCTCAAGATCCTGTGAGACCTCTTTAGGTTACCTTAAACCAACAAAACTGATAAACACCCTACCATAGGGGTCCCTCTCCCAGGATGGGAGGAAAACTATCTCTTGAAAACAAGGTCACAAAAGCTTTTAGGTCTAGGGTTTACATCCACATGAGCTTACTTAACCCTAGCAAGCTATTAAGGCACAAGCAGATCACCTACTGTACCATGCTAGGTCATCTGGATTCTCATTCTTCAACATTAGATCAAGGTCATACCTTTCTTTATCATCAACCTAGCTATGAGGGGTTCATCCAACATACCTTAAACTTAAGGGGCTTCCCTTTTTCCTCTGTACATGAGGAGTACCATGCTCGAAACTATAACAACTTAATTCTCGTCATGAGCATTAGGTATACCACTTCCCCTCTTAAGCCAGGAACTCTAGGTTCACTTTTAGGTGTCCAACTGCATGCTCTATCTCTTAACTATGAACCAAGCATGCAAAAGGCATGACATGCACTCCTTGTCATCCTTCAACTCGAGCAACACTTAGAGTTGGGCCCTTCTTAAGGACAAACAACAAGGTACAAGGCCTCATAACCCGATACTAAACCTTTCTAGGTCTAAGGAACTCTTCTTCCTACCTTAGAAGGTAAACACCTATACCATGGGCACATAGGTACCAGAAGCTTCATCTTCACTCTCTAGGGTTTGGTCTCTCTAAAGGCAACCAAGATATCAACAGCCTTAACGGATCATGCATGAGGCAACCTCTATCATCCACTTAGGTCGCATCATCCTCAACTCCTCACTATTCCTCAAATCTTGGGGTCTAGGTTTACGACCTTCCTGCTAGGTTCCAGCTCTCTCTCTAGAGCTAACCCTACAACCAACCTCACCATTAGAGGTCCCCTCTTCATGAAGGATCAGCCTCAAAAGCATGCTCTATATGGGTGAAGCCTAGGTTTGAACTTATGTTTGCTCAAGATCATCCATAACCCTTTATTCTCCATCATGATTCCTTATCCAGGGTTTCATCCTACTGTTAGCACTATGACGTGCCCTAGGTGCCAGCTATACCCTACTTGCACAAGCCCATAGGGTTTCTAAGGTCCTTCACTAACATCATCATCTAAGGAGCTATCATTTACCTTAACATGGATGACCCTTCCCAGGGTTGGGTTGCCAAAAGTGCTAGGTCACCCATGGATCATTTGGCATCCCAAAGGCATATCCTTTCAAACACCTGGTCCAACTCATCTCTCTCTAACCTTCACTTAGGGTTAGGGTTAGCATCATCCTCAGAGGATGTGCCAGGTCTCTACTTACAATGGAGATCTCTATCTCCAAGACTAACTCATCCTCCTGACAAGAAGGTCTAACCTCAGGTCTCTTCTGAGGACATGACAACTTATGTCATACGACCTAAGCATGTATCTATTCTTTAATTTGCGCTTAATCTATTAAGCTTATGTCCATGACATCTTATTTACATGCTTTTCATTAATTTGTTGGAGGATTCCTTAAACCTTATTAACCTTACCCATACCTCAAGAGGGTGAGGAGAAGAAAGAAAACCCTAATCCTTTAGGTCCTTATCAGAATTTTATGGTGAGAAGGGATGAATAAGATGAGAAGTCCTAAAGGTATATTATTTCGATTCATACCCTAAGACTTTGGCCAGGCAGTCACACGGATCTGGGAGTCCTCGTATTCTGACTAGCGGTGCGGAGGAAAATATTGCCAGCCCCCGGTCGTGATCCTTTTCTAGACATCTCCATCTTTCAGATAATCTTCTAATAACTCCCTTGGGTTCTATGGAGTTTGTAAAATTTAATACTTATTAATGGTTAAATGAGGAACCTACGCTTTGATACCAAATGTTACGACCCCACCTCCCGATAACCCCCAATTAAGGGAGACCGAGAAGTCGAAGCCGCACCCATAACTTCCGGATCAAAGGTTCGGCAATTAACAAAGAATAATTATCAAATTTTAACAGACTATACTGAAAAGCTGTAAGAAAATAAATTTTGCATACCTTTTTGAAAACTTGGATCTCTAAGATTCTATCCACTTAAGGAGTCTACTCTAGCTCATCCTCCTTGTGTTTTACTTCATGCATTTCACAATATGACGACTTACTGTTTGTCCTTTTGGCTTGCCCTAAAACACCGACAAACAAAACGTCGGTCATCCGAAGCTGGTATGTGGGGGAAACAATAATCATGCAATTATCTATAACAACATAATCATTCAATTAATCATTTAACAATCAAGATTACGTTTTAAATATAACCCCGCGATCCAAGAGTACCCTATCCTCTATGTTGTCCCCATTAAACCCCTCATGATCCACCTATAAGTGAACCAATTTCTAGGGTTGAGTCACATGGCACTACTCGTAAGTAGCCCACTCCTTAACTCATGGAAGGCTAATGAGTCTCATGGTACTACATGTAGGTAGCCCCGTTTCTAACTCTCGGTAACCTAGACCTTACTCTAGGATTACCCCTTTTTCCTTAGCCTTTTCAAAGCAATAGAGGTGGACTCGTATCTAGTCAGTTATATACGCACATTTATAGTGATAATCATAGTCACTCTATAGTTGCATGAATTAAATAAACATCCAACAGTTATTTTCAAGCAACCGATTAAAACTTCGAGAATCTCCGTGAAACTAGAGCGATTATTCATAAGTGTAACCACATACCTGATTTGGTGAGTCATGCAGATTATTCAACATATACTTCATGTATATTCAATCAAGCCAATCAACAGATCCAAGCAAGTAATTCAATCATCACATAATTCCTGAAAAGAATATGTACTCTATTTATTACACACTTTAACAAGAATCTACTTTATCGACTTGGATTATCTTTCTAGGGTTTCTAATCCGCATTAAGGTTTCATTAATATTCATTAGGGTTTCTTAGATCAATTTCTCAAACTTTATCCCTTTTAAGGTTAACAAACCCTAAAATATCCTTTTCCATATTTATGAACCTTAATTGCTCAACTATCCATTTTAATAGTCTTTTATACCCAAATTGACTTAGGATCATCACATCCCTATTTATTCATGGATTTGGACAATTAAACCAATTAAAATACATATTTACCTAAATTAGGGTTTTCAAGCTCATTAATGCATAATTATGCACAAAACCCTAAATTAAGCCAAATATATAAAAAAATCATCTTTTAGATCCTATTTTCACTTTTATTAACAACATGTTAATATCAACTTGAATTATGTCATTAAGACCATTTACCATCAAATCTAAGGGTTTTCCCTTAATTAAAACACTAAAGATGATAACTTTATGTACTTTTCCAATTTCAAGCATATAAACTCTAAATTAGACTAATCATGTGCAAAGTTCTTCCTTTTTTAACATAATGCACCTTTTTACATTTAACAGGTTAAGATCAGCTCTAATGATCCATTAAACCCTACTAAACTCATTAATCATATTAACATAGGGTTTCTTAATCTTTAATTCATTAAAGATGATGATTTACACTACTTTTTGAACTATGATCAGATTCAGGCTATAAAACTATTTTTAATGGGTTCCTTGCATTTTTCTGATCAAAATACATATATAACTTGTCCTAATCGAGTTACCATTAAAATGTTATGATTTTAACAAAATCACTTACTTCCGGCCAATGAGGAGCTGCCACGTCGGCCTCCTCCTTGCAATGCGTCGCTTGCTTTGAAATTATAACTGAATTACTTTTATACCCCCGGCTCAGCTACCAACTTCTTTTTATCTTGGAGGGTATAATCGTCAAAGATGGCTAGATCATCTTCAACCTCGCAAAGCATAGGTTGCCGCCGACCTGTAGCTCAATCTTGGGTGCGTCCCCTCCATCCTAGGACCCATGGACCGCCGCCAAGGGTCGCCCAGGCTTCTCTACCTCCGACGCACCTAGGGCATCGCCCAGGTAGTGCTACAACTAGCCAAAATGTGAACACTTGACGTGGTCGCCGTTGCTGTCATGTCGTTGCAGCCGTGCACCAGTCGCGACTTGCCCTTGATGGTGGAACTTGTAACAACACCGACGATGGTTCCCATTACCTCCGCCGCCCCGTGCCGCACCTGCGGGGCCTCAGGCTAGGGTCGAAGGGAGCTGATGTCAGGTTGCGGCGCTCCTCCGTCTGCTATTCTTGCAGTTCTGCTGCAGATGACCGGAGTAAGAGCAGAAGCTTGGGGATGATGGCTACGCTCCTCCCGGTCGATGGGAAAACTGCAGGCCGCCCTCGTAATCCATCATAGAGCGTGGATGTCCCCTGGGTCGCTCCACTCTCCCTTAGATAGGGTTTATGCGAAGATAAGAAGAAACAGAGAGAAAGATGCTCGAGATTTCTTTGACTCGAGGCCCTGGATCCAACCCTTATATAGGGAAGGATGGCAACGTCCCATTGTGCGTAACCACTGGGAAAACAAGTTCCCTTTATCTTACTTTCCTTATTTAGGTGCAACTTCTCTTCTTAACTCTATTCCTTATTCATTCATATTCCTTGGTTATTAAGGACTCCTTGGATCCCAAGAAACTATATTATTTTGAAATCCTTTTTATTGGATGCTCATTATCCTTCTAGATGCATCTAAATGCATTATTTCTCATTATCGTGTTTATTTCTTATTAAAATATTTTCTTTTGAGGATTTCTTTTTATTTCTCTTTTATTTTCCTCATTGGTATTCCTTTTACCATTAGGAATCCTTAGAATACGAAATTCCACTAAGGATTACCCAATTGTACCTCTTTTTACTTATTTTCCACATTTTACCATTGTTTTCATTTTCTTTCTTAATAAAGAAAATACATAATTAATCTTTTCTTTTCTTATTGCTTTCTTTTTATGACTTTGGACTCCTTGGAACCCAAGGAACCCAAGAGGCATGAAATCCTCTTTGGATTTTCCTTCTAGAGATTTCCACATTATTCTTTTCTCAAATATTCAATTATTTATTAATTGAATTTTCTTTGTTATTTCCTTGTTATTGGGCCCAATAGCCAATAAAGCCCACAACACAAACGAAATCCATGTATTCAAAACAAATTATACCATTCTTTGTTCAATTATCTTTAATATGAGAAATTGCATTTCTCACCAATTGAACCCAAAAATTGGGGTTGTAAGAGAAGAAGAAGAGGGTATATATTCAAATGAAATCAATTATGAATTTGTGATTAAATCAATTATATGATGAAATCAATTATGTTCAATTATACGATGAAATCAATTAATATGTTCAAATCAATTATGTTCAATTATATGATGAAATCAATTATGTTCAAATCTTGTGATGAAATCAATTATGATGAAATCAATTGTGATGAAACCCTAACATCTACATGAATCCCTATTGCATGATGAAACCCTAACATCGACATACTCTATATGATACCTAAAATTGTGATGAAACCCTAACATCAATTGTGATGAAACTACGATTGCATGTATTAGAATGACAACATACATGTATTTGTTGGCCTAGAAACCCGTCCAAGATTTACTCATTAGGAGTAAATCTTGGATAGTCCCCAGTTTAGGACTGTTCTTGAACACCTAATCTCACTTAGGATGTAAGTGTATAATGTGTATTGGGTTTTCAAGAAAATTTCGGTAGCATTTCCCCGTTTGTTCTCTAAGTACATATGTACTTGGAGAACAACGGGGAAATGCTGCCAAAATTTTCTTGAAACCCCAATACACATTATACACTTACTAGTGAGATTAGGTGTTCAAGGATGGGATAGGTGGTACATGTACATTTATTATATATAAGAATGACATCACATGTATTTGTTAACCCTAGACCCTAATCTTGTCCTAATATATACTTGTTTTCTCTTTGATCATAGAATGGATAGATCATGGATGTCCATTCGCAATCGCTGCACCCCAGAGTTTATATCTGGTTTTGATCCGTTTATTAGATTTGCCGAGGAACATAGGAAACAACCTGGAGATAGGTTCTACTTTCCATGTAGGCATTGAGGTAACAACTTGAAAGTCAGCACTGGTGACGAAATCAAAAGTCATGTCATGTGCAACGGGATTATACAAGGCTATACAAAATGGCACTGGCATGGAGAGATTTCAAACCCGAAACTAGTGGATGTCGATAGCAGTGCTTGGGTGGAAGAAGAAATTGTCTCCGATGATGTAGATGTGAACGAACCAGTTCCAGTAGACATCATTGATGCGATGCTAGATAGTTGTGGGGTAGAGCACACCGGTCCACCTCCCATCTTTAGAAACATTGTGCATGATGTTGAGATACCATTATACACAGGTTGTACTAAGTTTACAAAGCTTAGCATTGTGTTGAGATTGGATAAGTTGAAAGCTAACAATAGATGGAGTGACAAAAGCTTCACTTCATTGTTAACTTTGTTGAAAGAAATGCTTCCCGAATGAAATGAGCTGCCAATCTCAACATACCGGGTAAAGAAATTGTTGTGCTTAATGGGAATGGAGGCCAAGAAGATACACACATGCCCGAATGATTGTGTATTATTTCAAAAGGACTATGTGGATTTGAAAGATTGTCCAAATGTGGTGCGTCACGGTATAAATTGACGACTTTGGGGGAGTCCAAAACTGGTTCTCCTGCCAAGGTGATGTGGTATCTACCTATAATATCACAGTTTCAACGCTTGTTTGCAAATCTGATAGATGCAAAGAATTTGAGGTGGCATGCAGATGTTAAGAAAAATAATGATGGGATCTTACGACATGCGTCTGATTCCCAACAGTGGAAGAAGATTGATCTATTGTTCCCCAAACTTGGTGAAGAAGATAGGAATCTAAGACTTGGGCTTTGTACAGATGGGATGAATCTGTACGGGACATTGACCAGCCAACATAGCACTTGGCCAGTCATGCTTGTTATATACAATCTTCCTCCCTGGCTGTGTATGAAAAATAAGTATGTTATGTTGTCGTTGTTGATATCGGGCCCTAAACAACCTGGAAATGATATCGATGTTTATCTTGAATTTTTGATTGATGACTTAAGGAAACTCTGGGGTGAAGGTGTGATGACCTATGATGCTTCAAAAAGAGAGACATTTCGTTTGCACGCTATGTTGTTTTGCACTATTAATGACTTTCCAACATACGAGAATTTGTCTGGATATAGTGTCAAAGGAGATAAAGCGTGCCCTATATGTGATGAGAACACTGATTCAATAAGACTAAAACATGGCGGCAAGACTGTATATCTTGGTCATCGAAGGTTTATTTCAAAATTCCATCTGTATCGTAGGAAGCACAAAGCATTCAAAGGATGGAATGAGGAACGTAGTGCACCTAAACCTATACCAGGGGATGTTGTTTATGAAAGAGTAAAAGACATTGTCAATGAATTTGGTAAGAGATCACAATGTACTATGGCCACACAGAGTGACAATTCTTCATTCAAGAAGAAGTTCATATTTTGGGATCTTCCTTATTGGAGTTCTGTGACAGTCAGACATTGTATCGATGTCATGCACGTTGAGAAAAATGTCTGTGATAGCGTCATTGGTACTCTATTGAATATACCAAGTAAGACTAAAGATGGGATAAAATCCAGATTGGACCTACGTGAAATGGGAATAAGGTCAAAATTAATAGAATTACATGAAATGGGTAATAAAAGAACATACTTACCTCCCGCTTGTTACACGTTGTCTAGAAAGGAGAAGAAAGCTTTTTGTGAATACTTAGAAAATGTTAAGGTTCCATAGGGTTACTCATCCAACATCCGTAGATTGTTATCAATGAAAGATCTGAAGTTGATAGGTCATAAATCTCATGATTGTCACACTCTAATGCAACAAATATTGCATGTGGCAATTTGATCTATATTGCTGAAGCATGTAAGGTTTGCAATCACCAGACTTTGTTTCTTTTTCAACAGTCTGTGTAGCAAAGTTATTGACCCTGATATTCTTGATAATTTGCAAAGAGAAGTGGTTGTTACCCTATGTCAGCTTGAGAGGTATTTCCCTCCTTCGTTCTTTGATATCATGGTACATCTTGTTGTCCACTTGACTAGGGAAGCGAAGATGTTAGGACCAGTTTTCTTGCATTGGATGTATCCCTTTGAACGATACATGAGCATTTTTAAAGGTGATGTTTGAAACCATTATCGGCCTGAAGGGAGTATTATTGAGGGTTATGTGGCGAGAGAGGTTATGGATTTTTCCAATGACTTTCTGAGTGGTAATGAAACTCCCATTAATGACAAGAATATTGAGGAGGGCAAAGGAATTTTGGGATCACGGGTGAAAGTAATCAGCCGTGAGCAGTTGAAACAAGGTCACTTGTATATTTTACACAACATGGATGAAGTGAGTGTTTATATCGAGGAACATATCAATTTCATCAAGAGACAACATCCTCGAGCCAGTTAAATGTGGCTTGCTAGAGAGAATAACAAGACTTTTACTAAGTGGTTTGAAGATAAAGTCTTACATCAACTATCTCAAACACCAAATGATATTACGGAAACTATCAAATGGCTCGCCTTTAAACCAAAATCGAATGTTATGTCTTATGAAGAGTTTGACATTAATGGGTTCACATATTACACAAAGCGCCAAGATGATAAGAGTGTCATCCAAAACAGTGGGGTCACCCTTCAAGCGTCGACTATGTATTTTGCAATTGCAAAGGATAAGAGTCCATGTGAAGCTAAAATATCATATTACGGTGTCATTGAAGACATATGGGAGTTTGATTACATAGATTTCAGAATTCCTCTCTTCAAATGTAATTGGGTAGATAACACCAAAGGAGTTATAGTGGATGAATTGGGTTTCACTTTAGTGAACTTTGAAAAGATTGGCGAGAAGGGTGAACCAATCATATTGGCATCATAGGAGAAACAAGTATTTTATATCGATGATCATGCAAATGATAAATGGTCGGTTGTTCTTCATGGTAAAAGACAGTTCATTGAAGATCCTATAGATGAAGAAGAGTACTATGATAAGTATGATGACTCCAGTCCATTCTCAGTTGGGTTGCCAACTCCACAAAATATTGAAACTAGTGATGACTTATATGTGCGCGGAGATCACAATGAAGGATTTTTAATTGATAAAAGATCGCAATTTTAGAGGCATGCATGTTTATATTTTTTTATATTTTCATTTTTCAATGTTTCATTTTTATATGTGAACTATATAAAATGCTAAATGTTTGCTTTTTTAATATCAATATCATTTTCAGATATAATGTTTCGTTATCTTCTAGTTAATACAAATGCTAAATGTGTGCCTTTTTAATGACATTTTCATATGTTTGACCATGGGGATGATGTCCATGATGAGCATGATGTCCATGATGAGGATGATGTCCATGATGAGCATGGTGAGGATACCAATGTAAGTTTTAAAAACATATCCTATATTTCTATAGAAATTCATTATCTTCTAGTTATGTCATATATCCTATATTTCTATATTGGGCTAATTCAGTGTGTTTATTTTGTCAAATTTTAGGTTGATGATGCACATGTACCCTCTGAAGCACTGGAGGCACTTGATGCACATCACCAAAAAGTTAACAAGAAAAGGGGCATCACTCTACTGAATAAGTTAACAGCGCTAAGGGGCAGTGGATCCAGATTGGCTATGGAGTTTGATAATGTAAGAAATGTAATTGGAGTGAACCGCAATAATTTTGTAAACTATCTTGGGTTTGTCACTCAAAGCCATTGTGGTGTTTAGTATGATAATTGGCATAAAGCTCCTCAGGCGAAGAAAGACTTGATATGGAAGGATTTATGCGTGAGTTATTATTGTTTGTAATTCTATTTTGTAGATTACAAATTCTATTATTTCCAATTCTATTTTTGGATACTAGTTAATAGCAATTCTATTTTACAGAATCTGTTTGCATTGGATGATAAGCTACATCGTTAAAGCGTGATGCAATGCACTGGAAAGATGCCAAGGAACTATAGGACAAATCTCAACAGAGAATACATAAAAGATGGTGATAAGAAGAAGAAGTCAGGCCTTGAAAAGTGGAACTTCCTAGACAAAGAAGATTGGGACACGTTTGTTGCTTCAAGACAAACTGAAGAATTCAAGGTATTAAGCGTCACTCCCAATTTAATTAATATAAGTTGTATTCACCTATTCAAGATTAACCTTTAGTGTTACTAACCAAATCAATGTGCATACTAACTAGGCGTTCAGTGAGGCGCAAAGAGCAAGGCGTGAATTGAATGTGTGTGACCGCACAATGGGTCCAAAGGGCTATGCAGGCGTTCGCCAAAGACTATAGGCGGAGTCTGCTGCTACTCAGGAGTCCTCTACTACATGTACCAAACCCATGCCTCACCATGATGTCTGGATAGCTGGGAGGTAAAACAAGAAGGGTGAAATAAAGAAGCCCGTAACTGCTGAGGCGGTTGCGAAAATGGTAAAATACAACTCAACAATGCATGTCGTTCGAATATTGATTATTTGTGGTGTTTACTTACCAATTTCTGTTGATGGTGATTAGCGGGACCTGCACAAGTAGAGGAAATAGGGTACGTTCATCCCTCAGGGCACAAGGGATGAATTGATAGTTGCTCTGGGTAACCCAGAGCATCCTGGACGTGTTAGGGGTGCAGGCGCTGGTGTGGGCATCAAAGCATTCTTTGGGCCATTCCAGCACAAACCTGTCGCAAGAGCGAGGCTTTCACAAGAAGAGGTAACCTATTCTTTTTTTAGAATGTTACTGCAAAAGGGAATTCAATAATAAGAAGCTAATGTTTCTTTTATCCATGTATAGGAGAATAAGAGAGTCGAGGATATAGTTGCTAAGAAGGTCAAGGAAGAAATACTACGGTGGCAGGCATCTCAGGCTTCCAATCAGCCTATGGTGACCTGCTCTTCTCCTGATGTACATGCTGAGAGTAATCTTGTAGACCCACCACCTAGCACGTCTGCTGTAAGTATTGTTTATGACATAGTATCTAGTATTTTCAAGATGATATCTTTTCAAGATGATATTTATATATGTATAACATTCTTTACGTAAATTTGTAGGCGTTGAAGCCATGATTCTTAAAAATTGAAGATTATGTTGTTGCAGAGGTGCAGGCTTACCCATCCCTTCCTGGGGAAACGATTCACGGGACTCCAATACCACATGGTTACATTTGTGTGAGCCCAATACATGTAATCCCCGAATGGAGGGAAGTTGCATTGCCATATGCCCACCTGAATATTAATACACTTGGTGAGGCAGAAGGCGGGGTGATATTGTGGCCCAAAGTAGATGTCATCTACACTACTGAAATTGTAAGATAAATTTACATTACGTTAAATTGTTAATGTGTATATATGATGTCAGTTGATCTGAAATTATATATATAGGTTAAAAAGAAGACACCCGGAGCATCTAGGCCTCCACCTCCACTTCCTGCATTACCAAGTTGGGTTCCAACTGACCTAAAATTCTCGTTAGGTCCTGCTTGTAAGGGAATGGCAGTATGTCTACACGCACATAATATACATTGCCCTATAGTTGTTTCTTTAGAAGCGGATTATGCAGGTCAGTCATACGAAAGCTCTCTATTTATACAAGATATCATTGAGTTGTTTAACTATGATCGGATGAATACATCAATGATAGAGGCATGGATAAGGTGAGATCTTGTTTATACATCCATATACCTTGGGTAGGATCCAGTGATCTGGTTTCTTATATATTAATGCATACATAATACATGGTTTGCAGCTACCTAGTCGAAATTCAATGTAAACAATTTGGATTAGAACATGTGGGATTTTTTATTCCATCATTGATTAGTCTGGTAGCTAAAGACCCTAATAGCGTTCAACAATACTGTTGTGATCCTTTTACAATTTTTGGTCAAAAAAAGAAGACGATAATAATAGCTCCATTCAATGTGAACTAAGTTTACTTTGCTTATAATTTGAACTTAAGAAAATTACATTTTTATTATGGATTTTGAGTTATTAATTTTTAACTTTTTTACCTCTAGCAGTAAGCATTGGGAGTTACTAGTTATTCTCCCCGGGACGTTCTCTGTCTATTATCTAGATCCTACGGGGAGTACATTGAATCCAAAAATTGGACATGTAATGAGAATGACATTATTCTAGTGAGAAATATTTCATTTTTATATATGTTAACATCTGTTATTACATTACTATTGAATTATGCAATTTACTGTGTTACATTAACATGTAGGAGTTTAGATGCGTTCAAAAAGGCTAGACGAAAGGTCCCCAGTAAAAAGAACCAGCCAATAATTTGGGAGAACATGAAAGTAAGTTCCCGACTCCAATGTATATGTTATTTATGTGAACTGTGCTTATTTTTATTTTTTAATATTTTGTATCTATTTTATAGTGTGTTACACAAGACAACGACTGGGCATGTGCATACTATGTGATGTGGTTTATGGACATGATTATCAAACATGCAGATCAAATCAATGCCATACCTAAGGTATTATATATAGTCTCATTAGATAGTATGAAATATATCAATCTTATTTATATATTATTACTTATATATACATCATTCTCTTTGCAGGTGTTTAAAACTAACCCCACTACGGGTAAAGCCTTAAAATATGTACATGGTCCATATACGATGGAAGTACTAAATGACATAAGAGAAGAATGAGCAAGAGCCATACAAGCAGTGGGGACTATAAGATATAATTGGGATGCTGATAGAGATGATGAATGACATTTGTAAATGAATGTTTATACATGTGTTTCTACATGTCTGAATGTTTCTACATGTATTTGAATGTTTCTACATGTGTGAATGTGAAAATTGAATTGATGTCTGAATGTATCTACCTATGTGTGAAAAGAATATTTGCTGATTTTGCAGGTTTGTGGCCTGTTTGTTGGCTGATATCAATGGATGTCATAAACCTGCAGTTTAGTTCCACTGAACTACATGTTCGCATCCTGTGACTAGCCACAACATGCCTGCAAACTGATAAGAAAAAAAATTCAAAACATAGGCGTCAGTTATTTGTCTAAAACTGACAACAAAGGCTTACAATGTCGGTTAATAGCAAAAAATCGCCGCCTAATGTTGCCAGACAGCCTGGCCAGCACGGCAGGTGATATGGCGTCGGTTATTAGTAGAAAACTGACGTCGTTATGGCCAACATGACCATGGCAGAAGATGAGATGGTGTCAGTTATTATTTATAACCGACGCTTATGGGGCCCTACTGGTGCATTTTCGATGGCGCGAAGCGTTCTAGCATCGGTTGGAAAACCGACGCCGAAAGGGTTCGACTTTTAGCGGTGCCCACATAGGCGTCGCTCGGAAACCGTTGCGAAAAGGGCTTAAATAACCGATGCCAAAGGCCAGATCTGTAGTAGTGGTTGTAGATCAAAAGATGAAGCACTTTACTACTATTGAAGGTCTGTATCTAGTCATAAGAAACCAAACCTCTATCCAAACGCTCTTTGACTAGGTTCTCCACTGAGAGCCCATGCTACCAAGTAAATGGACTCCCCGAGAAACCCAAGTCCAGTAAACCACAGTCATCAATAGCATCTCTGAAATCCTGAATCCACTTTTCTGACTTGGGTGGTCCTCCCCATTTTTCCTCATTGGACATGATTTCATTAAAGTCCCCAAAGAAGATAACCGGCAAATCAAATTCACTCTGCAGGTGTGCCATGAGTTCCCAAGTGTGATGCTTATGTTGCTGCTCTGGCCACCCATAGATAGCTATTGTTCACCATGGCATTATTCTATTTCCTTCCTCCACCAAACAGTCCACATGGTGTTGTAAATAATTCCAAATGACAACAACAATATCCCTCCACCATAACCCCAATCCACTAGAAAGGCCTTCACCGGATAAGCACAATCCATCCACAAAACCACAGTCGTGTTTTACCAGCTTTGACCATTTAGTATTTCAAGAACTAGGTTGATTAAGAATGGTATAATTAGTTAGAAAGATGTCTTCACTTTGACTTTGATTCAGTAGTTAAGAATCTTAGAAAATGTGTGATTCATGAAGAAAGCTTGACTGCATGATCTATAATTTTGTTTTTTCTCAGTCAAAATCTGATATTAAACTCTCGATCATGAAGACTACTTCACGAGAGATTAGGTGTCAAGCTAATGGTTGCTAGTGTTTTTCGTTCTTGAACTTAAGCCTTTTGTAAAAATATAATGAAATAATCCAACATAGTTTTGGATCAAATAAAGAACCATTTCCACGTGATTCAATTTTTATCATAATTTGTCTTACATTATAAAAATGATCAATATGAAGCTTTTTACTAAAGACTATATTGCCCAAATTTATGTTAGAGAGCATTTATACGGCATCTCATCTAGTGACTGAGAAGGTGTACATTGTGTGTGTGTGTCTGTTGGTTTATAATTTTATGAGAGTACAGAAATTAGGAAGAACAAATAACTTATCACATTCCGAAGATGTTGAAGTGATGAGGTAGAAATTCATTTAGATATATTGTTGAGTGTGTTATGATCACATCCTAAATGTAGTATGGGCCTTCTAGATATAATTGTTTCGATTTGATGACAATATGAGATTAGGTTGCATTTTTAGCATTACAACTGCAACTTGTTCCCTTCCAAATAGCTAAAAGGTAGGATCTCATTTTCCAGTCTCACTGGGGTCGTGGCCATTTCTAGATCATTCCATCTATTTGCAGGGAAATATGGCGATAGAGATGCAAGCAGAAATTTTTTTATTGCCATATTCCTTTTGACCAGAGGATCGTGTCAACAACAAAGGATTAGAAAGGAAGGTTTGCAAAACATATACCTGGTCCTGGAGTAAGTCCATCAACTATCCTTACAAAGGTGTGCTTTTTTCGAAAACAACACTCAGATGGCTGTCAGTGGCATCCTCTTGTGGTAGCGCCATAGACCACAATTGAAGACATCCTCTTAGTGGGTGGCAACGGTCTTCATGACTCTATGCAGTCTATGCAAACCACTAGAAACTCTTGTCATTCTTTTGGAACTGACTGGCATGAGTTATCCTTAGATGTTAACGTACTAGCGTTGATTTCTCTCCCATGTTGTCTCTCCCTTTTATGGGTAAGAATTGCTCGGGCTCTCACATTACCATAATAGACAACAATTGTCAAAACTTATTTGTGTATCTTCTGAAATCCTTGAATGTCCCTCTATTTATAGGAGAGCTAGGATCAGGGATACCAGATCATCTCAGAGTTGAGGAAATAGAATTTCATGAATTTTCTCGAAGCTACGAACCATGAATCGGTTGGTTCACTACTGAATCAGTCAATTCATGTGTGAAACGATCAGTCCAACACTTGAATCGTTCAGTTCACATTATTTTGTATTAACAAACATATTGACTTTAATGTGACGATTACTGTACCACATGACGTCAGCATCAACCCTTGATTCAATCTTATTGATCATTGAACCTGGCGATTCACAACCTCAACCGGCCATTTCAGAATCATAACTAGTCAGTTCATACTCTGAACCAGTTGATTCATTTTTCTAGTTCCGCCAGTTTTTAGTCAATCTTTTTTAAATTGAATATCTAAATACTTTACTACTCAAATTAAACTTTATTCATGAGTAAACTCCTATTTCATGTAAATCCTATGTGTGTGATCCCATAGGTCCCAAATTATGTTAGCATCGAATGTCCATATCTAATTTATGACATCACCATCAATGAGAGGTATCTAGAAACACATCATTGCTAGCCAAGTAATCAGAAAGTTGGAGAACAACTTCAACCTACAATCTGTGATTAGTGTTATAGTGATCGTATAGTTCTTTTGTCTCTGATATCCAGATTGAATTTGAGTCATGGAATCATCATCCTCTTAACATTCAATCCATGTTCCTTGAACTAGAGCAGACTGCCTGAGATGCATGTGAGCTCACATATCATATATTGATTCACATGAGTATGGACATACATTTCTCAATGTCTTTTGTCAAGATCCCAAGATATCAATTCTAGTAGGAGGGGAAAATCCCATCTACATCACTCACATTCACTCCTCATGTGCCACAATGTAAATGAGAATCACCTTTTATGGAACCTTTATTCAAGTTCAGTGAATGGTGTCAAATTACATCAAATGACATGTGATGAGTGTAGTGATTTCAGGTTTAAGAACTACAATCATGACTATCACTATGAGAGTTGATTCTGACCACCATTCAATAGTTTACATGCATTACTCACAAGGTGGGTCTATCTGGTACATTATTCCCTAAAAAGTACTTATGTGCTTGGTTTGATATCACATATTATGACTAATGAGATTTTATCATCAACTAACTCACACACTCTATTCTTATGTGTTATTGTTGTCTATTGTCTTTCAGAATAAAATCTAACTAGGGATATAATAAGAAATGTATGTACTCTTATCACACATATGATCTCACACTACTACAGAAATGGATTATAACGTCACTTTTAACGGTGTCGGTTGTAATAATACACCGACAGCTAAACAATACAGCGTCAGTTTATAAAATAAACTGACATCAATCTGTGAAGGGCGACCAGACACGAGTATCACTTTTATTCAGTGTCGGTTACTTAATAACAAACGGACGCCAAAAATTAACCGCCAAATCCAAAATTTTCAGCAAAAAAATTACCTCCAAAAATTTAACATATAGCGTCGATCATTAACTAACACACCAAAAATTGGGCACATTTTGATCGTCAGTTTTACAACAATGACCGACACTTATGGGTTTTCCTGCGCTCTTCGCGTGAAATTTTTCACACCCTTTGATCGTCAGATTGTAAAAACAACCGACGACTATGGTCATTAATCAAGAACCAAATTTTTAATCGACATATGTAGATAGACGTCGGGTTTTTTCTAGTTAAAACTGACGATTATCATGGGGAACAGGTATCAGTTTGTGTTGATAACCGACACCGTTAGTGTTATGTGTCGGTTTTATTCAATAACCGACACCGAATGTTAACTAAATATCGCGCGAGTGAGCCCGACTCTTCCCCTTTCTCTCTGTGTTGCAATCAGCTTAGCCAGGGTCTGGCGATTCCGGCGGTGAGCAGGCAGACTCCCTCCACCGTGGAGCTCGCTGCCGCCGTAGAGCTTGCCTCCGTTCTCCTTGCCACCGCCGTGGAGCTCGCCGCCACTGTGGAGCTTGCCGCCGTTCGTGGAGCTCGCCGCCGTTTGTGGAGCTCACCGCCTCCGTGGAGCTCGCAGTTCGTGGAGCCGCCATCGTCGTTGGTCCTCTCCTCCAGCCGGTCCTCCTCTCGTCGGTCCTCTCCTCTAGCCACTAGAAAGCCAGCGCCAACAGCAGCAGCCGGAATCAGAGCTTGCCATGGCACGACAGTCCGTCAGAGCCAGTCGGTCTCCTACTACTGCTCATCACCACGGCAGTCCGTCAGAGCCAGCCACATCTAGGGCTGGCAGTACACCCACGACACTACTGTTGTTGTCATTGCCACTACTAGAGGTAAAGCCTTCAATAGACTAGGTTTGCATCCTAAATTCATCCTTAATATATGTTAACAAATAATCCCTATAAACATGTAATGTTTATTTAATAGAATTGATGATTGGCTTGGTTATTAATAATATATGACAAAAATAAAATGCTTAATTTAACATATGATTGTCTAGTATTTTTTCAATGATCACTTCCATTACGGTTCAGGAGCTCGCCGGCCTTCTGCCTACCCGTTCGGCTTCCACGTGCACCCATCCGTCTCGCCTCTCTCCCTGCTATAGAGCAAGACGCCCGACTGGGCTCAAACAGAGGTAAACATCCCCAAAAACCCTCTGTCTCGCCCTCTGATTTGTATTTACTTAAATACTGATTTGTATTTACTTATCTACTCATTCATCTAATAATTCTTTATTCATCACATTTTTTAAATTTAGGGCTTTATATTTATTCATCTACTTTTTAAAATTATTTAATCATCTCTTGATTTATATTTGTTTATCAACTGAGATGTACTTTTTTATCTATTGCTTTGTATTTGTTTATCTACTGATTATATTTATTTATCTAATTTTTTGAGTTTACTTATCTAGATGTTGCTATTGTAAATCAACCTAGGATATGAAAAAATCTTGTGCTTGCATATATTTGTGCTTCTAATCCTCATGCTTGACCTAATTCAGTACACCCTAGGAATTGATAGTATAAATGCATCTAAACATTCATAAGCTATTAATGTTGATTAATTTAGGAAGCATTGATATGTTGTTATGGCTGTCCACAAATGTTTTTATAAGAAATTATGTGTTGAATGGGGTTGTGAACAAGGAATTGGTTTTGTATTTGTTGGCCTAGAAACCCGTCCAAGATTTACTCATTAGGAGTAAATCTTGGATAGTCCCCGGTTTGGGACTGTTCTTGAAAACCTAATCTCACTTAGGATGTAAGTTTATAATGTGTATTGGGTTTTCAAGAAAATTTCGGCAGCATTTCCCCACTTTTTCTCTAAGTACATATTTAAGAATGACACATTATACACTTTGATCATATATACTAATAGACTTGTTTAGATATGTGTAGGTTAGTAGACCTTGTTCAATGTTAACTCGTAGTGAAATATGTTTGTCCTCCTGCTAATGCTTACGGTTGCTGAATCATGACCTCCCAGTCGTAACATGTAGTTTTCGGTAACCTATTTTAGCAGGTGGGATCATCACCTTAGTCCCACTATATATGTACTAAGATATAGTGTTGTATGTAAATTCAGCGCTGTTGTTGTTATGTACTATATATGTGTTAGTTTGTCATGTTGTTATATGAATCTGAAACACTTGTGCGTGCTGCACTTTATGTATTGTATATGTATCATGCTTCCCTTCATTGTGGCTTATTTTGCTGTTTCATGGCTCTTTCAATATGATTTTGTTGACAATGATGAATAAAGAATAACTTTGTTCTCTCATAATTAATTTTGTGTGAATGTGAATGAATTTTTATGAATTGTGTGTGAAAATCATCAATACATGAATGTTTCTACATGTGTCTGAATGTGAAAAGAGATGAAATAAATGGAACTGCAGGTTGCTACTGGTTTCTACATGCGTGTGATGAAAAAAATAATATGAGTGTGAATCACATATATATAATATTGTCCATCATGTTAATTTTGCAGGTTTGTGGCCTATTGTTGGCTGATATCAATGGATGTCATAAAACCTGCAGTTCAAAACTGAACTGCATGTTTCTCATTCTGTGACCAGCCACAGCAGGTCTGCAGACTAACAGAAAAAAAAAACATAGGTGTCGGTTATTTGAATAAAACCGACGACATATGGTTACAATGTCGGTTTCCATACTAGTAACCGACGTCGATTTCCCTAATGAGGCCAGACACCACGATCGTGCTGCCACAGACCAGACATAAAACAGGCGTCAGATATTTGCATAAAACCAACGACATATGGTAACATTGTCACTTTCCCTACTAGTAACCGACGTCTATTTTCCTTGGAGTCCAAACACCACGGCCGTGCTGGTCAACACGGCCGTGGCAACGGGTGAGATGGCATCGATTATCACTAATACACTGATGCCGATAGTGCCCCAGATGGCTCCCTTTCTGTGGCGCGAAGATATATGGCGTCGGTTTCGAAGATAATAACTGACGCCTATACCCCCTGCTGGTGCGTTTTCAGTGGCGCGCGAAGGGTTATGGCGTCGGTTTGAGAACTGACACGTAACGGTTGGGCTTTTAGCGGCGCCCACATAGGTGTCGCTTAGAAACCGACACTAAAGGCCTTAAAAAACCGACACTAAAGGCTGGTTATGTACTAGTGTCATTGTTTAGATCTTGAGCTTGAAGTCATATGTCATCGAGTAACATCATTATATAGATATCTATCGTGTTATACCATTATCTCATAACTGAATAAACATATAGAAAAAAAAACATTTATTATTAATCAAATAGTTCATGAAATATGTCATTACAATCATCACACAATTGGCTCTCTGGGAATTCATACCAACAAACTCCCACTTGCACTTAGAGTCAATCACCAATAAATTTTATCCCAAGTGATCTATCATGACCTTCATGCTTCTAATGCAAAAATGTTTTTGTCAAGGGATCAACAACATTGGTTTTAGTTGGTACTCTACATATCTTCACATCTCCTCATTGTATCATCTCTAATATGAGATGAAATCGCTGTTGTATGTGCTTGGAATGCATATTTGATTTGGGTTCCTTAGCTTGTCAAACAGCTCCATTGTTGTCACAATACAACTCTATTACATCGCTGATGCTTGGAACCACTCCAAGTTTAGTGATGAGCTTCTTGATCCAAACGGTTCCTTTGTCACATTGGAGGCAGCAATATACCCATGGTCTATTGTAGAATTAGCAATTATTTCTTACTTGGAACTTGTCCAGCTTACAGATTTGTTCTTGAGGCAAAACACAAATCTAGATTGTGATCTAAAGTCATCTTTTTTAGTTTGGGAACTTGCATTGGTATAACCTCTTACCACCAATTCTTCCTCACCATTATATACAAGAAGTTGACCCTTAGTTCTTCTCAAGTATGTAAGGATGTTCTTTACAGCAATTCAGTGGCCTTCACTAGGATCTCACTAATATCTGTTCATGATGCTCAAGGTAGACAACACATTGGGAGGAGTACATAGCATTGTGGACATGATAGATCCAAATGCATATGCATATGGAATCTTGATCATGTGTTCCCTTTCATCACAAGAATTAGGACATTGACCTCTAGAGATAGTAACACCATGGGACATCATAGGTTTCCTCTCTTTAAGTTCTTCATTTTGAACCTCTTAAAAACTTTGTCAATGTATGTTCTCTGGAATAGGTCAAGAATCCTTCTAGATCTATCTCTATAGATCTTGATTCCTAATATATATGATGTTTTTCCCAAGTCCTTCATAGTGAATGCATTTCCTAGATAAGATTTTATCAATTGTAAGGTAGGGATTTTTACCCCATCAATAGTTTGTCATCTACATACAGTTCGAGGAATACATTCATTCTTCCACTAACCATCTTGTGAACACATTGTTCATCTTCATTTTGACTAAGCCAAATCCTTTGAATGTTTCATCAAATCAAAGATTCCAGCTCTGAGATGTTTGCTTCAATCCATAGATTATCATTTGTGGCTTGCATACTTTATTTGCATCCTTTGGATTTAGAAAACCCTAGAGTTGTATCATGTACACATCCCCAAGCAGATTCCCATTAAGGAATGTGGTTTTAACATCCATCTGCCAAATCGCACAATCATAATAAGTTGCAATGGAAATCATGATCCTGATGGACTTAACCATGGAAATTGGGGAAAAGTTTCATCATATTCCACACCTTGAACTCATCTAAAACCATTTTTAACCAACCATCAATTATAGGTTTATCATTACAATCCATGTCAGTCTTCTTCTTGAAGAATCGTTTGCATGCTATGGGTTCTACCCCTTCAAGTGGATCAACCAAGGTCCTTACTTGTTGGTGTACATGGATTCCATCTTAGATCTCATTGACTCAAGCCATTTCTCAGACTTTGGTCCCTTAACAACTTCTATGTAGGTTGTTGGCTCATCATCAATGACCAAGTATTGTCTTCGTGAGTCACAAGATAACAATATCTTTCAGGCTCAAGGCGATCCTATAGATCTGTGAGGTTCTTATGTTACATGATGAATTTGAGATTCAACAACTATGTGTGACTCTCTGTTTTCCTCATGTACCAATACATGTTCAATGTTTTCTTGTTGGTCTCAAACCTCTTTGAGTTTTACTTTTCTCCCATTGATTCCTTTGGAAGTGAATTCCTTCTCTAGGAATAAAACATCCCTAGCAACAAAACTTTGTTCTTTGATGGAATATAAAAGTAGTATCATTTGGTTTCCTTAGGATATCCAACAAAATAAGACTTATCTAATTTTGATCCAAGATTTTTGGAAATTGATTTCTCACATAATCTTCACATCCCCAAATCTTCATAAAGACACATTGGGATGCTTCCCATACCATATCTCATATGATGTCTTTTGAACCAATTTTAATGGTACACAATTTAATGTAAATAATGTGGTTTCTACAACATCTCCTTGGAAGGAATTCGGAATAATAACAAAACTCATCACTAACCACATCATATCTCGTAATGCACGATTCCTTCTTTCTAGTACACTATTATGTTGTGGTGTTCCATGTGAAGTCCGTTGTGATATGATACCATGGTCTTACAAAAGGTTCTCAGAGTCTTGGCTTAAGTACTTTCCACCTTGATCAAAATGAAGTGCTTAAATACTTTTACCAAGTTGGTTTTGTACTTCATTCATGAAATCCTTGAAATTTGTAAGGGTTACTGACTTACATTTCATCAAATAAACGTAGCCATACCTACTAAAGTCATCAATAAAGGTAATGAAGTAGTGGTAACCACCTCTAGCATTTGTTCTAAATGGTCCACATGCATCATAATGTATAAGTCTTAATAGATCACTCTCTCTCATTGTGACCAGTGAAAGGAGCCTTTGTCATCTTTCCCAACAAACAAGATCCACATGACTCTATTGATTCAAGGTCAAAAGAGTCTAGATAACCATCTTTTGGGAGTCCAAAAATGTGTTTCTCATTGATGCGCCCTAGACAACAATGCAAAAGGTATGTCTTATTTGAGTTATCGAGTTTTAATCTTTTGGTATTTACATTATAATTTTCCCTAGATATAGCGAATAAAGACTATATGACATTGGGGCACTTCCATAAAAGATCTCATCTTTAGAAATAGAACATTGACCATTCTTATATGAAATTCATATCCATTCTTTATCGTACAAGATACAGAAATGATGTTTCTATTAATGGTAGGTACAATATTGCAGTTCTTTAACTCTATTGCAAGACTCGTGGGTAGATAAATGATAGGTTGCAGCTGTAGTGGAAACAACTCTTAATCCATTCAAAATGCGCAATTCGACCTCACCCTTTCTTTAGGGCTTACTTCTTTTTAGATCCTGCATATTCAAACATATGTGAGATTCACATCTGATATCTAATACCTAATATGAAGAAGTAGACATATTTATCTCAATAATGTACATACTTGAAGTGGAGATCTATATCCCCTCCTTCTTCTTCCTCACCTCCTCTAAGTAAAGTGGGAAATTCTTTTTCTAGTGTCCAAGATGGTGACAGTGGTGACAATTGCCTCCCTTAGTCACCCTCCCTTTTCTTTGAGGGAAAAAGACTTGGGTTTCTAGCCAGCTTTAGAAATCTTATTAGCTTTGTTACCCTTGGACTTCCCTTTTCCTTTGTTGATCATCCTCATAGATTTTGGTTTGTCCTTATTCATTTGTTCTTCAACAGTTCTCAACATGCTAAGCAATTATGAGAATGACTTGTCAAAATTATTCATGTTGTAGTTCATGACAAATTGGTTGTATGATTCCTTCAATGACTGCACAATCACATTAGTGGCAAACTCTTAACCCAAAGGAAATACCAGTCTAGCAAGATTCTCAACATACCCAATCATCTTGAGTACACAGGGACCTACTAGATCTCCTTCTTCCATATCTCACTTGAACAACACCTTGGATACATCATATCTCTCTTGTCTTTCCTAATCTCAGTATATACTCTTAAAATGTGTTACCATCTCAATAACATCCATGTTCTCATGCTGTCTCTCCAACTCATAGTTCATTGAGCATAGCATCGGGCACTTGACATCTACGACATCTTCAGAGTGCTTCTTGTAAGCATCCCTATTAGTTTAGGCACAATGCAAGCATGTTCATATGGCTCTGGTGTCTCTAAGACATAGAGTTTGTGATCTTGTGTGACAATGATTCTCAATGCCCTATACCAGTCATGGAAATTGTTCTCATTCAATTTGTCCTTTTCAAGGGCCGATTGCAAGGAACATGTGTTATTCATTTCCATTTGTTTCTATAAAAGAAATTTACAATTTGTCAAAACCATTGTGATTCAATTTAAAAGAAAACTTGATGATATTAATTAGGTCTTTAATTAACTATCACTTCTAGATTTTTTTTAAATTTGTAGCCCTCATATATGAATTTGGAAGATTGCAATGTACAACTATCTAGTGATCCAATATGCAAAACAATTGTTATTACCCAGCCAACACCAACATCCATAACCAATTATTAAGCTAGGCAACATTTGCCTATTTCATCTCATGAAATTCTTAGATATATGGTATGTGCAACTCTATGCCATAGTCCATTTGTATGCTTCTAGGAACTTAATCTCATTAAGGTCACCAAGTTAAGCCTGGCCCAAAAGCCAACACAATAGTAATGTACCCTTCTTGGCAGACCCACCTAACTACCATCAAACTTCTAGGAGATAGATTGTGCACCATGCTTGGCATTCCCACTTTTAGTCATTAAGCTTTTCATGGTTGTTTCTTATGGAAAGCATCCAAGACATAATATTGGATTGAGTGATTTATATATATACACACACATACACAATCATCACATTCTTATAATATTCATACTACATCCACTAACAAAACATTCAATTAAAAGCATGACCAATGGTTATGTCCACACTAATGCAATTCTTTGGAGCCACAAAAAGTTGGTACCACCTAAGGTCCACAACATATGTTATAAATATGAACTTGTATAAATCTATACTGGAACCAATTCATTTAGCCAAGTCAATCCTTGAGTTGATCACTTAGCGTCCTAGTCGGTCGACTGATATCTTGGATCAGTTGATTGGCCTCTGGTTCAAGTGGCGTTTAGACTTTTCTAGTGGATCGGTTCAGTCACAAGTTGATCGATCGACTCCTATCTCCTGGAGTCCTCAATCCTCCAGTCAATTGGTTTGACTTTTGAGTCCATCGACTCATCTGGTGTAGAATGCCTTCTTTTACAAAATAGGAAATAAAACTATCATATTCCTACTTAAATTATTACATTGTAAAGGTGAAACTTCAAGTTACATTTGAGGGGAGTATAGGAAGGAAAGCATCAACTTGCAAGAGTATGATACATGGAAGCCATGAATAGTAGTCAGTATCATATCTCTATGTGACGATGGTGATTGTAGTCTTTACACTTGAAGTTTGATTGCATGTTGTTCATATATTTTAACACTACTTAATGTGTCCTTGAATAAGTGTTGCCAATAGGTAGTGCTTGGGTGCACTATGACATGTGGATTATTGTGAGTGATGTAGATGGAATTTGTCCCTCGTAGTTTGAAAAACAGAGAGAGGCTCAATCTGCATACCCAATATAAAATGGCATCAATGAAATCATTCAACTATGCACACATATCTAGGGGTATTGTCCATAACTACGTTTACATCCACCATCAAAACAGTCACTACTACGGATATGAAATATTGCGTCAGTTCTTCTTTCAAGGAAAACTAATGGTAGCATCTATAGAATCAGTTATAAGTAGGCAACCTTTGTAGATTGACCAGCTAAGAAAACACAGAATGCACTTTTTTTACTATCGGTTGCTTATCAAAGAAATCGACATTATATATCACACGTGAAAATAAAATTTTGTGCAAAATTTTCACGAGCATTTCATTTGCCTACAAAACACATATATCATCGATTCTTTTGTACATAGCTGATGGGATAAAGAGTTACACATGCCATCTCTCCTATGAGAAAGAATTGGAGTTTCTTGTTGGTTTTGTAAAAAGTGACCGATGCGAAAGATTTTTGTGCCATGTGTCCCACAAATTTTCCCACCTCCACTCAATGTTTATTACCGATTACTCTTATCGTAACTGACGCAGTATGCGTCACTGGGTTCTAAGATTTGGAGTCAATTTCTTAATGGAAACCACTAAGAAAAGTTTTGTTTATGTTGGGGGTTGAGCGTCTAGATCCAATGATGTCGAACCTAGGCTAGTGGTTTTGTTGAAAAATGATGGGATAAGTCTTACTTAACCCAACGAGAAACCTTTCCTCCTCTTCCCCTACCACCACCGCCGATGCCTTGTGCTGATACTACTCACCCCTGCCAATGACTCCAACACATATATCGGTCATCAACACAACGGCTACTCCTCCTCCAGCCACAACTTCTCTTGATCCTTCTCCATCTCTCTACCAATGCCGCTCCAACTACTGGTCCTCCTCTCCACTTCTCCTCCATGCATGTACATTCATCTCTTCTCCTCCTTGTTGCTTCTCAATGCTCCTCCTCATCACTGCTGTTGTTGTCCTCTCTTCCGTCCGGCGAGGTAGGTCTTTGTCTACTTTTTTTGCAATTGCAGATTTTTTCCCACTGCTTTGATGATTCGTGATAACTTGATGGATCGCACGTCCATAGTGCCGGCGACACATCATTCAAATTTCTACCCTATCAACTTTAAATGCCCAAATTAGGGTTTTGCATCTGTAATGTTGTGATTATTCAAATTCGGTGATAATGTGGGTAATCTGAATTGTATGATTGGGATGAAAATTCATATATGTAACTATATATTTGATTTGAATTGAAATTGTCTATAAATCCTAATATGATGTTGGCCTGGATTTAATTACATTTTGATGAATTGTACGATTATGATGAAAATGCATGTATGTAACTATGTATTCAATTGGTATTGAAATTTATTTGTAAACCATAATATGTCATTGCCCTAGATCTAATTAGATTGTGATAAAATTTATTTATGAAACCTAAATACATATATGAGATTTCTAATTAAAAGATTCTAAACCCTAATTTCTAAATTGTGTCATTGGCCTAAGAACCTCGTCTTAGATTTACTCATTAGGAGTAAACCTTGAATAGTCCCCAATTTGGGATTGTTCTTAAGTACTTCATCTCACTTAGTGTGTAAGTGTATAGCGTGTGTTCAATTTCAATAAATTTTATGAACATTTACCCTTTGTTCTATGGGCACATAAGTAGTATTTGCCTATCTATATCGGTGTACCTAGAGAACTATGGGGAAATGTTGCCAAAATTTATTGAAATATGAACACGCATTATACACTTACTAGTGAGATGAAGTGCTCAATAATGGAATAGGTGGGACATTCATGAATGTGAATGCTACTAGATGATTAGGGCTCTATTATTGAAACATATTTTCCCTACAATTAACTTGTCTGGGTAGAACATGATGAGTTATTCATCTCCCATTGGATCATATAGAAATGGATCGATCATGGATGTCTAAACCAAATTCGTGCACTTTGGAGTTTATTAATGGTCTTGATGAGTTTGTAAGATTTACAGAGGAACATAGAAAACATCCTAGAGATAGGTTCTATTTCCCCTATAGAAATTATAGAAACAACTCGAAAGTTGACACTAGTGACATGATCAAGGATCATGTCTTGTGCAATGAGATTGTATAGGGCTATACAGAATGGTACTGACATGGATAGATTCCTAGTATGAAGTTAACAGATGTTGGTAGTGGTAGTTGTGTCCCAAAAGAAATGGCTAACGATGTTGATGAGAACGAACCAATTCCAGAAGACATGGTTGATGTGATACAAGATAGTCATGGGGTAAATGTTATAGACCCACTTCTCTTATTTAGAAGCACTGTGAACGATGATGAGAAATTGTTATACTTAGGTTGTACAAAGTTTATGAAGTAGAGAATTGTGTTGATATTATATACTCTAGAGGCTAACAGTAGATGGAGCGACAAAAGTTTCACTTCTATGTTGTCTTTACTGAAAGAAATTGTCCCTGAAGGAAATGAGATTCCAATCTCAACATACAAAACAAAAAGGATGTTGTGCCCAATCAGAATGGAGGCTAAGAAGATACGTGCATGCATGAATGATTGTGTGTTGTTTCAGACGGACTATATCGATCTGAAAGAATGTCCAATATGTGGGTCGTCTAGGTATAAAATGATGACATTGGGTAAGATAAAATCCGAGTCCCCTACCAAGGTGATGTGGTATCTGCCTATAATACCCTAGTTTCAACACTTTTTTCTAATGTCGTAGATGCACAAATTTATCTTAGCATGCAGAGGTAAAGAAAAATAGCGATGGTATTTTATGAAATGTGGATGATTCCCCACAATGGAAGAAGACTAATTTATTGTATCTTGAATTTGACAAAGATGCAAGAAATTTAAGACTTGGACTTTGTACTGACGGCATGAATCCATATGTAACATTAAGAAGCCAACATAGTATTTAGCATGCCATGCTTGTTGTATACAATCTTCCTTTGTGGTTGTGTATGAAGAATTTATATGTCATGTTGTCATTTTTTATATCGCCCCCCCCCAAAAAAAAAAACCTGGCAATGATATCGATGTTTACCTTGAACCTCTGACTGATGACCTAAAGAAACTATGGGGAGAAGGTGTGATGACTTATAATGCTTTGCATCGAGAGATGTCCAATTTATGTGCTATGTTATTTTTCACTAATAATGACTTTCCTACTTAGTGAACTTTATAACGTCAAAGGATCCAAGCCATGTCCTATATGTGAGGAAAATACATATTATATCATACTGAGACATGGTGGTAAGATTGTATATCTTATTCATCGAAGGTTTCTACCAATGGTGCATCCTTACCAAAAGTTGCACAAAACATTCAATGGCTCAACTGAGGAATGGAATGCCCCTAAACCTATGTTAGGGGAGAATGTTTGTGTAAGTGTAAACAACATTGTAAGTCATTTTCATAAGAGATTGTGTACTACTTCCACAGGTGAAAAGTCTTTATTAAAAAAGAGGTCAATATTCTGGTATCTTCCTTATTGGAGTTCTTTGACAGTTTGACATTGTATCGATGTCATGTATGTTGGGAAAAATGTTTATGATAGCATTATTGGCACTCTATTGAATATACTCGGTAAGACTAAAGATGTCATCAAATCTAGAATGGACCTATGTGAAATGGGTATAACGACAAAATTAACAGAAGTAGTTGTCAATAGTCATTGCACATATCTACCTCCTACTTGTTATACCTTGTCTACAAAGGAGAAGAGAACTTTTTGTGATTGCTTGTATAATGTTAAGGTACCATAGGGATACTCAGTCAATATTTTTAGATTGGTATCAATGAAGGATATGAAGCTGATAGGTCTTAAATCCCATGATTTGCATACTCTAATGCAACATATATTTCCTATGGATATTAGATCTATCCTTGCTAAGTATGTAAGGTTTGCAATCACTAGGCTTTACTTATTATTTAATACTCAATGTAGAAAAGTAATTGATTCTGAGATTCTATAAGTTGCAAAGAGAAGTGGTCGTTACCCTATGTCAAATTGAGAAATATTTCCCCCCTTCATTCTTTGATATCATGGTACACCTAGTTGTCCATTTGACTAGAGAAATTAAAATGTTGGGTCCAGTTTTCTTGCATGTATGTATCCTTTTGAGCGATACATGAGTGTTTTTAAAGGTGATGTTAGGAACTATTGTTGCCCCAAAAGGAGTATCATTGAGGGCTATATTGATAGGGAGGTCATGGACTTTTGCAATGACATATTGAGTTGCAACAAAACTATGGCTAATGTCATGAACCCTGATGTTTATATCGGCAAGGGTATTTTGGGAGAATAATAGATTAATATCAGATGTGAGCAGTGGGAACAATCACACTTGTATATTTTACACAACATTGATGATGTGAGTATTTATATCACTGAGCACACCAATAAGCTCAAGAGAAGTTATCCATTAGTCAATTCAATGTGGCTTGCTAGAGAGCATAATTGGACATTTATTAGGTGGTTTGAAAAGGAAGCATTCAATCAACTATCTCAAACACCAAATAATGTTGTAAAACTATCAAATGGATTACATATAATCCAAAGACCCACATTACATCTTACGAAGGGTTTGGCATAAATGGATTTTCATACTACACAAATCGTCAAGATGATAAAGTGTCATCCAAAACCATGGGATCACCCTTCAGGCGTCTTCATTGTATTTTTCTAGTGCCAAGAATAAGAGTCCACTTGAAGGAAAGATATCTTATTATGGTGTCATTGAAGACATATGGGAACTTGACTACACAGATTTTAGAGTTCCATTATTTAGGTGTGAATGGGTTGATAACAATAAATGAGTTGTAGTTGACAAACTCAGTTTCAAAATAGTGAATTTTGAGTGGACAGATGAGAAGGACAAACCCTTCATCATGGTATCACAGGAAGATAGGTATTCTATATCAATGATCCTACAAAAGAAACTTGGTCTATTTTTATTCATGAGAAAAGATAGTTCATTTCAGATCTTATTGATGAAGAAAAGTACTATAACAAGTATGATGACTCTAGTCTATTTTCTATTGGCTTACCAAGTGTAATTGTCGAATCGTACACTAATGACCATACACGTGAAGATCACACATAAGGGATATTACTTTAAGGTGTAATATTCATATTTGTTGACTTTTTATAGGGTTGACTTTTATATATTATATGAATTTTATAGTGTTGACTTTTATATGTGATCTCACTTTTTATAGTGTTGATTTTTTATATGTGATCTAAATTTTTGTATGTGATCTGACTTTTATCATTTGTTTACTTTTGATTTTATGGATGGCATCTACTAGGAAAATAATGATCATAAGCATGAGGATGTTTAGCATCATGATCGGGTGTTGATAACCCAAAACATAAGGGATTTAGAGGGATACCTATGATGAAAGATGCGCAAATAGGCAAGGGAGGAAGGGCATAATTGATTTCAATGAAGCAACAACGCCATTTACTAAAGAGTTTGTCAGCTATTGTGGGGTCCTTGCTCAAAGCAAAGTTCCTCTCCTTGTTGAGGATTAGAGACAACAGAGTACGTTCCACGAAGACCTCATCTGGAGAGAGTCAGAGGTGAGACAAATGAAGTTATGTTTTTATAATCTTTTTTTTCTATTCTTTCTTTTAACATTTCTAAATAGTATTGGATGAACCATTTTAAGGCCAGTATGAACTTGATGAAAATTTGCATCGAAAGTCTGTTTTGTAGCTCATTGGGAGAATACATAGAGATTGGCAAACAATCGTCACAAGAGAATATATCTTTGGAGACAAGAAGGAACCCCAGTGTAAATGGAACAATATTAATCAAGGTGATTGGAAGGAGTTTGTTTGACAGAGACAATCATATGCGTTCAAGGTATTGAAATCAATTACATTTTTATGATTTCTTATAGTTACTTAACAATATCACTTGTATGAATTTAGACTTTTCACGACGCTAAAAAATAAAGGCGTGAAAAGAGTGTGCACAACCATTGGTTGGGTTCAGGTGGTTATTGGAAACGTCACTAGATGAGAGAGCTACAATAAGAGCAAGATCAAAGGCAAGGGCAAGATCTAGGGCCTTACATTTCTACTCCTTCTATTATCGAGTCTTCTGGTGCTTCTGGATGGTTACCTCGCTATATTGAGTGGATAGATGCAAGGAAAAACAAAGCCAGAGAAATCTCGGGCCAAGCAACACAGAATGTGGGTTCAAAAATGGTAAAATTCTTGGTCTAGTGATAATTTCCTTTTTCTTTTTTGACTGCATAAGCTTTACTGAATAGTCAGTTTTTGGTGATAATTAGTTGGAGTTGTCTACCCAAGAAAAGTAGGACAAGTTTACACATCAGGGAACACACGACGCATTGATAGTTTCTCTAGGGATTGAAGACCATCGGGGACATGTTAGGGACGTTGGAATTGGGTATGGGATAAATCTTTTTTTGGCTCCCATGAAAAGTGCAAACTAGCTAAGAAAGGGGAAGTGAACCAGAAGTATGTGCATAGATTTGTAGATGCAGTCTTGGAGAAATATATAGATTCTCAGGACAACACAAAAACCAACTTCTCTAGTAGTCATATAACATGTTCATCACTCACCCACATAGTGCATTGGGAGTAGTCCTTCAGACCCGCAGCGTACAGGTGGGGTAAGATTTCAATGCAAGTCAATTTATATACTACATTATGATAAAATAATCCCTAAACTCAATATTTATCTTTGTCAAATTAAATTTTATGTTTCATAAAATTGTAGCTGGATAGAAAATGTCATCTTACCATTGATGAACTATCAAGCAACATTGTGGCAGATGACGAGGCTTCTATCACCGATGTGGTTCATGGTATCCCCTTCCTGTTGATCACTATCGTGTGAGAGTCATTTGTGTCTTTCCAAGAATGAGTGACATACCTCTCCCATATGAGCACCCAGATGCCACCACAGTCGGTGAGGTAGAAGGTGGCTTTATTGGGTGGCCCAAACAACTCATTATATTTTGTTAGGTATGAAAAATGTATATTGAAACTTATATAAAATAATCAAAAGCTAATATTAGAATACATGCATGCAGGCTACAAGAACTAAGAAGCCCCTTAAGGTTCTGAAGCCTACACCCCCTCATTTATTCCACTAGAGTTTTTTGATTCCTTAGGCCCTAGCTAGCAGATGTTGACGAGATGGTTAGACACTATAGTTCAAACAAATACCATTGTGACCAGCCTTAGGGAGGATATGGTTGGTATACAACGGGACAATGTTATATTGTTGACAAATGTTTCTAAGGTATTTAAGTATGATTGATTGAACACATCAGTCATAAAACTTTGGATACAGTAAGTTAAACCATCATATGTGAAAAAATGGTTAATCGTTTCCTACATATAAACTGAGTATTGGTTATCGTATATTGCAGTCATTTGTATTACTCGACTCGTGACTTCAAAATAGAAAATGTGGGATTTTTAATGCCATCATCGATTAGTGATGTACTTAGAGATCAAAGTGGCATTAAAGAACATGTGACTACCGTAGTGCAGTCTTTTTCGGCTTCCAAGAACATGATCTTAGCTCCCTTCAACGTTAAGGAAGTTTTTGTCTTGTTGTTTATATGTCTAACCTATGAATACTTTTGTTGAGAGATTTAATTTTTATTTTATTTGCCTATTCATTCAGAAATAGACATAGGAAGTTGTTAGTGATTGTTCTTGAGACTTGGAGTGTGTATCTCTTTGATCCTTCAGGTGAAAAATTGCCACCAAATGAGAGACACCCAATGAAAATGTGGACTCATGCATAAGTTTAGTTTTTCATTGCCCAACATATTTGCTCATGTTTGAATCATGTATGAAAGTTTTTAATACAACATATACATTAATTTCACTTATAGGGTTGTGAAAGAATTCTGTACAGGTAAAGGGAAGGTAGATAAGAAAAATAAAGCAGTAACTTGGAGGAGTGTTGATGTATAATCTTCTCATTCCAATTGCATACTATATATGACCAACTCTACTTAATTACATTTATTTAATTTATTTGTAAATCTAATAGCCCCTATACAAGACAATGGTTGGGCATGCACATATTATGAGATGTTTAATATGTAGATGATTATCAATCACGCAGAACAAATTAGATGTATAGCAAATGTAAGTTATTAGTCTTGGATCAAAAATATATCAATGAAGTAGTCTTAGAAAATAATCAAGTATAATCAGAAGTCTCATTCCCTTTGTAGTTTTTTTCGAAGACTGAACCCTACATTGGAGAAATTGAATGACCTATGTGAACAATGGGCATCCTGCTTCATCAAAAATGTAAACTTAAGCAAAAAAAATGATGGTTGATTGATATTTTTTGGTAGTTTGTACTTTGATGTCAGATTTTTTATATGTATTTTGTGTGTATGTTGATATGTATAAATTTGTGAATTAAAATCTCAGATGGAAGCTGATGTTGATATAAATGTGACTTTTATCTGATATGGCAGATGATGTTGATATGTATTTTTGTGAGTGTGAATTGAATGTGAAGGCATGAGGAAAAGAATGCTGTTTATTTGTGAAATATATATGTATTGAAGTGTGGCTGAAAAATGAAGTAATTGAGGAATGAGTTCATGGATTTGTGTGTCAGTTTGCCTAACTGATAGAGAAATTTGAATTTTACCATTGCCTAGTCATTGATTTAGAACTGACATGGAATTCCGAAAATAACTGTTGTTGTATCCTCATTCTGTACTAGGGAATTTTAGGGTGACATGTATAAATTGCATATATATCATATTATATATATATATATATATATATATATATATATATATATATATGGATCATATGTGGTATTTATCATACATGCACATTAATTATTTGAAATATTTACATTGTATGTAACAAAATAAATGATAAAACAAAAATTTGATCATGTCAATTAAATCCCAAAACATAGTAAATTGACATGGCTCTGATACCACTGTAGGGAATTATGGTGATAGAAATGGTAGCAGAAATAATAATGTTCTTAACATATTCCCCTTGACCAATAGATCACGTCAACAACTAAGATTAGGAAGGAAAGTTTCCAAGGCATATATCTGGTCCTAGAGCAAGTCTAACGACTATCCTTGCAGTGGTGTGCTTCTTTTGCAAGTAGCATTTAGACGGTTGTAGGTGGTGACCTCCAGGTGTAGCACCAGGGACTTCAGTTGATGAAGTCCTCCTAGAGGGTGGCGACAGCCTCTAGCCTCTGTATATTCCACACAGACCACCGAGAACTCATTTCATTCTTTTGGAACTAACAGGAAGGAGTTGTCCCTTTGATGTCAACATGCTAGCTTTGATAGCTCTCCCTTGTTGTCTCTCCTCTTTATGGGTAACACTTTCTCGGGCTATCACGTTACCACCATTGTGATAGGACAACAATTGCCATAGCTTATTGTTGTATCTCATAAAAGCCTTGATTGCCCTTCTATTTATAGTAGGGTCAGGGTCAGGGTTTCCAGATCATTTGGGAGTCAAGGAGAGAGAATTTCATCAATTTTTGTAGGGAAATATGGCTATAGAGTAGGAAGTGGATATAGAAAATGTATCTACCAATTTCCCATGAACAACGGATAACATCAATAACTATACTATGTAAAGGATGGTTTTGAGGATATACCTAGTCTTGGAGCAAGTCTAGCGACATCACCTCATCCTTGTTGTTGTAAAACTCTGACTCCTAGTTGCACTAGGACTCGTGTGACTACTCCTCCAATGACACCAGACTCAAATGTCATCTTCTGCAGTAGCTCCTCTTATCATAGACCATTGGTTGACAATGCCCTCCTAGCGGTAGACAATAGCCTCCCTCCTCTAGATAAGTCCACATGGACCGCCTAGAACTCATGTCATCCTATAGGACTAGACAAGAAGGAGTTGTCCCTCCCATTGGTGTACTAGTCACCAACTTGCTCTCTCATAACAATGATCTCAATTGCTCTCTCCCTCGTTGTTCCTCCCTAGTTGGGTAGAACTTGTTCGAGATCTTGTTGTTACCACAACCAGAGAGGTCCAACGTTTTTTAAACCAATTGTTTCTCAACTATTTGTGTTGTGTTTTAGAAATCCAACAATACCCCTCTATTTATAGGCAGTGTTTGGGTCCAGATTCCTACTCTGTGCAGAAGTGGAAGGGACTGGAAGATCTCAAACTTTTGTAATCTATGACCATCGAAATGCTTGTTTGGCATACTAGATGGTTGTTTGACATGTGAGAGGGTCGTCTAGTACTGTGAGACACCTGTTTTGCAGTTTCCCAATCCCACACAAAATTGGAAACTAAATTCCCATTAATGATAGACATTAATTTCCTTGCACAACAAGTAATGCACAAGCAAAATGAATAGAATAAAGTCTAGATCCTTCCCTCATCCAAATTGTACCATATCTCCCAAGTGAGACGACCATCTCAGTCACCCAAACGGTCATCGATCCAGTTGTTTGGTTCATTCATACATTAACCAATTTCAACTCAAATTAGGCCTGACTCCCCAGATGCCTGTCTCAACACTTAAGACGATCATTTGGCACTCCAGACGGCCATCTCAACACTTGATATGGTTGTTTGGCAGTGCATTCATCCTATATGTTGTGTGAATCAAATACCTAAACACTTCAGTACTTAATTCAATTGTCATCCAAGATTAAACTCATCTTCTAGGTTGAGACCTATGTGTGAGACCCTATAAGTCCCATATTATGTTAGCAGTGAATGTTCATAACAACTTATGACATCACACCAAATGAGTGGTGCCTAGTCGTACATCAATGCTACCCAAGTAAATGGAAAGTTGGAGAACAACTTCAACATACAATTTGTGTATGGTGTTGCAGTATTTGTATAGTTCCTTTGTCACTAATGTCCAAATTAGACTCGAGACATGGTGCAGTCACCCTCTTCAATGCTCAATCTTATTTCTTGAACCGGAGAAGATTGTCTTAGATATAAGTAAGCTCAATATCACATATTGACTCACATGTGCATGGCCATGCATTTCTCAGTCTCACTAATCAAGAGGCCTAGGACATCATACTCATATAGGAGGGACAAATCTGATTTCTATCACTCATAGTCAATCCCCATGCATCAAAGTCACCCAATCATCACCGTTATGACAACCCATGTTTCAAGAATGCATTTTATGACGTCAAAGTGTACCCAACTACATGTGTTGAGTGCACTGATTTTGTGTCTAAGAACCACAACCAACACCATCACTATAGGACTTGACTATGAATTCCATGATGATGGCTTCCATGTGTCAGTCTCATGGTGGATCTGTCAGATACACTGTTCTATAACATGTATTTGTGTGATTGGTTTGATATTTCCATATCTTTACTAATGAGATTCCTTCATAAACCAACTCACACTCTGATCTTATGTGTTATTGTTGTCTATCATACTTCCACAATAAGAATCAATCAAGGACATAATGAGAATATGTATATGTACTCTTAACATTTGTATTATCTCATTTCTTTCAAGTCACATACTTGAAGACATACATCATTGATTAATATTATTCTCTAGATGTTTAGATGTTACATCATTATATCATAACTGAATTAAAAAAAATTTGGATGCTTACCTTTTATTAATAATCAAATCATTTACAATTATGCCATTACAATCATCACATGATTGGATCTCTGGGAATACATACCAACAGAGTTCCACTTGCACAAAGAGCCAATCACCCATGAATGGTATTCCAAGTGATTTGACATGACCATCATGTTTTTGTTGTGAAAGTGCCTTTGTCAAGGGATCAACAACATTGTTTTCAGTTGGTACATTGCAAATCTTTACAACTCTTCATTGTAAGATCTCTCGTATAAGATGATACCTCCTTAGTTTGAATGTTGATGCGATCAGGGTTCCTTAGTTTGTGCAATAGCGCCATTTTTGTCACAATATATCTCAATTGTGTCATTAATGCTTGGAACGACCCCAAGTTTTATGATGAACTTATTGATCCATACAACCGTGTTTGTTACACTCAATGCAACAATATACTCAGCCTCTATTGTAGAATTAGAAATTGTTTCTTACTTGGAACTCTTCCAGCTCACAACTCCATTATTAAGGCAGAACATGAATCCAAATTGAAACTTGTAATCATCTTGATCATTCTTGAAGCTTGCATCGTTGTAACCTTCTACCACCAACTCACAGCTCCATTGATTGATATTTACTCATCATACTCAAGGCATACGAGATGTATGGATGGGTACACAACATTTTCATACTTGATTGATCCATTTTTTGAGGCATATGGATTCAAACTCACACATTCCTTTTCTTCACAAGAACTGGGACATTGAGTTTTAGAGATGGGGATGCCATGATGTGCAGAAAAGTTTCCTCTATTTGAGTTCTCCATGATGAACCGCTTCAACACTTTGTTAATGAATGTGCTCTGACTTAGTCCAAGAAGTCTTCTAGATCTATCTCTATAGATCTTTATCCCCAATATGTAGGATGCTTCTCTCAAGTCTTTCATAGAGAATGTATTTCCAAGCCATGCATTTACCTTTTTTAAAGTAGGGATGTCATTCTCCATCAGTAGTGTGTCAACTACACATAATATGAGGAATATCACGATGCTCCCACTAACCTTACTATACACACAAGGTTCATCTTCGTTCTAAATAGAGGCAAACTCTTGGACTGTTTCATCAAAATGAATATTCTAACTCCAAGATGTTTGCTTCAATCCATAGATTGACCTTTGTAGCTTATTGACTTTATTTGAAAACTATGGATCTATAAAACCCTCAGGCTATGTCATATACATGTCCTCAACAAAATTCCCATTAAAGAATGTAGTTTTAACATCCATTTTCCAAATCTCATACTTATGATAAGATATAATAGCAAGTATGATCCTGATGGACTTAATCGTAGCCACTGGAGAAAAGGTTTCATCTTAGTTAACACCTTGAACTTGTATGAAACTCTTTGCAACCAATCTTCCCTATAGGTTTGTCCCTTACCGTCCATATTGGTCTTCTTCTTGAAGCCCCACTTGCACCCTATGGGTTTTACCCCTTCAGGTGGATCCACCAAAGTCCATACTTTGTTGGTACACATGGATCCCATATCAGATCTCATGGCCTCAAGCCATTTCTCAAACTCTGGTCCCTCTATAGAATCTGGATAGGAAATTGGCCCATCATCTATGACAAATTCACTGCCTTCATGAGTTACAAGATATCCAAATGTTTAAGGATCAAGGCGTGTCCTTTTAGATCTATGAGGTTCATGTGTTACTTGAGGAATTTGAGATTCCATAACACTTTGTGAATCTATAGCTTGCTCTTGTACATCTAATGGTTGAATGTTTTCTTGTTGGTCTTGAACCTGTTTGATTTCCACTTTTCTCCCACTGATTGCTTTGGAAATGAAATCCATCTCAAGGAATGTGGCATCCCTAGCAACAAACACTTTGTTATCAATTTGGGAGTAAAAGTAATATCCTCTTGTTTATTTAGGATATCCAAAAAAATAACATTTATCATATTTGGGACCAAGCTTATCAAGAAACATTTTGTTGAAGCTTCACATCCACAAATCCTTATAAAATACATATTGGGGTGCTTCCCATTCCATATCTCATATGGTGTCCTTTGAACCGACTTAGATGGTATTGGGTTCAGTGTAAACATGGTAGTTTTTAGAGCATACCCCTAGAATGTAGTCGGAAGCTCGAGTAAACTCATCATAGATTACACCATATCTAGTAATATGTGATTCCTTCTTTTTGATGCACCATTATGTTGAGGTGTTCCAGGTGGAGTCCACTGGGATACAATCCCATGGGCTCTAAGAAGGTCCTCAAACTCTTAGTTTTAGTATTCTCCACCACGATCAGAGTGAAGTGTCTTAATACTTTTACCAAGTTGGTTCTATACTTCATTCATAAACTCATTAAAGTTTTTCAAGAGTTTCAAACTTATGTTTCATCAAATAAACATATCCATACCTATTGAAGTCATCAATGAAGGTAATGAAGTACTGATGCCCACTTCTAATGGTTGTTCTAAATGGTCCACACTCATTAGTATGTATGAGTCCTAATATATCACTATCCCTTCCATTGTTACCAATGAAAGGGGTATTTTCCATCTTGCCCATCAAACAAGATTCATGTGTCTCTATTGATTCAAAATCAAAAGAGTCTAGACAACCATCTTTTTGGAGTCTAAATATGTGATTCTCATTTATGTGCCCTAGATGAAAATGCCAAAGGTATGTTTTGTTTGAGTTGTTGAATTTTAGTATTTTGGTATTAACATAATATGCATTTGTATTTAGATCTAACAAGTAGAAACCATAAGGCATTGGGGCACTACCATAAAAGATCCCATCTTTTGAAATAGAACATTGATCACTTTTAATATGGAATTCAAATGCATACTTGTCTAAAAATGATATAGGAATGATGTTTCTATTTATAGCAAGTACATAATAGCAATTATTTAACTCTATTACAAGCCGTGTGGGTAGAGATATACTATAGGTACCAACTGCTCTGGCCGCAACTCTTGCATCATTAGCTACTCGAAGTTCCACCTTGCCTTTTCCCAAAGCCTAGTTCCTTTCAATTCCTACATATGAGAATATATTTGAGAACTAGATCTGGTATCTAATACCCATGATGATGAAGTAGATAGGTTTATCTCAATAACTTATATACCTGAAGTGGAGATCACCATCCCTATCTTCTGCTTCCTAAATGCCTTCAAGTACAAAGGATGAGTTCTTTTTGTACTTTTCTTTCTCCTTTTCTTGAGTGTTAAAGAATTAGACATAGGCTTTACACTAGATTCTTCTCAAGCTTTGATCCTTGGACTCAACTCTGCTGATCACCATCACAGGCTTGTCCTTCTTCAATTTTTCTTTAGCATGAATTAACATGGCAAGCAAGTCTGGCATCTTTCCAGACTTGTTGTTCACATGATAACATGCAATAAAGCGGCTATATGATTCAGTCATAGTCCTTAGAATCATATCAGTGGCCAACTCTTAGCTCAAGGTGAATCCCATTTCTTCAAGATGATACACATGTCCAATCATATTGAGCACATGTTCTTCTATTGAGGCTCCCTCTATCAACTTTGACTCAAGTAGCACCTTTAAGATAGTGTCCCTTTCTTGCTTGTCAAGACCAAGTGTTACTTTCTTAAGATGTGTTACCATCTCAAGAACACTCATGTCTTCATACTACTCATGCAACTCATAGTTAATGCAACTAAGCATAAGGTAATTTATCTCCAAGGCATCAGTGGCATGCTTCCATTAAGCATCCACTTGTGCCCTAGGTGCATCCGGAGGAGGTATTTCTGGAACTAGTTTGTCAAGGACATAGAGCTTGCACTCTTCACTAAGAACCCTTCTCAGAGTTTAGAACCATTCATCGAAATTTCTCCTACCAATTTTTTTGTTCTTCAAGACCAATCACAAATTGGATATGTTCATCATTTGATTCTACAAGAGAAAATTTGAATTTGTCAAAAAACCATTTTGATATAATTGATTTGATTTGATTTGATTTGAAAATTTTATCATTATTAATTAGGTCTTTAATTATTATCGTTCCCACTATGTTATTAAAGTTAATAGCCCTCAATATCAATTCAGAATATTGCATCATACAATATACTAGTGGGCCAGATCCAAGATAATTCAACTATGGCCCAATCAATTCCGCATACATAATCAACCATCAAAGTAGGAAACTCTTGCAAGAATTGCATCATATACAATTTTGAAGGATGTGGATTCTGACTCTTCCATTGACCTTGGATGGAACCAATATTTGACTTGGTAGTGGTCGGTTGGATTTGCATGGTATGACTCAAATCCTTAGGGTAGTAAATAAAATACATAATCAGTCATGTAGCATGCTTGATTAGGATCAAATACAAAAAAATTGGATGAGGCCTTGCTTTGCTTTTGCATACCTTGGTTGGTAGAAAATATAGATGATATGTGCAACCCCTTGCTATAATCACCTACATACTCCTGGGCCCAGATACTCTAAGTATCACCCATCAAGCCTGACCCAAAAGCCAACACGATAGTTCACCCCGCAGAAGCGGAACCTACATTATTGCCATCATACTTCCACAAGATAAATGATGCACCCCACAAAGGTAGAACCTATTCTTAGTCTGTAACATACCCAAATTTAGCATCATAATGTAATATTTTTTTTCTGGACTCCTATTCCGTTATATTAAGATTATGCTTCCCTTTCCCTAAATTAGAGTGTATTAGGATTAATAAGAGTCCAATAAACTCATGACATAATTATTCTCTTATATAAAATTTTAAAATAAATAAATTAATTACTTTGACAAGTGTGATTAATCTTGTAAGAACACCATATAAAGTTGTTCATTCTATTTCAACGCTCCCTAATAACCTTATGATTATAATATGTGATTAGCTAAATTGAAAAGACTTATGTTTCCCAAATTGACTTAGTAGGAGGAGTAAGTGCATTAAGTGAATATTTGATATAAAAATAGTGCAAAGGAATGCCTAATGTTTTCAAAAGAAGAAACTAATGCTACATTGAATGCCATGAATCCTTATTAGCATGCACTTTAATTTGCAAGTTAGAGAGACATTGTTTGCATTCCCAACTAAAGTGGTAATGAAAACCTTAATTAAATTAGGTTGCAGTATACATATTTGACTAAACACTTAAGGTGTTTCCTAAAACTATTCTCCCCTCAATGCAATGCCTTGTATTACTTGTTCCTCATCAATCGCATTACCCTAGAGTTCGGTAATGACATCCACAATGGGGAACTCGTCTCCCTGTCCCTCCTCTTCTTCCCCTCAACTCCCTTCCTATATTTCTTCCCCTTGTCTCTTCCTCACTTCCTCATCCTAGCCCGAGGCGACACCAACCTTCATCACCATGTGGACGACGACCTAACCGGGAGACTACTGGATCCTCCACAATGGTCGACAAGGGAGATCCTAGTACCTAGAGTTACGATGCCACCTCCTTCTATAGAGACATCATTTCAGAAGGAAGCCTCTAGAAGTCCGACCTTAGCTTGACACTACTCAACCTTCTACCACCTACATTTCCTTCCTCCTTACCATCACCCTATCATAGGGCATCATCGTACAATCATAATCGGCAATCACTGACTCCAGGATCCTCCTTGTCCCCTCACCACCATGACCCCACTACACCTATATGTGTCACCCCCCATCTGCATATCATCACTGGGTACAGACCCAACATCGTCTTCCTCACCTTACCAGCAATAGATCTACAATACCACCATCTAGCCGAAACCTAGCCATTGGTAGTTTGAGTAGCCTTGTCTATGACGTCCCCACTCTGTATAGCTTCTCCCTTTTCCATATACCACTACCCAGCACCACGACGCACCACCTTGACACCCTACGACTAAGGCGACTAGTTGCCATTGTCACCATCACCACAAAGGTCAGATAATTATCCTACTATCACCTCCATTGTAGTACCTCCCATCCACAATAGTATGTGAGATGTATAGTTCACTAGTGGGATTGACACCTCCTGGCTCACCTACCTCACCAACTACAAAACCCCGTCATGGTTCCACACACTCCAAACAGACCTACAACAACAACCCATCACCCAACCTCCATCATGGCACCCCTTCCTAGAACTAGTAGATCAACCCCCCTTCCTCTATCTCTTTCGACCACCAAATGTAGAGGCATCACAGACCTACAATTACTTAACTGGACTACAACTATGCCACTAGTTGGCTCTATGCACCACCACCAATGATGCAAGTGTTCTTGCCTTATCTTGAAACCAACCCCATCACCATTGAACTTGACCTCAGCCATTGACTATTTGTTGCATACCTAAGAAGATGATAGTGTATTGCTTCAGACATGTTGCCTCATGCCCACCACTGGGTGAAAGTGGACCATTGATCGAAGATGGAAGCAGTCCATTGAACATTAAACCAAGAACACCAACTTTGAGCATGAAGAACTAATCTATCGAGTTAGTAGGGGAATAAACAACATGTAGGTAAACAACTTAACTGTCTCTCTAATCTAGTTTATTAAGGAATAAGTTATTACCTGAGATAGAATGGTTAATAATCATACAATAGACAACTCAAAGAACCTAAGGCATGTACGTACACAAACCTTTTGGTGAATCTAGGAATACTAGTATATATATGTCTTGTTCAATAATTAATATTTATAAATTGAAAAGTAAATAATTCTATAATGTATAGCAAACACATGATAACACGATCTATAGTATGTAATAGGTTATGAATTTGTATAATAGTTAGATGTTAGCACACAACATATTAGTATACATGCACTCCCATTTGTATCATATATGAGCTATCACAATGTATGAATTTCTATGGAATTAAATTAGTAATATTTTATTTTCAAATGATAGACTAGTTAACTTTTGCATTGTGAGATATGAGCGTAATAATAATAAGCTAACCTAGTCGATACATCAATCTAGTGAATATCATATGTGAATTCAATCCCAGAGTTTCCTAAAAGGGTACTATGATTAAATGATATCTCATGTGATAACTAATATTGACATAATTGACTAATGGGACTCCATGATACTATGAGAGAGGATGACATTGCAAGACCTAAATTGGAAGAATATATACTCCTAACCATACATATAATATACCTAGACATACTTTGCCTTATATACCTAAAGAGGGATCTAATAAACAAACTCGATGTCAAATGGATCACATAAAGAGATTAACAACCCTAATATGACATTAAGTGATCAACATTAAGGTATATATAGATTTAGAAAATTTGAGAATTAATACACATGTTTGATTTATTTCTATTGACATAAAATAATATACTTATAGGAGGAAGAGGTGACGTACTGGACCAAGTGCCTTATTAGAGTTAAACTTTTGGATGCATAAGTTATGTACTCCTCCTTATTTATAATAGGGCATTTATATGACAAAATTCTCCCATAATGAGGTAGCTTTTTGAAATTCTTACTCTTGTTCCATTTGTTGGACAAATCATATACTCTCAATTGGACTCATTGTGATTTTTCTAGAAATTACTTTTATCATGTTGAATTGGGTCAATGACCCCACCTTCTATTGTGTCTGAATTATGCCATGTATGTTTGTGAAAAGTGAATCTTGCCACTCTATTTGTGCATGTTATATAATTCTACTAGTTTAACTATTGTAGATTCTTATATGCAACCATTAGGGCACATCTATTTCCACCTGGGGTGCGTCTTTCCATATTTTTTATACAGTGGTGTGTTATTTCCACCTAGGTTGTGTTGTTTCCATTCATTTCACTTAGGCCATTGACTCAGTGGTGTCGTGGCCCTACCATAGTTACTTTAGTCAAATATATTGGCATGCAAATATTTATGTGTTTTAATGGCTGATAATGGAAAGATTTGCGATTTTAATGGTTTAATTACACTTCCTCATTCTTTTGGAATTCTCTTGTTACGTATCATTGAAACTTACCTAGATTTAATAGCCCCCTTTTTGTTGGGAACGTCTTACTTTACTTTTGAAATAATTAATGCCCTATTTAATCTTCTAATGTACATACTCAACTTTTGCTGATACATACCTTTTTTCCTATTTTATGGATGTTCCCTCCACCCAGGTATAAGTGCTTTATAGGGAAGAGACTCATGGGACAATGAGTTAATTGGTAGACATAAGGAAACCTTGAGGTAGCCATGTTACCCTACATATGGGCTTATGTGTACATATATGTAATCTTTTTATTTTATGTACCACCCTTAGGGTGAGAAAGTTATGTATATATAAACATTTTGTAACTTTGTGAATAGTTATGTTTTCCACTACTTAAATATTTCATGGCTCATGTTTGTACCATTGAGTGGGCCCAATATAGGGTCTCACTCCTTACAAGAATGGTATCAGAGCCTAATAAGTCAGTAACTAGACTATTTCAAGTTATCCTAGGTTGTTACTTAGTAGGTAGGTGACCCTATAGAGGTTGTTGTTATACCTAAACATGAATCATGTTTACTAATGAAATCATGTTTACTAATTAGGGTTTCACCCCCTCTCCAATTTGGTGGTATGCATACATCCCTAACTAATATATGGATGACCTAGTTTTAGATAAACTCTTATAAATTCCACCCTCTCTTTATAGGTATATCTTTCTATACGTAAAGGTTGACTCTCCTAGGGAATATCCTCTACATCCATCCTTACAATTCATTCCCTTTAGAGAGTTGTTGACTTGAACTCGCATAATTGTGTATCACCCTACTACAAGTCATTAACTCTTTCTTTTTTATTGTTTTCTAGCATGCCTATAATAAGCACATTATGTTGTTTAGCATGCATGCATACAAACTAAGAATATTTACATGAGTTTCAAATTTTGATAGTACGTGATGATAGGAACTAGATCCTTTAAGAGTAGTCTTGTCTTACCTATATCATGGAGTTATTTCAACATAGTTTACTTGTGACTTCCATCCAAGGGTTGCATACTATCCTATATAAACTTGTGGTATCTCATAAATGAGGTATTGTTGAAAGAAGATATAAATTCTAAGAATTGATCCTTGGGATTTCATCCATCACATACCCATAAGGTAGGAATGATACTTATCTCCCTTTTCCTATTAAGGAACAATCACATAATTGGGTCACATAATTAAACTTTGTGGCATGTTAGTTTTCCTTGAGGACATATGGAGAAACAATTATGTTTGGAAGCTATAATGGATACTATTTTCTTTTAAGCTTCATATGTACATTGTCACTAAGGTTATGTGAGGTAGGTACATCTAGGTTTGATCCTTAAAGAGTGGATCACTCTCTCATCGCAACTATGTAATTAGTTTACCAGATGTGTGAGCTGAGGAGTAATTTTATTATGTAGTTCACCGAGGGTTGTAATGACACCATGGATGTAAACCAACTAGGGAAGTAAAAACCTAATCTCTTCTTATTACTTTTATATGATCTTATTAATACTCTATGTTGGATGTGATGGCCGAAGACATGATTTAGAGAATGGTGGAACAACATAGGTCATCCCTAGTAGGTTCTACTAGAAGTTAACTGCACACTAGAAGAAACATTTATTTCCTCATCTATAAATGGATATTCTTGTTGTATTCCTTGATGATATGTGTAGAAAAGTCTCTTTTGTGAATATGGAGTGATGTTATGGCGGTAGTATATGTTGCAGGTAGTAGAAAGTGGTCGACTTGGTTTTGGGATTGATTTGGCACCAATTTTTGGATTCCATTGCAAGAGTTTTCATCATCAAAAATATTTTTATTATAATACTATATATGTAAAAAAACGTTTTTCAGATTTCATCAATGATTTTAAGAACCAAGTCACCACCATATGAAGTTTTGAGTAGTAAGTAACCTCTGAGAAAGAAAAAGAAACCTTAGTTGGTTGTGATGACCCATAATTCCTAGACTTAGACTTAGATATATGATTAAGGATAAGTGTTGGATACATATGACTGGATAAACCTATGTTGATTAATCTATGTAGATGGTTAATTAATAGGATTTACCCTTTAATGGGTGGAGTCTATACAGTTCACTAATTAAGAGTGTAACTTAACTTAAGGTCTACCTTATCTTAATTGAGGATGAAATAAGTAATACACGTGTAATTTCTAGTAATAGTGTCAAACAAGTGTAGCTAATGCCTAACTAGGATGATTCGTAAGCCATGCTAATTTACCTCCATAACTTTTACTATCGTAATAATAAAATTAATGTAATAATATGGATAATAGTAATAATTATTACTCGCAAATCCAAAAAAAAGTTGATAATAGAATTCATGAATATATATATATATATATATATATATATATATATATATATATATATATGTTTCGGTTTATGCACCTAATCTAGTTAATTCGCCAACTTAGTGGTTGTAGTCGAAATGATTCAAAGGAAAACCTAGTTATTGGAAATTGAGCATTCTAAGTTAGATGATAAAAAAATGAAACGGTTGTAAAACCTAGAGACTTTATGCAAGTAACATCATGATAATGTTAAGTCAATAGTCAAACCACCATAATAGTGCAAGTAACCATGACTAACCAGATCTTGTTATCCTAATCTTAGGATTGGGGTTACTTACCTAACTAAATATTTAATAGTAGTATAATGGGGACATCAGGTAGGGAGCAACAGAGCTTCACCTTAGAAGTGTAATACAAGGTTGACAGGAAATTTTATGCTATGATCGATTACCTAAGTAAATTAGAAATCCATGATTTGATTAGGAGATACAACTTAGTAAACTATACTATAACCAAGTGGATTTTAGGAACAAAATCCTCTTTAAGGGGTGGAGTGTTGTAACATACCCAGATCTAGGATCATAATGTAATTATATTCTTCTGGACTCCTGTTCCATTATATTAAGATGATGCTTCCTTTCCCTAAATTAGAGTGTATTAGAATTAACTAGAGTCAATAAACTCATGACATAATTTTTTTCTTATATAAAGTTTAAAAATAAATAAATAAATTACTTTGACAAGTGGGATTAATCTTATAAGAACATCATTTAATTGTTCATTCAATTTCAACACTCCATAATTATATTATGATTATAATATGTAATAATCTAAATTGAAAATACTTATGTTTCCCAAATTGACTTAGTAGGAGTAAGTGCATTAAGTAATTATTTAATATAAAAATAGTGCATAGGAATGCCCAAAGTTTTCAAAACAAGAAACTAATGTTAAAATTGAATGTCATGAATCCTAATTAGCCCGCAGTTTAATTTGCAAGTCGGAGAGACATTGTTTGCATTCCCAATTAAAGTGGTAATTTAAAACTTAATTAAATTAGGTTATAGTATATGTATTTGACTAAACATTTAAGGTGTTTCCTAAACCCGAGAAGTGCTATTAATCTTATAAAACCCAAGATGTGGGTAATTTAAAACTTAATTCAATTACGTTATGATATATGTATTTGACAAGTGGGATTAATCTTATATTAACACCATTTAATTGTTTTTCATTCTATTTCAACACTCCATAATAATCTTATGATTATAATATGTAATAATCTTGATTGAAAAGGCTTATGCTTCCCAAATTGACTTAGTAGGACTAAGTACATTAAGAGAGTATTTAATATAAAAATAGTGCAAAGGAATGACTAAAGTTTTCAAAAGAAGAAACTCATGCTAAAATTGAATTTCATGAATCCTAATTAGCCAACACTTTAATTTACAAGTCGGAGAGACATTGTTTGCATTCCCAGTTAAAGTGGTAATTTAAAACTTAATTAAATTAGGTTATGATATATGTATTTGACAAGTGGGATTAATCTTATAAAAACACCATTTAATTAGTTTTCAGTCTATTTCAACACTCCATAATAATCTTATGATTATAATATGTAATAATCTAAATTGAAAAGACTTATGGTTCCCAAATTGACTTAGTAGGAGTAAGTGCATTAAGTGAGTATTTAATATAAAAATAGTGTAAAGGAATGCCAAAAGTTTTCAAAAGAAGAAACTAAAGCTAAAATTGAATGTCATGAATCCTAATTAGCCCACACTTTAATTTGCAAGTCGGAGAGACATTGTTTGGATTCCCAGTTAAAGTGGTAATTTAGAAACTAATTAAATTAGGTTATAATATATGAATTTGACTAAACATTTAAGGTGTTTTCTGCTACTTAAATATTTCATGGCTTATGTTTGTACCATTGAGTGGGCCCAATATAGGGTCCCACTCCTTATAAGAATAGTATCAGAGCCTAATAAGTCAGTAACTAGACTATTTCAAGTTATCCTAGGTTGTTACTTAGTACATAGGTGACCCTATAGAGTTGTTGTTATACCTAAACCTGAATCATGTTTAGTAATTAGGGTTCCCCCCCTCCAATTTGGTGGTATACATATATCCTAAACTAAGTACATGGATGAACTAGTTTTAGATAAACTCTTATAAATTATACCCTCTCTTTATAGGTATATCTTTCTATACGTAAAGGTTGACTCTCCAAGGGAGTATCCTCTACCTCCCTCCTTAGGGGAGGAAAATTCATTCCCTTTAGAGAGTTGTTGACTTGAACTCACATAATTGTGTATCACCCTACTACAAGTCATTAAATCTTTTTCTTTTGTTGTTTTCTAACATGCCTACAATATGCACATTATGTTGTTGAGCATGCATGCATAAAAACTTAAAATATTGACATGACTTTAAAATTTTGATAGTAAGTGATGATAGGAACTAGATCCTTTAAGAGTATTCTTGTCTTACCTATATCATGGAGTTATTTCAACATAGTTTACTTGTGACTTCCATCCAAGCATTGGATACTATCCTAGATAAACTTGTGGTATCTCATAAATGAGGAATTGTTGAAAGAAGATTTAAATAATAAGTTATGATCCTTGAGATTTCATCCATTACATACCCATAAGGTAGGAATGATACTTATCTCCCTTGTCCTATTAAGGAATGGTTACATATTAGGGTCACATAATTAAACTTTGTGACATGTTAGTTTTCCCCGAGGACATATGGAGAAACAATTATGTTTGGAAGCTATAATGGATACTATTTTCCATGAAGCTTCGAATGTACACTGACATTGAGGTTATGTGAGGTAGGTACATCTAGGTTTGATCCTTAAAGAGTTGATCACTCTCTCATCACAACTATGTAATTAGTTTACCTGATGTGTGAGATGAGGAGTAGTTTGATTATCTAGTTCACTGAGGGTTGTAATGGCACCATGGATGTAAACTAACTCGGGAAGTAAAGACCTAATCTCTTCTTATTACTTTTATATGATCTTATTAGTATTATGTGTTGGGATGTGATGTCTGAAGACACAATTAAGAGAATGGTAGAACAACAAAGGTCGTTCCTAGTAGGTTCTACTAGAAGGTAACTGCACACTAGAAGAAACATTTATTCCCTCATCTATAAATGGATATTCTTGTTGTATTCCTTGATGATATGTGTAGAAAAGCCTCTTTTGTGAAGATGGAGTGATGTTATGGTGGTAGTATATGTTATAGGTAGTATAAAGTGGTTGACTTGGTTTTGGGATTGATTTTGCCACCAATTTTTGGATTCCATCGCATGAGTTTTCATCATCAAAAATAATTCCATTATAATACTAAATATGTAAAAAAAAAGAAACTATTTTTCAGATTTCATCGATGATTTTAAGATCCAAGTCACCACCATATGAATTTTTGAGCATTAAGTAACCTATAAGAAAGAAAAAGAAACCTTGGTTGGTTGTGATGACCCATAATTCCTAGACTTAGACTTAGATATACGATTAAGGATAAGTGTTGGATACATATGACTGGGTAAACCTATGTTGATTTATCTCTATAGATGGTTAATTAATAGGATTAACCCTTTAAAGGGTGGAGTCTATACACTTCACTAATTAAGAGTGTAACTTAACTTAAGGTCTACCTTATCTTACTTGAGGATGAAATAAGTAATACTCATGTAATTTCTCGTAATAGTGTCAAACAATTGTAGCTACTACCTAACTAGGATGATTGTGTAAGCCTTGCTAATTTACATCCATAACTGTTACTATCATAATAATAAAAATAATGCAATAATATGGATAATAGTAATAATTATTACTTGAAAATCTAAAAAAAATTTGATAATAGAATTCATGAATATATATATATATATATATATATTTAGGTCTATTCACCTAATTTAGTTAATTTGCCAACTTAGTGGTTGTAGTCTGAATGATACCTAAGGAAAACCCAGCTATTGGATATTGAGCATTCTATGTTAGATGATAAAAAAATGAAGTGGTTGTAAAACCTAGAGACTTTATGCAATTAACATCATGATAATGATAGGTGAATAGTCAAACCACCATAATAGTGCAAGTAACCATGACTAACTAGAACTTGTTATCCTAATCCTAGGATTGGGGTTACTTACCTAGCTAAAATTTAATAGTAGTATAATGGGGACATCCGATAGGGAGCAACAGAGCTTCACCTTAGAGGTGTAATATAAGGTTGATAGGAAATTTTATGCGATGGTTGATTACTTAAGTAAATTAGAAATCCATGATTTTATTAGGAGATAAAACTTAGTAAATTGTACTATAGCCAAGTGGATTTCAGGGATGAAATCTTCTTTAAGGGATAGAGTGTTGTAACGTACCCAGATCTAGGATCATAACGTAATTATTTTTTTCTGGACTCCTATTCCATTATATTAAGATGATGATTCCTTTCCCTAAATTAGACTGTTTAGGATTAGCTAGAGTCCAATAAAATCATGACATAATTATTTCGTTATATAAACTTTAAAAATAAATAAATAAATTACTTTAACAAGCGGGATAAATCTTATAAGAACACCATTAATTGTTTTTCATTCTATTTCAACACTCCATAATAATTTTATGATTATACTATGTAATAATCTAAAATGAAAAGAATTATGGTTCCCAAATTGACTTAGTAGGAGTAAGTGCTTTAAGTGAGTATTTAATATAAAAATAGTGAAAAGGAATGCCTAAAGCTTTCTAAAGAAGAAACTAATACTAAAATAGAATGTCATGAATCCTAATTAGCCCGCACTTTAATTTGCAATTTGGAGAGACATTGTTTGCATTCCCAGTTAAAGTGATAATTTAGAACTTAATTAAATTAGGTTATAATATATGTATTTGACTAAACATTTAAGGTGTTTCCGAAACTTGAGAAGTGGGATTAATCTTATAAAACCCGAGAAGTGGGTACTTTAAAACTTAATTAAAATAGGTTACAATTTATGCATTTGACATGTGGGATTCATCTTCTAAGAACACCATTTAATTGTTTTTCATTCTATTTAAACACTCCATAGTAATCTTATGATTATAATATGTAATAATCCAGATTGAAAAGACTTATGGTTCCCAAAATGACTTAGTAGGAGTAAGTGCATTAAGTGAGTATTTAATATACAAATAGTGCAAAGGAATGCCTAAAGTTTTCAACAGAAGAAACTAATTCTAAAATTGAATGTCATGAATTCTAATAAGGACGCACTTTAATTTGCAAGTCGAAGGACATTGTTTGCATTAATCCCAGTTAAAGTGGTAATTTAAAACTTAATTAAATTAGATTATAATATATGTATTTGACAAGTGGTATTAATCTTGTAAGAACACCATTTAATTTTTTTTCATTCTATTTCAACACTCCGTAATAATCTTATTATTAGAATATGTAATAATCTAAATCGAAAAGACTTATGGTTCCCAAATTGACTTAGTAGGAGTAAGTGCATTAAGTGAGTATTTAATATAAAAATAGTGCAAAGGAATGTCAAAATTTTTCAAAAGAAGAAACTAATGATAAAATTGAATGTCATGAATCCTAATTAGACCGCACTTTAATTTGCAAGTCAGAGAGACATTGTTTGCATTCCCAGTTAAAGTGGTAATTTAAAACTTAATTAAATTAGGTTATAATATATGTATTTGACTAAACATTTAAGGTGTTTTCTGCGGCTTAAATATTTCATGACTCATGTTTGTACCATTGAGTGGGCCCAATATAGGATCCCACTCCTTACAAGAATGGTATCAGAGCCTAATTAATCAGTATCTAGACTATTTCAAGTTATCCTAGGTTGTTACTTAGTAGGTAGGTGACCCTATAGTGGTTTTTGTTATACCTAAACCTGAATCATGTTTACTAATTAGGGTTTCACCCCTCTCCAATTTGGTGGTATACATATATCCCAAATTAAGTATATGGATTACCTAGTTTTAGATGAACTCTTATAAATTCTACCCTCTCTTTATAGGTATATCTTTCTATACGTAAAGGTTGACTCTCCTAGGGAGTATCCTCTACCTACCTCCTTAGGGGACATCAATTCATTCCATTTAGAGAGTAGTTTACTTGAACTTACATAATTTTGTATCACCCTACTTCAACTCATTAACTCTTTTTCTTTTATTGTTTTCTAGCATGCCTACAATATGCACATTATGTTGTTGAACATGCATGCATACAAACTTAAAATATTGACACGAGTTTCAAATTTTGATGGTACGTGATGATAGGAACAAGATCCTTTAAGAGTAGTCTTATCTTACCTATATCATGTAGTTATTTCCACCATTTAATTGTTTTTCATTCTATTTCAACACTCCATAATAATCTTATGATTATAATATGTAATAATCTAAATTGTAAAGAATTATGGTTCCCAAATTGACTTAGTAGGAGTAAGTGCATTAAGTGAGTATTTAATATAAAAATAGGCAAAGGAATGCCTAAAGTTTTCAAAAGAAGAAACTAATGCTAAAATTGAATGTCATGAATCCTAATTAGCCCGCACTTTAATTTGGAAGTCAGACAGACATTGTTTGCAATCCCAGTTAAAGTGGTAATTTAAAACTTAATTAAATTAGGTAATAGTATATGTTTTTGACTAAACATTTAAGGTGTTTTAAACCCGTTCTCCACTCAATTTAACGCCATGAGTTACTTCTTCCTCTTCAATCCTGTGACTGTAGAGTCGGGTAACGGTGTTTGCATCAGGGAACTCCTCTCCATCTCCCTCCTCTTCTTCCCCTTGCCTCCCTTCCTCTATTTATTCCCCTTGTTCCTTCCTCACTTCCTCATTTGAGCCCTAGCCGCCACCACCCCTCATCACCATGTGGTAGACGTCCTGGCAGGGAGATTGATGCCTCCTCCATAGTGGTTGACAAGGGAGATCTTGGTACCTAGAGTTACGAAGCCACCTCCTTCTATGGCGATGCAATTATAGAAGGAAGCCTCTGGGAGTCTGACATCAGCTTCACGCTATTCACTCTACCTTCACCTATAGTGCCTTCCTCCTCGCCATCACCCTATTTTAGGGCATCGCCACACAACCATAATCGACAACCGCCGACTCCAAGCTCCTCCTTGTATCCTCACCACAACGACCCTATTACACATGGATGTGTCACCCCCATCTACATATCATCACTGGGTACAAACCAGACGTCGCCATCCTCACATCACCAGCAATAGATCTAAAACACCACCATCTAGCCTTGAACTAGCCATCGGTAGTTCAATTAGCCCTGGCTCTGACTTCCCCACTCTGTACGACTTCTCCCTTTTCCATATGCCACTACCCAGCACCACAACGCACCACCTTGACACCTTGCGACTAGTTGCTCCTGTCGCCACCACCACAAAGGTTGGATGGTTATCCTGATATCACCTCCATTGCAGTACCTCCCATCCACAACAATCTGTGAGATGTATAGTTCACAAGTGGGTTTGACACCCCCTACCTCACCTGCCTCACCACCTACAAAACCCCATCGGGGTGCCATCCTCTCCAAACAAATATACAACTACGACCCATCACCCAACCTCCATCACGACAACCCTTCCTGGAACTGGTAGATCAACCCCCCTTCCTCTATCTCTTTCGACCACCAACTACAAAGGAATTATAGACCTACAATTACTTAACTGGACTGCAACTATGTATCTAGCTGGTTCTGTGCACCACCACCAATGTTGCAGGTGTCCTTGCCTTTCCTTGAAACCAACCCCATCACCATTGAACTCAACTTCTCCCATTGACTACTTGTTGCATACATAAGAAGATGATAGTCTATTACATTAGAACTATCACCTCATTCCTACCAATGGGTGAAAGTGGTTCATTGATCTAAGATGGAAGCAGTCAATTGAACATGAAACCATGAACACCAACTTTGAACATGAAGAACTAATCTATCGAGTCAGTAGGGCCATAAATGACATATAGGTAAACAACTAAACTATTTCTCTAATCTAGTATATTAAGAACTAAGTTATTACCTAAGATATCATGGTTAATAATCATACAAATAGACAACTCAATGAACCTATGGCATGTACATCGACAAACCATTTAGTGAATCTAGGAATACTAGTATATATATGTCTGGTTCAATAATTAATATTTGTAAATTAAAATGTCAATAATTCTATAATATATAGCAAACACATGATAACACGATCTCTAATATGTAATAGGTTATGAATTTGGATAATAGTTAGATGTTGTCACACAACATATTAGTATATATGCACTCCCATTTGTATCATATATGAGCTATCACAATGTATGAAGTTCTATGGAATTAAATTAGTAATATTTTATTTTCAAATGATAGACTAGTTAAGTTTTGTGTTTGAAACATGAGTGTAATAATAATAAGATGACCTAGTAAATACATCAATCTAGTGAATGTCATATGCGAATTCAATCCAAGATTTTCCTAAAAAGGTACTATGATTCAATTATATCTCATGTAATACATAATATTGACTTAATTGACCAATGGAACTACATGATACTACGAGAGAGAATCACATTACAAGACCTAAATTGGAAGAATATATACTCCTAACCATACATATAATATACCTAGACATATTTTGACTTATATACCTAAAGAGGGATCGAATAAAGAAACTAGATGTCAAATGGATCACATAAAGAGATTAACAACCCTAATATGACATTAAGTGATCGACATTAGGGTAAGAACTATATACATTTAGACAATTTGAGAATGAATACACGTGTTTGATTTATTTCTATTGACATAAAATAATTTACTTATAGGAGGAAGAGGTGACATAGTGGACCAAGTTCCTTATTAGAGTTAAACTTTTGGTTGCATAAGGTATGTACTCCTCCCTATTTATAACTGGGCATTATATGACAATATTCTCCCATAATGAGGCATCTTTTTGAAATACTTTCTCTTGTTCCATTTGTTGGAAAAATCATATACTCTCAATTGGACTCATTGTTATTCTTATGGAATTGCTTTTATCATGTTGAATTCGGTCAATGACCCCACCTGCTATTGTGTCTGAATTATGCGATGTATGTTTGTGAAAAGTCAATCTTGCTACTATATTTGTGCATGTTAGATAATTTGAAAAGTTTAACTATCATAGACGCTTATGTGTAGCCATTAGAGTGCATTTATTTCCGCCTCGAGTGTGTCTTTCCACCTCTTTTTATACATGGGGGTGTTATTTCTGCCCAGGGTGCGCTATTTCCAACCATTTTACTTAGGCCATTGACTCAGTGGTGTCGTGGCCCTACCATAGTTACTTTACTCAAATATATCGGCATGCAAATATTTATGTGATTGAATGGTTGATAACGACAAGAGTTGTGATTTTAATGGTTTAATTACACTGCCTCATTCTTTTAGAATTTCCATCTCTTGTTACTTCTCATTGAAACTTACCTAGATTTAATAGCCCCCTTTTTGTTGGGAATATCTTAATTTACTTATGAAATCATTAATGTCCTAGTTAATCTTCTAATGTACATACTCAGCTTTTGCGGATACATACCATGTTTTCCTATTTCATGGGTGCTCCCTCCACCCAAGTGTAGGTTTTATACAGGGAAGAGACTCAAGATGATTGTGAGTTAATTGGTGGGCATAAGGAAAACTTGAGATAGCCTTGTTACCCTCTACATATGGTCTTATGTGTACATAGATGTAACCTTTTCATTTTATGCACCACCCTTAGGGTGAGAAAGTTATGTATATATTAAACATTTTGTAACTTTGTGAATAGTTATGTTTTTCGTTGCTTAAATATTTCATGTCTCATGTTTGTACCATTGAGTGGTCCCACTATAGGGTTCCACTCCTTATTTAGTTGATCAAGCTTTTCATGTGTGTCTCTTTTAAAAAGCATCTAAGACTTGATATTTTATTTGAGGGAGTTTGTATATATACATGTACTTTATCCAATCACCACATATATAGTATGTGTCATATACATAATATATCCCCTATATCCCACAACAAAAACCATGCCATATACATAATCAATGGTTATGGCCAGCCTAATGCCATTCCTTGACGCCACAAAGAATTACGTCATCTAGGTCTACATCACATGTAGAAACTAGTTGTTCACAAAGATTTGTGCTTGCCAATCCAAGTTGATCGGTTCAACCTTTGAACTGATCGGCTCGCCTCCTAGTCGGTTGTTTGGTCGTGTCACCGGTCATCTGGTCCTTCTATCTACCATCTGCTAGTGCCTCCAACAGATCGATCAGGTCCACCAAGTGATCAGTATGGTTCTTCCTCCTGGTCCTCCATGGTCCTTCAGTCTGTTTTCTCCTCTTTGGGATGTTTTCTTCTTTTTCAGAATAGGAAAGTAAACTATCCTACTTCTTACATGATTATATAGAAACCTAAGTTACATTCGAGGGGATCAAGGGTAGGAAAAAATTAACTTTACATGGGGAAGAAAAGGTAGAGTTTTGATACGCAGACCGAGATAAAATGATCAACCATCCACACATAACCATGCACAGATAATAGTGTCCATAACCATGCTACACATCCACCATCAAAACAACTTTTAGGGTGACGTGTGTAAACTATATATATATATATATATATATATATATATATATATATATTAGTTTGGGATTATCGTGGTATTGAATCTAACAATATATTATTCACATCGTGTGCAATAATAGAATGATAGAAACCAACATACGATTATATTGATTGTCCCATAATATATTAAATTTACGTTGGCTCTGGTACCACAGTAGGGAAATATGGCTATAGAGTAGGCAACAGAACAAAAATTTTATCTGCCATATTTCCCATGACTAGTGGATCACGTCAATAACTATAATATGGAAAGGATGGTTTTGAGGATATACATGGTCCTAGAGCAGGTCTAGCGACATCTCCTTGTCCTTGCCATTACGCAACTCTGACTGTTAGTTGCAATGTGACTCGTCTGACTTCTCCTCCAAGGACACCAAACTTGAATGTCATCTTCTATAGCAGCTCCTCTCATCATGGATTGCTGATTGACGATGTCCTACTAACGGAAGACACCAACCTCCCACCTCCAGAGAAGTCCACACGGACCTCCTAGAACTCCTGCCATCCTATAGGATTGGGCAAAAAGGAGTTGTACCTCTCGTTGGTGTACTATTCAACAACTTTCTCTCCCACAACAATAATCTTAATTATTCTCCCCCTTGTTGTTCCTCCCTAGTTGGGTAGAACTTGCTCGAGATCTTGTGGTTACCACAACTAGAGAGGACAACATTTTTCAGAGAAACTGTTTCTCAAATATTTGTGTTGTGTTCTGGAAGTTCCCAATACCCCTTTATTTATAGGTGGAGTTTGAGTCCAGGTTCCCAGTCTGTTACGACCCCACCTCCTGATAACCCCCAATTAAGGGAGACCAAGAGGTTGAAGCCGCACCCATTAATCTCGGATCAAAGGTTCGACATATAACCATAAACAATTATTAAATTCTAACAGACTATACTGAAAATGGTAATAAAATTTTTCTTTACATACCTTTTGAAAACTTGGATCTCTAAACTTCTATCCACTTCGATACTAATCTATCTAATCCTCCTTTGTACTTTAATTCCCTTTTAGTATCGCATGTGCCACTTTACTATTTGTTCTTTTCATTGTACCTAAAACGCCGACAAACAAAACGTCGGTCAGCCGTAGCTGGTATGTGGGGGAAAACAATAAACCTTCAACTATGATAACAATGTAATCATTCAATTACTTATTTAACAACCAATATTACGTTTTAGATATAACTCCGCGATCCAAGGGCACCCTATCCTCTGCATTGTCCCCATTAAACCTCTCATGATCCACCTATAAGTGAACCAGTTTCTAGGGTTGAGTCACATGGCACTACTCGTAAGTAGACCACTCCTTAACTCGGGATTTGCTAAAGAGTCTCTAACTCACGGTAACCTAGACCTTGCTCTAGGATTACCCCTTTTTAGCCTTTTCAAAGTAACAGAGGTGGACCCGGATCTATCCAGTTATATTTGCACATTTATGGTGATAATCACAGTCACTTTATAGTTGCATGAAATAAATAAACATCCAACAGTTTAGTTGCATTCAATGCGATTAAACATTCGGGAATCTACCGGGAAACTAAAGAGGTTATCCATAATCGTAACCACATACCTGATCCATAGTAACTTGATGTCCATGCATTAACATTCATCACAGTTAACAAGCAATCAACAATATCCTGAAAATAATGCATAACATTCAAGTGTCATTGTTTTATTCAAACATCCTCAAGATCAACTTGGATTCCACCTTATGATTTCTAGGCCAACTTTAGGGTTTTATTAGAGTTTTAGCCTTCATTATGCATTTATCACTTTTAATGCTCTTTTAGTTCACTAACCCTAATTTCTTCATCATACGCACAAATGAATGTCAATTAAGTCTAATATGTTTCTTTTACACTAAAACTATTATCTTTATCCTTTTAGGTCATATCCAAAACATTAAGGCTATTTATCATCTTCGGTTTCTTTCAAATTGACAAATCATATTTCATTATAGTTCAACTCTCATATATGAACCTTATTTATCACTATTTCAACTTTTATACACTAGGAAACACTAATTATCCAAATAATTCACATTAAAGATCTTTGGTACTTAATTTATATTCGAATCATCATATTTCTATTTTATTCTTTGATTTGTACAATTAAAACCATTATAATTCATATCAACATAAATTAGGGTTTCTAATCCCATTAAGGCATATTCATGTACATAGAACCCTAAATTAAACCAACTATATTAAAAGATCATCTTTTAAAATCCTATTTTCACTTTTATTAACAACAGGTTAATATCAACTTGAATTATCCATCTATCATCAAATCTAAGGATTTTTCCTTAGTTAAATCATTAAAGATAATAACTTCATGTACTTTTCCAATTTCAAGCATATAAACTCTAAATTAGGCTAATCATGTGCAAAGTTCTTCCTTTTTGAACTCAATGTTCCTTTTTACATTTAACATATTAATATCAACTCTAAAGATCCATTAAACCCCATTAAACACTTTAACCATATCAAAATAGGGTTTCTTAATCTTTAATGAATCAAAGATGATAATTTACACTACTTTTCAAATAGAAAGAGGAATTAACTTATAAACATATTTTTATTGGATTCCACTCGTTTTTCTGAGCAATTTGATATATAATTTTGCTATTTTCCGAGTTATCAATCAAGAGATACAAATTTTACAAAATATTACTTACTTGGCCAATTAGAAGGTGCCACGCGGCCTTGTTCCCATGCAACGTTGGCTCATTTAAAACATAACTGAATTACCGCTTTGCCCTCTCTTAAGTGATTCCCTTCTACAGCCCGCGGAGGGCAAATCGGTCAAAGGCCCCTTTGGCCTTCTCCTTCCTTGCGCCAGCGGCGTGCTGCGCCCTAGCCGCCGGCCGGCAGACCTAGGAGCTGCTCCAGCTCCTCCCCGTCGGCCCCATCGACCTCTAGAACGGTCCCTCAGCCTCCGCCGTGCCTCTGCGCACGTGAGGGTGCTACTGGCCGTCATCAAGGTAGCCACCACGCGCAGAAACACCTCTTGTTTGCTGCTGCAACTTCTGCGATTTTGCAGACTTCCGGTGGAAGATACGTGAAGATGGAGGGGCTAGGTTGGTGGCCGATCGGTCCTAAGATGTCGTGGAGTCTTCCTGTCTTCAGCAAGACCACAAAACTCCCTTTTGTTGCTCTATAGGTAGCGATACTCCCTCATTAGGGTTTTACGTGAAAGGAACATGAAGAGGGGAGAGAGAGGTGTGTAAAATCTTCCCAAAATCGGCTAAGAGCTCTACCCCCTTATATAGGGGAGATTATCTATGCCCTTCACCGCTCATCAAGGAATTAGCAACACCCCTTTCCTATTAGGAATGTAATTCCTATATTAAAAGGCTAGTTTCTCTCTCTCTCTCTCTTATATCTTCCTTGATATTCCTTATCTCTTGGATACTTAGAAAAATGAAAATCCTTTTTTCTTATTATCATTATTCTTGCCTTTTTAATCCATTGGTACGAACCTCTGTTTTCTTTTAATGGAAATTACTCCTTTTTATTAATATTACATATTTCCTTAATAATGCAACACATTATCCTCTTATTCTACCTTTTTAGTATTTTCTCTTTCTTTCCTCTTTATTGGGACTCCTTGGATCCCAATATACTCCATTATTTCGAAATTCATTTTATTGGAATACTCATTATCTTTCTTAATGCACCTATATGCATTAGTTTGCATTATCATATTTATTTCTTATTAAGATATTTCTTTTTGAGAATTTCTCTTTTATTTCCCTCATGGGTATTCCTTTTATCATTAACAACCACATGGATACGAAATTTCCCCAAGAAATCTCATTTATGCCTCTTTCCACTTATTTTCCACATTTCATCATTTTCAATTTCTTTCTTAATAAAGAAATACTTAATCAACCTTTCCTTTTCTAATTACCTTCTTTTTGTAACCTTGGTCCCCTTGGTACCCAAGGAACCCAAGAGGCATGAAATCCTCTTTGGATTTGTCTTCTAGAGGTTTCTATATATTTCTTTTCTTAAAATTCAATTATCCATTTACTAATTGAATTTCCTTTGTTATTTTCCTTTTTATTGGGCCCAAAAGCCAGTAAAGCCCACAAATCAAATTAAAGGCTATTTTAAACGAAATCCAATTATTCTCAACCAAATATATGATTATTTGTTCAAACATTTTTAATATGAGAAATTATATTTCTCACCATTTGAACCCAAAAATTGGGGTTATAACATCCTTCCCCTCTTATAGGAATTTTGTCCTCAAAATTCTATGAATCAATCAAACAAACAAACAAATAATTCAGGATAAGACTTTTCCATGTCCATCATTGGCCCCTATGTGGCTCTGTCGTACTCATGGCATTTCCAAAGAACCTTTAGCATCACATATTCTTTTCTCTGAGTTCTTTCATCCTGGCGTCTATAAACTACACAGGTGACTCAGGCCATTTCAGCCTCCCTTGGGGCTCACTAGGTTCATTGCTCAGCACATGATCGGGGTACCTCACATAGTGCTCTATATTGGACACATGGAAAACAGCTCACATAACTCTATCCTGAGAGGGGGGGTCAAAACCTAACCATCTCCACCCATCCATCTCTAATGGACCCATGTATCGGGGACTCAGCTTTCTCAGCTTCAGCTCAGAGGGGTCGGATTCTCACATTATAGTCTCCCATAATGCACTGCACGTTAGTCTCCTTTGCATCTACTCACAACTTTCGTCATCTCTAGGCTCCTTTCAGCCTTGCATGATTTAAAGTGACTTTCATCTTCATGCACTGTGGTCCTTTTCTAATCATCATGTAGTCCTTTTCACCAACATCACCTTACTAAAGTGGTGACCGACACAACCTCCCTTACAGAGCTTCTTATAAAACCCGATAATGGCTATGGTGGTCATTGTCACATCTTTCATAGGACAAGAACTGTCTCTAGATATCACCCTGAACGAGCACACATGCCCTCATCAGACCCTTTAGTCTGGATCATACTAACCATAGCTAGGGGTGATAAACTATACTAACATAGAGTTCTCAATGTACCTACTTCCACTTTATGGAAGTGAACCTTTAGGTCAAACTCAAGAACCTTTGAACTCGCTTCATGGTGTAGTTGAACCATCTCTCTCATGGGTAGTTCAACTAGATATGTCCCTTAACAGAGATCTTTCTTTCTCATGTCATCTAGGTACGGCAATATACCATAACCCATATTGCATCTCGACCTTCCTCAGTCCAGGAAAGACCTATCACAACATCCATAGTGTTGAGCTCTCATTCCCCCTCAGGGATTCTTTTATCCTCTATATCGATACACTAGGTTATTGGGGTTCGTCCTTTACCTCCTGGCTTGCATGGCCATAAACCACATGCAACCTCATCTTAAGCATCTAACGTGCTATTCCCATTTTCCATGGTGTATCATGATTTACTGTATGTCATGATTCTTTCAAGATCGATTCCTTCGAAACCCTAAACCACTCTTGTCAGGGTTTCATCACCTTCTTTTCCAAAGAAGCACACTTGAGGTTCTACTACCATCCTTTCATTGCATCCAGGACTAGACTGGCTAACCAAACAACCATAAATTTTCAATGTATCTTGTTACATCTGAGTGTTATCCAAACACCTCTCCTTTTCGAACTTAAGGTTAGCCAATCAACCCTTTCTAGCTTTTAGTCAAACAAGTCTTAATTAGAGCATTCATTACCACCTCTCATCCTTGGGTACTAGGTAACATTGAAGACATACACTTCCGTGTATTTTACTTATCATATTACCTCCAACTCCATGTCTATATCCATTAAGAACACTCTCCGATTTCATCATCATGGTGACCAAACTCAACCTGGTATAACTTGTAAGCTCCACATCCTCATAAGGTGACTACCTTATTCCTCTAAGTGTTTGCAAGCCATCCATCATTCATTCACTTTACCATGGTAGGTTATCTTCTCTATCCTCATTTCTCATGGCAACGTTCCAACCTACATCACCTCTTATCCTTGGTGTATGACATGCGTAATGTCCTATCTCTCACTCCCATAACAAGAGGAAAATAAGCATTTGGCTGCAGTCCAAATACAGAGTTCTTCCTGTTCCACGAGTAGAGATGGTACATCCCACCTTACCAATACACCTTTAAATCTAAGTTGCAACGTGCCACATATGTCTCTTCCTGATATCAAACTAGTCTTGAACCTACTGAGGTTTATATTCTTGGTCATCCCCTCTAGGTCTATAGGGTACCGACTCTTTTGGGGTCATCCCTCTTCCCTCATGCATCAAGAGAGTGCCCTACTCATCTGCCCTTTGGGTCCCATGAGTTCATGAAGGTGATCAATCTCCTAACCCATGGCCCTCATACAATGATAGCTGTTACCTCTAGACCCTATGGTCATGTGCAACTGGGGAATTAGGCAACTCCTACTTTCATCGGTCTTATCCCTACCTGACCCTAGGATAGACTTAGGATTCTCCATTCCAGAACATGTTCACTTAGAACCTTACCCAAGTCTTCACCATCTCTCTTTCTGCATTCATGGGCTGGCTCTCATCCATTCATAGGCATCATGGCAACTTGCCTACCTTGGTCAAGCCCCATACTGGTTACCTCCATGGTAACACATTCACATGCAATAGAGATGGATATCTATGGGTCTGTAGATTCAATCTCATACTATGTACCTTTCACTTAGCTTCTCAAGATCCTATGAGACTTCTTTAGGTTACTTTGAACCAACAAAACTGATATACACCCTTCCAAAGGGGTCCCTCTCCCAGGATGGGAGGAAAACTATCTCTAAGGTCACAAAAGCTCTTAGGTCCAGGGTTTACATCCACACGAGCCTACTTAACCCTAGCAAGCAATTAAGGCACGAGCAGATCACTTGCTGTACCATGCTAGGTCATACTTGTCCTCTTTCCTCAATGTTGTATCAAGATCATACCTTCCTTTATCATCAACCTATCTATGAGGGGTTCATCAAACACACCTTAAACTTAAGGGCTTCTCTATTCATGAGGATTACCATGCTCGCTTCTATAGGAACTCAACTTCTCATCATGAGCCTTAGGTACACCACTTCCCCTCTTAGGCCTAGGAACCCTAGGTTCACTGCATGCTCTGTCTCTTAACTAAAAACCAAGCATGAAAAAGGCATGACACACCCTCCTTGTCATCCTTCAACTCAAGCAACACTTAGTGTTGGGTCCTCCTTAAGGACATCCAACAAGGTACACGGCCTCATAACCTGCTACTAAACCTTTCTTCTTCCTAGCTCAGAAGGTGAACATCTCTCCCATAGGCACGTAAGTACCAGAAGCTTCATCACTTCTCAAGGGTTTGGTCCCTCTAAAGACAACCAAGGTATCAAAAACTTTCAGGGATCGATCATGAGACAACCACTATCATCCATTGTTTAGGGTTTTTAGGCTCCCAACCTTCTTGTTGGGTTTCCTGCTCTGTCTAGAGCTAACCCTACATCCAACCTCTCTATAAGAGGTCCTTTCTTCAAGAAGGATCATCCTCAAAAGCATGCTCTACATGGGTGAAGCCTAGGTTCGAACTTATAGTTGCTCAAGGTCATCCATAACCCTTAATGCTCCATCATAATTCCTTATTCAGGGTTTCATCCTACTGCCAACATTATGACGTGCCCTAGGTTCCAGCTATGCCCTACTTGTACAAGCCCATAGGGTTTCTATGGTCCTTCACTAACATCATCATCTAAGGAGTTATCCTTTACTCTAACATGTACGACCCTTCCCAGGGTTGGGTTGCCAAAGGTGCTAGGTCACCCATGGATCGTATGGCATCTCAAAGGCACGTCCTTTCAAACACCTGGTCCAACTCATCTCTCTCTAAACTTCACTTAGGGTTAACGTTAGCATCATCCTCAAAGGATGTTCCAGGTCTCTACTTGTAATGGAGATCTCTATCTCCAAGACTAACTTATCCTCCTAACAAGAAGGTCTAGCCTCAGGTCTCTTCTGAGGACATGACAACTTATGTCATACGACCTAAGCATGTATCTATTATTTATTTTGCGCTTAATCTATTAAGCTTATGTCCATGACATCTTATTTACATGCCTTTCATTAATTTAGTGTAGGATTCCTTAAACCTTATTAACCTTACCCATACCTCAAGAGGGTGAGGAGAAGAAAGAAAGCCCTAATCCTTTAGGTCCTTATCAGAATTTTGTGATGAGAAGGGATGAATAAGATGAGAAGTCCTAAAGGTATCTTATTTCGATTCATACCCTAAGACTTTGGCCAGGCGGTCACACGGGTCCGGGAGTCCTCATATTCCGACTAGCGGTGCAGAGGAAAATCTTGCCAGCCCCCGGTCGTGATCCCTTTCTAGACACCTCTATCTTTCGGATACTCCTCTAATAACTCCCTTGGGTTCTATGGAGTTTGTAAAAATTTAATAATTATTAATGGTTAAATGAGGAACCTACGCTCTGATACCAAATGTTACGACCCCACCTCCCGATAACCCCCAATTAAGGGAAACCAAGAGGTTGAAGCCACACCCATTAATCTCAGATCAAAGTTTTGACATATAACCATAAACAATTATTAAATTCTAACAGACTATACTGAAAATGGTAATAAAATTTTTCTTTACATACCTTTTGAAAACTTGGATCTCTAAACTTTTATCCACTTCGATACTAATCTATCTAATCCTCCTTTGTACTTTAATTCCCTTTTAGTATCACATGTGCCACTTTACTGTTTGTTCTTTTCATTGTACCTAAAACGCCGACAAACAAAACGTCGGTCAACCGTAGCTGGTATGTGGGGGGAAAACCATAAACCTTCAACTATGATAACAATGTAATCATTCAATTACTTATTTAACAACCAATATTACATTTTAGATATAACTCCGCGATCCAAGGGCACCCTATCCTCTGCATTGTCCCCATTAAACCCCTCATGATCCACCTATAAGTGAACCAGTTTCTAGGGTTGAGTCACATGGCACTACTCGTAAGTAGACCACTCCTTAACTCGGGATTTGCTAAAGAGTCTCTAACTCACGGTAACCTAGACCTTGCTCTAGGATTACCCCTTTTTAGCCTTTTCAAAGTAACAGAGGTGGACCCGGATCTAGCCAGTTATATTTTCACATTTATGGTGATAATCATAGTCACTTTATAGTTGCATGAAATAAATAAACATCCAACAGTTTAGTTGCATTCAATGCGATTAAACATTCGGGAATCCACCGGGAAACTAAAGCGGTTATCCATAATCGTAACCACATACCTGATCCATAGTAACTTGATGTCCATGCATTAACATTCATCACAGTTAAAAAGCAATCAACAATATCCTGAAAATAATGCATAACATTCAAGTGTCATTGTTTTATTCAAACATCCTCAAGATCAACTTGGATTCCACCTTATGATTTCTAGGCCAACTTTAGGGTTTTATTAGAGTTTTAGCCTTCATTATGCATTTATCACTTTTAATGCTCTTTTAGTTCACAAACCCTAATTTCTGCATCATAGGCACAAATGAATGTCAATTAAGTCTAATATGTTTCTTTTACACTAAAACTATTATCTTTATCCTTTTAGGTCATATCCAAAACATTAAGGCTATTTATCATCTTCGGTTTCTTTCAAATTGACAAATCATATTTCATTATAGTTCAACTCTCATATATGAACCTTATTTATCACTATTTCAACTTTTATACACTAGGAAACACTAATTATCCAAATAATTCACATTAAAGATCTTTGGTACTTAATTTATCTTCGAATCATAATATTTCTATTTTATTCTTTGATTTGTACAATTAAAACCATTATAATTCATATCAACATAAATTAGGGTTTCTAATCCCATTAAGGCATATTCATGTACATAGAACCCTAAATTAAACCAACTATATTAAAAGATCATCTTTTAAAATCCTATTTTCACTTTTATTAACAACAGGTTAATATCAACTTAAATTATCCATCTATCATCAAATCTAAGGATTTTTCCTTAGTTAAACCATTAAAGATAATAACTTCATGTACTTTTCCAATTTCAAGCATATAAACTCTAAATTAGGCTAATCATGTGCAAAGTTCTTCCTTTTTGAACTCAATGTTCCTTTTTACATTTAACAGATTAATATCAACTCTAAAGATCCATTAAACCCCATTAAACACTTTAACCATATCAAAATAGGGTTTCTTAATCTTTAATGAATCAAAGATGATAATTTACACTACTTTTCGAATAGAAAGAGGAATTAACTTCTAAACATATTTTTATTGGATTCCTCTCGTTTTTCTGAGCAATTTGATATATAATTTTGCTATTTTCCGAGTTACCAATCAAGAGATACAAATTTTACAAAATATTACTTACTTGGCCAATTAGAAGGTGCCACGCGGCCTTGTTCCCATGCAACGTTGGCTCGTTTAAAACGTAACTGAATTACCGCTTTGCCCTCGCTTAAGTGATTTCCTTCTATAGCCCGCGGAGGGCAAATCGGTCAAAGGCCTCTTGGCCTTCTCCTTCCTTGCGCCAGCGGCGTGCTGCGCCCTAGCCGCCGGCCGGCAGACCTAGGAGCTGCTCCAGCTCCTCCCCCTCGGCCCCATCGACCTCTAGAACGGTCCCTCAACCTCCGCCGTGCCTCTGTGCACGTGAGGGTGCTGCTGGCCGTCGTCAAGGTAGCCACCACGCGTAGAAACACCTCTTGTTTGCCGCTGCAGCTTCTGCGATTTTGCAGACTTCCGGTGGAAGATACGTGAAGATGGAGGGGCTAGGTTGGTAGCCGATCGGTCCTAAGATGTCGTGGAGTCTTCCTGTCTTCAGCAAGACCACGAAACTCCCTTTTGTTGCTCTATAGGTAGAGATACTCTCTCATTATGGTTTTATGTGCAAGGAACATGAAGAGGGGAGAGAGAGGTGTGTAAAATCTTCCCAAAATTGGCCAAGAGCTCTACCCCCTTATATAGGGGAGATTATATATGCCCTTCACCGCTCATCAAGGAATTAGCAACACCCCTTTCCTATTAGGAATGTAATTCCTATATTAAAAGGCTAGTTTCTCTCTCTCTCTCTTATATCTTCCTTCATATTCCTTATCTCTTGGATACTTAGAAAAATGAAAATCCTTTTTTCTTATTATCATTATTCTTGCCTTTTTAATCCATTGGTACAAACCTCTATTTTCTTTTAATGGAAATTACTCCTTTTTATTAATATTACATATTTCCTTAATAATGCAACACATTATCCTCTTATTCTGCCTTTTTAGTATTTTCTCTTTCTTTCCTCTTTATTGGGACTCCTTGGATCCCATTATACTCCATTATTTCAAAATTCATTTTATTGGAATACTCATTATCTTTCTTAATGCACCTATATGCATTATTTTGCATTATCATATTTATTTCTTATTAAGATATTTCTTTTTGAGAATTTCTCTTTATTTCTCTTTTATTTCCCTCATGGGTATTCCTTTTATCATTAACAACCACATGGATACGAAGTTTCCCCAAGAAATCTCATTTATGCCTCTTTCCACTTATTTTCCACATTTCATCATTTTCAATTTCTTTCTTAATAAAGAAATACTTAATCAACCTTTTCTTTTCTAATTACCTTCTTTTTGGTCCCCTTGGTACCCAAGGAATCCAAGAGGCACGAAATCCTCTTTGGATTTGTCTTCTAGAGGTTTCTATATATTTCTTTTCTTAAAATTCAATTATCCATTTACTAATTGAATTTCCTTTGTTATTTTCCTTTTTATTGGGCCCAAAAGCCAGTAAAGCCCACAAATCAAACAACAAGGCTATTTTAAACGAAATCCAATTATTCTCAACCAAATATATGATTATTTGTTCAAACATTTTTAATATGAGAAATTATATTTCTCACCATTTGAACCCAAAAATTGGGGTTATAACACAGTCTATGCGAGGAGTGGAAGGGACCGACAGATCACAAATTTTAGCAACTTGTGACCATCGAAATAGTCATCTGGCACACCATATGGTCATCTAGCATGAGAGACATCCATTTCACATTTTTCCAATCACATACAAAATTGGCAACTCAATTCCCATTAACCATTAATTTCCTTGCACAACAACTAATGTACAAGAGAAACGAATAGGGAAAAGTCTAGAACCGTCCCTTACCCAAACTGGACATTCTCACCCAAGCGATACGACCGTCTCTGTCACGGAGGTGGTTGTCTGTTGACTCGAGTCAAGCCAGCCATTTGGGTCGGTTCATACATTAGCCAATTTTAAAACAAATTAGGACCTACTCCAAGGACGCCCATCTCAACACTTGAGACATCCGTTTGGCACTCTAGATGGTCGTATCAACACTTAAGATGGGCGTTTGGCAGTGCATTCAGCCTATATGTAGTGTGAATCAAATACCTAAACATTTTAGTACTTTATTCAATTGTCATCCAAGATTAAACTCCTCTTCTAGGTTGAGACCTATGTGTGTGACCCTATAGGTCCCATATTATGTTGGCAGTGAATGTCTATAACAACTTATGACATCACAAGAAATGAGTGGTGTTTAGTCGCACATAAATGCAACCGAAGTGAATGGAAAGTTAGAGAACAACTTCAACCTACAATTTTGTGTATGGTGTTGTAGTGTTTGTATAGTTCCTTTGTCACTGATGTCCAGATTGAACTGGAGGAATGGAGCACTCATTTAATACTCAATCTTGTTCTTGAACCAGAGTAGAGTGTCTGAGATATAAGCAAGCTCAATATCACATATTGACTCACATGTGCATGGCATGCATTTCTCAGTCTCGCTAATCAAGAGGCCTAGGACATCATACTCATTTAAGAGGGACAAATCCCATTTCTATCACTCATAGTCAATCACCATGTGTTAAAGTCACCCAATCATCACCATTATAACAACCCATGTTTCAGGATTGTGTTTGATGATGTCAAAGTGTACCCAACAACATGTGTTGAGTGCAGTAATTTTAGGTCTAAGAACCATGACCACAACCATCACTATGAGACCTGACTATGACTTCCATGATGATGTCTTCCATGTGTTAGTCTCACGGTGATTTTGTCTGATACACTATTCCCGAACATGTATTTGTGTGATTGGTTTGATATTTTCATATCATGACTAATGAGATTCCATCATCAATTAACTCACACTTTGATCTATGTGTAATTTTTGTCTATCATCCTTACACAATATCAATTGATTAGGGACATAATGAGAATATGTATATGTACTCTTAACATCTGTATGATCTCATTCTTTCCAAGTTACGTACTTTAAAACATAGGTCATTGAGTAATATTATTCTCTAGACATTTATAATGTTACATCATCATCTGATAACTAAACTAAACATAATAAATTGCAATATTGCCTTACATTAATAATCAAATCATTTACAATTGTTTCATTACAATCATCACATGATTGGCTCTTTGGACGTACATACCAACATTTTTTAGAAGCTACGAACCATTAACCAGTCAGTTCACATGTGAAACTGCCAGTTCAACACTTGAAATCAATCGGTTCACATTGTTTCCTATTTGAAAACATATGGCCTTTAATGGGATGATTAATGCAAAACATGATGTCAACATAAATCCTTGATCCATTCTATATTGATCATTGAACCAGGAAATTTACAATATGAACAAAACATTTTAGAATCTAATCTGGTCATTTCAGAATATGAATCAATCCATTCATATTTTGAACTGGTCCATTCATTTCCCATTTCATCCACTTTTTAGTCAATCTTGTTTAAATTTAATACCTAAACACTTTAGTAATCAAGTTAAATCTTATTCATGAGTAAACTCATATGTCAAGTGAATCCTATGTGTGTGACCCTACAAGTCCCAATTTATGTTAGTAGTAAATGTCCATTACTAATTTATGACATCATCAGCAATGAGTGGTATCTAGAAATACATCATTGCTGCCCAAGTAATTGGAAAGTTGGAGAACAACTTCAACCTACAATTTACGATTAATGTTACAGTGATTTTATAGTTCCTTTGTCTCTGATATCAAGATTGAATTTGAGGCATGGAATCATCATCCTCTTAAAATTTAATCCATGTTACGTGAACTAGAGCATATAGTCTGAGATTCATGTGAGCTCGCATATCATCTTTTGATTCACATTAGTATAGACATACATTTCTCAGTCTCTCTTATCAAGTGGCCAAGATATCAACTTGATTAGGAGGGACAAATCTCATCTACACCACCCATAGTAGTTCCCCATATGTCATAATGTATCCAAGCATCACCTTTATGGCAATCATTATTCAAGGTCATATCATTTACAATTGTTTCATTACAATCATCACATGATTGGCTCTTTGGGCGTACATACCAACATTTTCTAGAAGCTACAAACCATTAATCGTTCAGTTCACTACTAAACTAGTCAGTTCACATGTGAAACTATCAGTTCAACACTTGAAATCAATCAGTTTACATTGTTTCCTATTAGAAAACATATGACCTTTAATGGGATGATTAATGCACAACATGATGTCAACATAAATCCTTGATCCAGTCTATATTGATCTTTGAACCAGGAAATTTACAATATGAACCAAACATTTTAGAATCTAATATGTTCATTTCAAAATATGAATCAATCCATTCATATTTTGAATCGGTCCATTCATTTCCCATTTCATCCACTTTTTAGTCAATCTTGTTTAAATTTAATACCTAAACACTTTAGTAATCAAGTTAAACCTTATTCATGAGTAAACTCATATGTCAAGTGAATCTTATGTGTGTGACCCTACAAGTCCCAAATTATGTTGGCAGTAAATGTCCATAACTAATTTATGACATCATCAACAATGAGTGGTATCTAGAAATACATCATTTCTGCCCAAGTAATTGGAAAGTTGGAGAACAACTTCAACCTACAATTTATGATTAATGTTACAGTGATTTTATAGTTCCTTTGTCTCTGATATCAAGATTGAATTTGAGGCATGGAATCATCATCCTCTTAAAATATAATCCATGTTACGTGAACTAGAGCATATAGTCTGAGATTCATGTGAGCTCGCATATCATCTTTTGATTCACATTAGTATAGACATACATTTCTCAGTCTCTCTTATCAAGTGGCCAAGATATCAACTCGATGAGGAGGGACAAATCTCATCTACACCACCCATAGTCATTCCCCATATGTCACAACGTATCCAAGCATCACCTTTATGGCAATCCTTATTCAAGGTCATGTTGGGTGGTGTTAAAATATATAGAACAGTGTATGATGAGTGTAGTGATTTTAGGTCTAAGAACAAAAATCACCACTATCACTATGAGAGCTAATTCTGACTACCATTCAATGGTTTCCATGCATCACTCTCAAGGTGGGTCTGTCCAATACAATGTTTCTAACAAGTACCTATGTGCTTGGTTTGGTATCACATATCATGACTAATGAGATTATGTCATCAACCAACCGACACACTCTATTCCTATGTGTTATTGTTGTATATTACCTTCCCATAATAACATCTGACTAGGGACATAACAAGATTGCATGTATTCTTATCATACATATGTTTCATGGTCTAGGTCCTCAACCGGAAGACATATGTCATTGAGTAACATCATTCTTTAGACATCTATCATGTTATACTATTATCTCATAATTGAACAAACATATAGAAGAACATTTGATAAGACATTACAATCATCATATGATTGGCTCTGTGGACATATGTATGAGCACCATTTTGCTTGGATACATCTCTCAAGACCATCAAAAAATAACAAATACATATGCATGAGTATTTTTCAGGCATAATCTATATTTCAAGATGTAATAATAGCTAACTGCGTCCAACGGCGGAGGTCTCTCTCTTTGACGGTGGGCAAAAAGGTGTGAATTTGATCAGAAGACTAGAGCGGAAGCCTCCTGCTCGGCGCTGGTGACCTGCCAATATGAAGTTTAATATCGCCAACCCTACCACAGGGTGCCAGAAGAAGCTCGAGATCGATGATGACCAAAAGCTGCGTGCATTTTTGACAAAAGAATCTCTCAGGAAGTCAGCGGGGATTCTTTGGGAGAGGAATTTAAGGGCTATGTCTTTAAGATCACTGGAGGATGTGACAAGCAGGGATTTCCCATGAAGCAGGGAGTATTGACATCTGGCCGTGTTCGTTTGTTGCTGCACAGAGGAACACCTTGCTTCCGTGGTTATGGGCGCAAAAATGGTGAACGCAGAAGGAAGTTTGTTCGTGGCTGCATTTTGAGCCAAGATCTTTATGTCTTCAACCTTGTCATTGTGAAGAAGGGTGACAATGATCTTCCTGATCTGACTGATACAGAGAAACCCAGAATGAGAGGGACAAAAAGGGCTTTGAAGATCAGGAAACTTTTCAATTTATCCCCAGAGGATGATGTATATTTCAAGATGTACTTCCACTTGTAAGTATTATATAATGTAGGTTATAATTTTTATACTTTAAATTTTTCATCAACTAACTAAATAGGACAATAAAAAGTATATAAATAATCATGTACTATTTTGTTATTGGGAAATAGTATTGGCTGTGATTGTTTCATTATTAGTGGTGAAACACACAACCTCTATGATACTTTGGCATATTTATGTTAGATATGCATATGTACTTATGTTATATATGATATTTGCATTTATGTGGTGTATGTATTATGTTGATTGATTTGTAAAGCATTTACACAACATGTTGTCTCTTGATGGTAGTGAGTGAAAAGGAAAATGAAAGAAGCTAATAATTTTTTATGTTGTTGTAAAAGTAGAAGTTTTTCACATGGTCATTGTTACATCCTTGTACATGAAAGTATCAATTCTATGCCATGAGATCCTTCATATGATGATTTTAATAAGGATACATTGCTATTATTTGGTTATTAATCATTGTGAAAATGTTGATTTTGACCCTTAGACTTGAAGTCACTAAAGAAATCACATGTTTTTATATTACATTAGCATTACCCAACACGAATCTGAATAAGGGTTTTGATCCATGTAGTAATTGGGTAAACTATGGTACTTGTGGGTTATCGTCAGTGACGTACATGAAACTTTCCCTCCATTGGTATGATATTATGGCCTATTGATAAGTGAGACTATCAAATACATGCCCATGCTCATGTCATTTAACATATGATAGTGAGGTCACACAATCTCAATAGTTTTCTCTAGTCAAGAAATACAAATTTAATGCTAAGAGGATGACAACTAATATGCTTGATTTCAATCTTGATATTTATGACAAAGGGTTTAGATGATTATGGTAACATTGGTCACTTTTCAGGTTGAAGTTGTTCTCCTACGTGTTTCTTTTACTTGGGTAGCAATCATCTATTTCTACATAATAACATTTTTGCACGTTTTTGCATATTACGTCAAACATAATAAGAAATTGATGGGATCACAAGCATAAGGATGCTTAAAGGAATTGAAGTTTGCAATTAGACACCTGATTCTAAAGGTTGTAAATCATGTACATATTGATTTTTGTGGAAATAGGATGACTAGAAAAGTCACTTGCTTGTCTATATTGTTCTAATCAAATGGTTGGATCATACTCTAGTCATCCAATAGATCACCAATTAGGAAAATGACCAATTGAATGACTAGATTTTCTAATCTGGCTATTGGGTGAAATCAGGGATGAATAAGAATTGGAAAGACTTGGTTGATTTGGAATCTAATTGAGTTATTAAAATAAGAACATGATAGTTATATAAAATGAATTAGGTTACTAGAGAGTCTGGTTAACCAACTGGGTTAGTGAGCCATCCAATTCTTTAATGAACTGACTGATTAGGATGCTTGTTTGAGTTTTCCAATTTTATTTTAAATGTGAGTTTCAATTTAAGAATGGGATGGGATTTTGATAAGTCCAAACCCATGACTATAGATATTGAGGCACAAGTTGTCAAAGAGATCAACCTATTGGAGAGAAAAAACTCACCATAAGGACTATAACCCACAATAAGAGGAGAAGATAAGCAAGCCATGCTAGCACATCAGTGACTTTGAAATCTGCTTCATCTTAGAAGCTAAGGTGGTGCAACAAGAGTACACACATCCACATATATGACATGGAGACAGAGTTCATTGGGTGGAGGCTTGAGGACAAGCAACGTCTCCAAGGATAATGACAAGGTTTTGCTGCAAAGATATGGCATAAACAACAAAAACCACTTCATATCTAAATCTAGAAGTGCAAGTTCTACACCAATATAAATCGCATTTAATTGTTATACAACTATTTTACACCAAGGTATGTTTGATACCCTTCTATATCTTTAATATATTGAAGTCTTATGGCTATGAAGGATCTTTTGTCAATGAGTTTTGTTGGGAAACTTTTTAATTTTTCATTGTGCCCCCTTCCCTCAATACCCCTATAGTGGCATTAGAGCTGACTTCATATGAGTCTAATGTGGTTTTGTGTTTTGAGTTGCATGTCCTTGATGAATGGATAATTTTGCAATGTGTATCCACCTTAATAACCAACTATCACATATGATATATTTATACTACATACACTAATTTGACACTTTTGAAATCCATTTGTTTGGTGGATGTGAATTTGGAAACTAGGTTGCTTGGTGAATGATTATATTTGAAACGTGTTATTTTTTGTTTTTGTTATGATAAAAATATGTAACGTGTATGTCTTGCATGCCATGCCTCTCTCTCTACATTCTCAGTAAAATTTTATGATTGAAATTAGAATAGGATGATGTATTGACATCATTAATGGAAAATGGTGGAGAGGAGGGCACAATCATAAGCCCAGACCGACAAGGAATTCCTTGGATGGTTCACAATGAATATGAATCTATTACTCCATAAAAAATAAAAAAATATCCAAATAGGGAATCCAATCGGGAAATTGGCTTGCTAGTTAGTCAGTTGGAATACCGCATAAAGATAGACTTAGGGTTACATCATATGTGAATCTATTTATTGTTTTTTAACTCTTGGTGGATCATGTGTTATATTAGTTGCAATATCAAAATCATTACTTTTAGTGATTTGTAGTATATAAATATATATAATATAATATGTGTAATGGTGATTAAATACTTATTTTTACATTATTACATCCCTTAATATATTATATAAGTCAAAGATGCCTTCCATAGTGAATACACATGAAAACTTTGATCAACTACATGTTGGGATGCTCTGTATGGTGAACCATATATCTTGGGGAAATGTGATAACAAATATGCAGGTTTGCTCATCAGTGTGCATAGTTTATTGTATTAATCGTTCTTTTGGACCTGACTATGTTATCTTAATAGAATTAAGCACCAAGTGGCATAAAGATGTCATATACTTCATTTAGATAATTTATGACAAAAAGTTATTAAACCATATATCCAATAGTATTATTGGAAGCAATTGGTAATTGTTACCTACCTAAATATTTGAGTTGTGAGTGGTTATCTGAAGATTACTCACTTAATATATTATGGATTTTGTCTTACTAGAGGATTTCTCATTCGAAACTTCTAAAATAGTAGTGAGGGTCATTAAATTGATCAAAATAGTGGGAGTACTATTAATTAAATGCCAATTTGTTAAATAATATTATTGCTTCATGCAAATATTTTCTTTTTATATCTAAAGGAAAACATTAATTACATATTATAGGTGCCTTGAGAAATAAATATTGAATGTAAGTAACTTCAATGAATGGTATAGGACAATCAAAATTTTTCTTACTCGTGAGCACAAACTCTATGTCTTGGAAATACCTGATCAGAAGTGATAACTTGAAATGTTCCTAAAGTGGAAAGGGGACCTTATCCTAAGCATATTTAAGACATTATTGATTTCAAGTGCCTCATGATATGCTCCATGAGTTATGAGCTTCATAAGAAACATAGAATATGGGATTTCTATAGATATCCACAGATCTTAGGAATGTGTTTGAGGAACAAGCAATGTAAGATCGTATGATGTCATCAAGGTCATGTTTAAGTAAAACATGATAGAAGGTGATCTAGTTGGAACCCATGTACTCAAGTTGATTGGGTATGTAGAAAACCTTGAGACACTGGTATTCCCCTTTAGACAAGAGTCTCTTATTGATGTAATCTCGGTAGGATCTTACCTCACTTTTTCATAAACAACAACATGAACCACTGTCACAGTTGTTTGTCATGTTGAGAACTAGTGAGAATTGAATGAATAAACACAAGATGGAGTCCATGTTGATTGTTACACCCATTGCCACACAAAGCGAGCTTACTCAAAACAAGTGTGGCATATTACTAAAAGCCACATTTCTGCAAATAGGGTAAATTAAAACCGATCAGAGAAAGGCACCTCATTCAGAATACATCGTATATAAAACCACAAAATTTGTGTTACTTATATTTCATTCATGCCTAAAGATGTTACATATCATAGTTTACTGGCCAACTAGCCACAACGTATTACATATGGTAATTTATTCATATATACAAATCATGCATGTACCGCCATGGTACAGACCCAAAAACTCAAAATGATATAAAACATCTATAAAACACCCCCAAGGACCTGAGAGTATAGGGACAACACACATGAATCTATTACTATACACTAGTTGCATGTCCATGATCCAAATGTTATAGCTCCTCTTTTTGTCAGCTTCATTATTCATGCCCACATAAAAGATGTGGAAACCCACAGGGTGTTGGGAGTTTTTGAAAGAGATATCTCAACTCACTAGTCACCCGCAAGTGTACGGGGTCAATGTGGCCGAGTGTCGAACACAAGGAGCTAGGCTAGTTAGGCACAGATTTGTTAACTTTCATTCATCTAAATCGGGTTACAAATAGTTGGATTGATTATACACTTAAGAAGAAAGCAAAAATAAAAGGCTTAAAGTAAAAGGGTTTGATTAAGTGATTAAGAGCTTGGGCAATAGATTTCACCACCATACCATCATATCATATGAATAACAAAATAAAAGATCATTGTTAACAAGCAAGAAGGTTGTCATCATCATGCATTTCTGAATATCATGAGATGGTTCTCAACATCACATAATGCTCCCGTGTCCATGCTTAGTCTCAAACACAACCTTAATCCTCAATATTCTCTAGCCACTCCCATGGTCGAGAGAACATTGCCATGGATCCTACTCCTTACTCCCTCATACATTCTCCCAGAGAACAAGGTATGCATAAAAACATGTACAAGAGGTGGTCAGCCAAATATACAATCAAGACACACCATAGGCATCCATGTAAAATACAAGTTAACTAGAAATAAGCATAAATTTCGAGTTCACATGAACAATGGCATGGGAGTTACTCTCCCATGCCCAAGGAAAGAGTTCTACTCGTCCATAATGGAAATATGCAGACACAATGTAGAAATTTCATAGTTTTGCATGTTTAAGAGAAGAAAAATATAGAGCGACCAAAGTTGTAGCCAAAGGGAAGTAGAACCCTGGCTAGAGGACAAAATTCCACCCTTGGAACTGCTCTAACTAGGACAATCGTCCCTCCTGAAATTCTTGAGTGAGAGAAGTAGCTCTGCTGCACCTTCAGAGAATAACTAGAGAAGAAAAGAGGTAGAATGGAGGTTCTTTTGCAAGTAACCATCTTCTTCCACCTCAAAATCACCCTCCTTAGCTCTGGAACTTCTCTTGGATGAAAGACACTTTCAAAAGGATCAGTGATAACTACCCATTGAGTTGCATTCGTCCTTAAAAATGAGGTGTGATTGTTTTCATTTTTGCATAAACTGATAACGACACGAAGTGTCTTTTGGAGGACGCGTCGTGTCTCAATGCGTAGTTCACTGGGTCTTGCTGTTGTTGTGAAGTACATGGTGTGTCTAAAATAAGACACGACGTGTAACTTTCTTCTATGGTCATTTCAGGAAAAAGGCACGCGGCATGTTTGAATTAACACACACCATGTGCGTTGGTAGCAAGTTGTAGAAGGCCTTTTGGTCTCATGGACACGTCGTGTCCTAATTTGAACACAGCGTGTTTGCATTCTTCAACATTTTGGCATTGGGGCTGCTGGAGACTCACATGTCATGTGTTAAATATCACATGACGTGTTCTTCTTGTGAAGGTTTTTGGGAAATGACACGTCGTGTCTTAAATAAGACACATCATGTCCAATGTTGTTTCTATAGAAATAAAGTCTGAATCAGCTGCTAGTTAGGTAGAAGTCCATTTGGGGTCATATTTGAGTCTAACTATCTCAAATTTGGCACTTTAAGCGTGTATCTGCAATCAATATCATGCAATAAGAAAAAAATAAATAAAAAGTGGCAAGATAAATATGAATGAAGGCTAATGGGATGCAAAATGAGCTGAATTTGTGTGTGAGATTGTAGAAAAAGTCGATATGAAATGCAGACATCAAATCCCCCTAAGCTTGAATAGTTGTTTGTCCTCAAGCAAAAAGAGCATAGAGCACAAATGAAAGATTTGCAAAGCTCATGTATATATCAAATGAAAAGAAAGATGAGTACGGGACCGCATCAACCATGATCAACTTTTTTATACTTGTAGCCATCAATTCAACTCAAGCATTCATGAAAGAGATGTATATTTTAGCAGGGGTGGTCACAAACAAATGAATAAATCGGTTAAACAACATTAAGTAGAATTTGGATGACCATGCCAAACAATTAGTGGATTTGCAACATGAAATCTCAGCTATTAAATATACAAACGATGAGATCTTAGTTAACATTAACAATCTTAGTTGAACTCTTTTTTTTTAGATTATTTTGGCAATGGATTGCGGGTTCTGGTACTTGTCTGCTAATGTAGGCTTATGCACACGTGGAGTGTCGGTTGGGGTGTTTTACCCTCTTTTTTGAGACATACCACCTAGCCATCATTACCAGATTAGGCTTACATTAGGATAGAATGATATGTGGGAAATTTGCCATCTTTCAAGGGGTGTGAGGGTGAAAAGGGCAATAACTAAAACTAGAGAGTCAACAAGATTGTAAAGTTAGCTAGATTTTGTTCATTTGTTCAAAACAAAATTCACTGAAAAAGTGGTTGTATGTGCCCTAAGAGTTTGGAAATGGCATAACGTATCTACTTTAAAGTTGTAAAGTTGATTCACTCATAAAAATTTGAGACAATTACATGTTTTAAGCAATCATAGATGTGAAAAGTGAATATCCAAGCTACAAGTATAAATCAGACTTAAGCATATGTTGATGGCCAAAGGGTTTCATTTGATTCATGCGTTCTCTTTAACAATTTTCTTCAAATGATAGCTTATGTGCAAGAGGACAAGATGGTTCAAACTTGTGAAGAAATAGTTCATTACATAAAGTGAGTCTCACATCTTATTGAACTTGCCACGGGAAAAAGAAAAATAGAATTTAAAAACAAGATTAACTGAAGAACTGAAATAAAAAAAATGACAAAAGCATTACATTATTGTCCAGTTGCATCCCCCCTAAGCTTCATGTTTGCAGTGTCCTCACTGCAACAATCAAACTCAAAGAAAGTGCAATTGGGTACCTGTTATGGGATGACATCAGTAGGAGGGGCCAGTGCCCCCGTGACCAATAGGATAGAACTGGTTGACAAGATCACCATCATCCAGAATGTCTACGCACATGGGCTATGGAGCGGACTTGGGCTATGTTAGTTGAGAAGCAGGGTAGTGTTGTTGAGGTGCATGTTGGTGCTACTGAAGCATTAGGTAGTGGCTCTGAGAGATGTGCCAGATATTCATGCAATGGACCATGTCATGCATAATATAATAATGCTAACCCATGAGGTCCAGGCGACCATCTATGTGGTCAAACCGCTACTATACATACCCATAGAGATGCTTGACATCAGGCATTGCCTAAGAGTACTTAGTCTGAGTGCCTGTAGAGGGAGGTGGTTGATCTATAGGGGGTGTCTCATTAGCTTGTGGTCCTTCAGGGGCTTCTGCCTTGTCTGGTCCAGTAAGATTGACCTTCTAGTTGTCTTTGTTTTTCAATGTGATATTTTCCAAGTTCGAAATGTCGATATACTGGTCATCATCAAAGAACTTCCTGAAGTTGGTATCATCATTGGGAAGTCTAGAGATCAATTTAGTAGATAGAAGGTACTGAATATCTACCAGGTTTCTACTTGGTGCAGCTTCTAGACCTGTCAGATCCACCTCAAGCTTCCTAGAAATAAGGGTGATCAAACCCACACACATAATGTCCCCAGATTCTTACTTCTTAATTTTCTTGATGTCTAAGAACCTAGTAAGAATGTAGTACCCTACATTGATCAGAAAGCCATAGACCATGCTCCACAGAAAGAATAAATCTTGTTTTCCACACACTCCCTAAGTTCCTTTCTTTGCAAAAACCCCTGTGTTGAGAAGGTGGTGGACATATATGAAGATGGGGTTGTGAATGGCAGACGCCCTAGCCTTCTTAGCATCATGACGGTCTTCATCAGTGATCTCAGATCAAAATTCATCACTGTCAAAAGATGGCGGGAAGCTTAGTGCCCCTTCATAGTGACACTCTAAAATCTCATAGAAATGTCTGAAGGTGAACTTGAAACCTCGGCCAAGAAGACAGAAATGGATAATTGTGTATGGTTCCAACTTATTCAGAGGGTCGTTCTCAATGGTAAGAGTAGTAAAAAACTTGTATACAAGGTAGGGGTAAGTGTTTGTTACTGAGCAGCAAAGGTAGTGTAAGCCAAGTTCCTTCAGGTGCACGATGACTTCATCTTTAAATCCCAGGGTGTTGAGGGTTTTCTCACACGGTGTAGGTAGCACCCTCCTTGAGATAAGGAACTGGTAGGTAGGGTCCTTCTCAGTTGTGACCCTAAATTGGTGACACGCGTATAACATGTGTGTAATACGCAAGTGTACATGTCAAAGTAATATGGGATTATGAGTCTTGATTTATCAAACACAGAGAGTTGTGAGGTTAAAGACTACTACTAATTAGGATTGATCAACTAGGCCAATATAAATAAGTGATTTAGTTTGATTTAACAAAAACTAATGTAGAAACAAAACAAACTTAAATATTAAGTTACTCGGAGTTGGACGCATTCCTCAGGACAATGGTTTCACCACGGATAGAACTTGCAATTAACTCCACACACTAATATCAATTACTCCCATCCCTAGATAAAGATCTTGTAGCTAGAATTACCCGCTCTCACGGTGTAATTCACTACCTAATCTAATGCCAATCGCATTTCCATAGTAATTGGTTGATTAGTTAGATGCTTTATGATTATCCTCTCAGTTTCTCCTCCCAGTTACACTCCACTTTTTCCCAAAAGGCACAGTAAACATGTAAATCTATGCTTTTCCAACCCTTAACCTCTCTCCCAAAATGATTAAGGAGCTGATAATCTACTTATGGTGATCAAGAATAAATAGAACAAGATGATTTCATAGATTTATATCTAGAAAATAGTAAATAAAACTTATATTAATGCCTAACAATCAATTATAGTGCATATCTGGGCTACTCCCGGATCTTAAGGAATTAAGGGGTTTAGCCAAATATGTCAAACTTGGTATTACAGTAGATTGAAAATATGTAAAACATGGATTTCGAGATATTGGAAATAGGAGAAAGAGTTAAGGAGGATATGTGGAGGACATTCAGTCGTTCCGTCATTAGTTTCTGCTGCCAAAATGTCTTTGAAGTTTGTCGGATAGGGTTCCTCCACTTTTCTCTCCTCTTTCGTCATTCGTGTCATCCCCCTCTGGTAGATATCGAAATTCCACTTCTAATGGTGTCTTTTATAGCCGCCACACATGTTTAGGTTGAGAGAAATCTAAATATTATTTTTTTAATAATATTATGTGTTGGATTTAACACATTCAATTAAGGTCACAATGCCTGTGTCACTACTACAGACTTAGAAGTCAGTACTACTAAGTTAGTTGCTGTAGAAATCCTTTTCCTTTCCAGTTTGGAACAATAATATTTTTTGCTCCAATAAATAATAATTATCTGCAATAAAATAAGCAACAAATTAAATCAAATAATTATTATAATAATTAAAATATGTAAAATACATGAAAATATACAAGAACTCATGGACACATGATTGACACTAATTTGGTGAAATATGTATTAAAATATACACAAATAAGAGCAATTGGAAATGAAATCAACCAAATTAAGTAATCAAAATAGTGACAATTTTTGCCCACATCACTCCCCTAAGCTTGAATATTGCTCATCCTCAAGCAACACTACTATTCAATTTGTTTAAAAAAGTCAGCAAGAAGACAAGTACCTATAAATTACTTTATCTAACCACCCTCCACCAATTGGTCCCAAACTTGTCCTTTCCACCACTGAAGAGGTACTACTCTAAAGCGATCAATAATGTTCATACTAGATGTCCACAATAAGATCAATGAAAAACACTATCAATATGAAGCAGTTAATATCATGGCCAGTAGGATACATGCTTGATGCACCATGTGATCTCCCTATCTACATTGCTCTGATCTACTTAAATAAACTATTTGGAAGAAGATCTCCAAATGAATAGGGATGAGGGAAACAATTATGATGGCGGCCTACCTTGTAGAGCAATGGCTGGAAAAGATGGGTGGCTATGAAAATAGGATTCACAAGAATTATCCAAATTATTTATGCAAGAAGTAAAAATAGGATGCACCTATATGATGGATAAAATGTGAATGTATGACTTCTAATGACTATTTTTTTATTTTGGTGGAATGATGCATATAAGGGATGTCTCATACTGATGATGAGTATAGGTGGAAAGTTTTTTACAAAAAAATATACAATCCCCTTCTTTGTTTCTTAGAGAAAATATGGCATTGAACTTTAAAATCCTTTCCCCCTTTTCACCTCTTCTTTTTTTATTTTTCAATAACTCTTTTTATTCACCCTTTTATTTTAGCAAGATAAATAGTTCATGCTTGAATTTTTTTAATTTTTTAATTTGGAGGAGTAAGGAGATACAAAATTTTTTACACTCTTTCAGGAGAGAAGATCATAAAAGATAACAAATATGTAACACCTTATGAAATATGCAATGCAAATACAACTACATGCAATTTTTTTATGCAAACTACAAATGCTCAAAAGATGATGGGAAACCTTTTATTTTCTTTTTTCTAATGCACATGAAGATGAAGTTCTATATGCTTCCTATCATGAAATGTAATGCAAACAAGAGGAAAATAACTTGGATTAAACTTTTTCATCCTATGGTGGTGAATGAAGATGAATGGAAGGTGGATGAGATCACATGACTAAGAGAGAGTGTCTTTTCCATCCATGATATGTCCCTCTTCTATCAACTTGTGTAACAAGGTAACCTTAGAGTTTATTTCTAGAATTCACATTAAAGATCACATTATTGTTTGGTTGGTTTGGACTCAAACATCATCGTCATAAAATAAGCCATAAGGTTGAGTAAGAGTTTTCATTCATTCAGTATATCTTCAAGCTGACTAATCCAAACAATTTCTCCAGTTGTGTACTCTTAAACATAGAAAATTTATCTTAAAGATCAAAGCATAAGAGCACATTCAATTTTCAACAATTTTCAGAATTGATACCACATCATCAAGAAATGGCTAATCCTATCTAAAATTGTATATTTCGTCAACAATTACACTAGATAGAAGTGGACCCTAAAAACAAAATGAAAAATCTAAGTTTTCTGAAACAAAAACATGTAGATATATGACAAAAAGAAAAGATGCAAGAGGTAAAGATAGAAGCACCGTTCCATTCCTCCACCAAGCTTGAATATGACATTGTCCACAATGTCAAAAGCAAATGAAGACAAATGGAACGGATGTATCGATATGTGAGGTGAGATCTGGGGTAAAAGACGGGTGGGTGGGATCCACATGAAGGCATGCCCTCCAATAAGCACTCGAGTTGTGTGAAGTGTCAATGCTTGCTCAACTTGTAAGATGGCATTGATGAGAACTCAGTACTACCAACACTGAAGTCGATGATACTGAGCTGATGTCAGAGTTTTCATGTAACGAGAAAATGACTGACTTGGTGCCACCGATAGAGTGTCGTTGGTACCGACTCAGTGCGTCCCTACACACTGAATATACATATCAAGGCACCTGTCTTACTTGCATGAAGACTAGATATCACAAAACTACAAAATAGGATGATATAATCCTAACAAAATAAAAAAAACATTATCAAAAGAAAATATAATCTAAGAATCCTAACTGGTGGGTTGCCTCCCACAAAGCGCCCTTGTTTTATGTCTTAGGCTCAACATGATGCTTAACTCTAGCCTGGGTTATCACGGAAAGGTGGTGAATATTTTGACAATATGAACTCCATTTTGTAATCGTCAGATCCTAAAGATAGGTAACCACATTCCTGACTTTAGACTATTCATGACTGAAACCTTTGGCTGCTTTGTTTTCCTATGTGGAGGAATGTATAGCACCTTGGGGATCTCGTCCCCTAAGCTTGAATTTATATCACCCTCTAGAATAGACTTTGGCACATCTGAAATGGTTGGATTGACATGTGGATGGACCTTCGCTCCTATAGGTGCCTCCTTCTTTCCTATAATTGTTCCGCTATAGGGTACAACCTTCACATGCTCTTGTTGGATGGGCATTGTCACAGATTCGGAATCCCAGTCCCATGAACCAAACAAATACCAAAGACAATATGCAGAAGCGTAAAGCTTAACACACATGAACAGATAACAAGATGAAAGCACCAACACAGACCCAACATTCAACAAGTATACATTATACAAGATACATCATATTCATGAGTTCTAATACACATTTCCAGAGTCAAGGTACAAATCATTCATGTGCACTAAATATGGATCTTACAACAAGTACACCTAGCATATCTCACTAAGACCATCAACCTTCTAGCCATCTCTGAACCAAAAAACAAAGTACGAGAAACAGATCGACACACAAGGTGTTGAGTATGGGGCAGAAAGATACATATATATGTATAAGCTTTGCATAATTTGAAAAGATTTCAAGACTAAAGGAACAAGAATAAACATGTTAATTGTTTAACAAATGAGAAACCATATTTTATGTCATTTCACTCCATTATACCAACAATATCAAGTATGTATAAGGCCTTTGACCATCTTCTCATTGGAAGGGTCCGTAAGGGTACTCAAGATTAGATAACCCTTTTATACGAGAGAGACCTCAAGGCCTTCGCCAATAGCTAACCCTTTTTCAACAATTTTATTAAGGATTTCTATATATGTGTGTGTTCAAGTTACAAAACTGACGAGGCAAACATCGAGTAAGACTTAGAAATACTACATGGCAATATTTGAGCAAGTAAACAAACAAGCATACAATACATGTCTTTTCAAGCAAGAAAGTGATATTCATATAAATAGATAAGGCCCATACCCGATTCAAAGATTCATAACCTAACATATCCTTCATCATCTAGCCACAAGTCAACCTGATCAACAACAAGATTACATACATGCATTAGATTCTCGTCATTAACCCTAATGAGTTTGATTTATAGGGTTGTGTCCAAGGTAGGTTCAACATTTCTTATTATTGAATTAGATAATCTTTTACCGATCTAGGGGTCATTAACAAGGTGAGGTTAAGTTCCAATTCATTCTGAGGTTCCATGCATTTTATATGCTTATTTCAAGATTCATGACATTTATACACATAAAGGGTTACAAGACTTACAAAAGAGCATCCAAGGTCATGATCATCAAGATAGGAGAACCCATCACCAAACATGGTTTAGATCAGCAACATTAGGTCATAAGAAACATATAAAAAGATTAGGTGGGTGTCCATTAGAAGTAAGATTAGCAATCTAGGGCAAAGTTCATCATTAAGATCCAAACAAGTCATGTATGCATAATTAGAGTCATTTTTGTGAATTGAGGTGATTAGGACCTTCATTAGGGCCACAATAGCATAAGATCTACAAAGTTGATGCCCTTGAGGTTCGATATGTTTCAAGGATTCAATAGTCATCATAATGTTGCATTAAGTATGTTAATAAGATCAAAAGATAGCATTTTTGGAAAAACAAGAGAGCAAGGATCATATTCAGGTCCTGAAACCATGCCCAAGTTGTAGATATTTTCAAAAGGATCGATTTGATATATAATATGACTATATTTGGCCTTAACATGAGAGAAATATGATTTTATGAAATTCCACAAAGAGACTATAGGGAAATCAGGTTGGGTGTGACATACTTATTCGCTTGAACATCTGGGCCATTGATCAGCCGTTTGGTGGCCACAACTATTCTTGCATGAGATGACCATCCGGCCTAGCACCGGTAGTACTGGGTCGTACAGACGTGCGGCTCTCGAGTGGTGGCTACTGCCGGTCACCGCTGACCCATCTTGGCATGTATGTGTGTGTGTCGATGTGGCGGCTTTTCTAGGGTGGCGTCGGGTCCACGTCTGGTCTCGGGTGAGTCCGTCTACAACTCGTGGATGATTCCCTATTTCAGTGCCAAAATAGGGTCCGAGCAGGAGTTCCATCCTATCCCTTTGGCGCTCCTCCAACAACAAAGCAAGACGAGGGAGGTTGAGGGTGGAGGTGGATGGGACTAGAGATGTCCTGAGTTTCTTTCATCGTGCTGCAAGGGGGTGCGAGTTCGGTTGGGCAGAAGAACTCCAGTGATGTCAAGCTCTACCCAATAGTTTCCTCGCTACCACATGGCTCCAAGATGAGAGGGAGAAGGGTGGAGGTTGCCACCTGCCCTCTTCCTACCACGTCGTGGTTTCTGGTTGTGTTGGCCTCCACCAGTGATACCCAGGGTAGAGCCCCCAAAGCAAGGGAAGGGTGGTGGATAAGATGTTGTCAAACAAAGAAGGAGGAAGAGGAGGGTGTTGGTGGCCAAACCTAAAGGAAGATAGAAAGGTAGGAGCAATGAAGGAAAATGGAACACAGGAGGGTTATAAAGGACCTGAGGGTTTTGGGTTCCTTACATTCTGTTTCTCTATTGCCTGATTGGGATGAAGGCGGGAGACCATCCTCCCAACCTTACAATCTTTCTCAAAAGTGGAAAGGGTGATGAGAAAGCGGTTGGGCCATGAATTTTCTTTGTATTTTGGTCCATGCAGCCCGATCCAATGCATAGAGAAGGGGGGAAAGGATGAGAAGAAAAGTGAATTTCATGATGGCCAAACTTGAGTTCTATAAGTACGATTGATGAATTTTTGCACAACTAGATTCACAATTGAACTCTTAGTGATATGGGATACACTGGAGAGAAAAGAGGTTATAGTGATGAGATCAAATTGGATTCAAGTAGGTGACGTATTAAAGCATGATGCTAAGTTCAAAAAGTGCTTATTGTTGTCACACGTTGTGCAATTGATCATTGATGTCACAAAATTAGAGCATCGCCACATTCACACTATGGAATTTTAACTCGATTGAGTGAATTTGGGTCACAGTGAGTAAGAGGAAGGGTATAGTCAAAGAGAGAAAAAGTTGAGGTTGTCACATGCACCTCCTCTAGAACTGGGGGAGTAGATATGGTGGTAGTATAACCTTTAGGTGCCTCCACTTGCAAATACCTTGTGGCTGGAATTTCTTTATCGCTCCTCAAATTTGTATCATTGGCTGGAGCACTCACTTTTACAGACTTCACTGGTGTTCTTTATCCCCTTGGTCTTCCATACTAGCTATTGGGAAAAGGAACTTGCGACACATGAACATGCTCAGGCTGTGGAATGTGTGGATCTAATGTCTCCTCAATGGCATGCTCCTTCTCATTGGAAACAAAAACATATTTTACTTCATGATGATGATGGGCTGACTGAATGTTCCCTAGAAAATTTTGTTGTTTAGTTTTCTTCAACTCTAGGATATCTACAAACATCTATTTTTGGGTCTGTAAATTTCCGATGCATGCTCCCTGGTTTAGCAGCTCCCTCTGTGATTGGTCAAAATATGCTTCACTCTAGGCAATGACTATAGCACACATATCCTCTATCCTAGATAATCTTTATGGGTCTAGGTCCTAATCATCATAAACTTGTTGTGGCTGATCATATTGATGTGAATCACAATCTGGACCCCTACATGAAGAATATGAATCAACTCCCCATGATTGATAATCATGCATGTGATTAACCTACGTCTTGAACACCTGCAATCTTCATAAATTGTGGTTATATTGAGATTCAAGGTCCCCAACTGCATCATCAGGGTCTTCATTGTGCAATCAACTCAACTATTAATTTTCTCATTCCCCGTGCCTCCATGGCACTCAAGTACCTGTACAAAGAAAAAAAATGCAAATCAAAGGTACTCAACAATTGAGATGAAAATGATAAAGTAGTGAATTTTCAACAAGATAGATCAATGGATATGTGGCAAAAAATTTTAACAATGAAATTTTAAAATAAGAAAAAAAATGGCCTAGAGTGGTCAATCCTAACTTCTCATAGTGTTAGTCATGCCAACTCCCTGACAATGGCACCAAAAACTTGACACATGTGTAATGTGTGTGTAATACGCAAGTGTAGATGCTGAAGTAATATGGGATTATGAGTCTCGAGTTATCAAACATAGAGAGTTGTGAGGTTAAAGACTACTACTAATTAGGATTGATCAGCTAGGCCGATATAAATAAGTGATTTGGTTTGATTTAACAAAAACTAATGCAGAAACAAAACAATCTTAGATATTAAGTTACTCATAGATGGACGAATTCCTCAAGACAATGGTTTCACCACGGATAGCACTTGCAATTAACTCCACACACTAATATCAATTACTCCTATCTATGGATAAAGAGGATGTAGCCAGAATTACCCGCTCCCGCAGTGTAATTTACTACCTAATCTATCCAGGCTACTATTGGATCTTAAGGAATTAAGGGGTTTAGCCAAATATGTGAGACATGGTATCACAGTAGATAAAAAATATGCAAAACATGGATTTTGAGCTACTGGAAGTAGGAGAAAGAGATAAGGAGGAGATCTAGAGGATATGGAGTCATTTCTCCGTTGTTTCCGCTACCAAAATGCCTTTGAAGTCTGTTGGATAGGGTTCCTCCACTTTTCTCTCCTCTTTCACCATTTGTGTCATCCCCCTCTGATAGATATCAAAATTCTGCTTCTAATGGTGTCTTTTATAGCCGCCACACATGTTTAGGTTGAGGAACACCTAAATATTAGTTTTTTAATAATAATAATATGTGTTGGATTTAACACATGCAATTAAGGTCAAAGCGCCTGTATCAGTACTACCGACTTGGAAGTTGATACTACTGAGTTAGTTGCAGTAGAAGTCATTTTCCTTTTCTATCTAAAATAACAATATTTTGTGTACTTTGCTACCATGTCATTAATATTGAGTTGCATGTCGGTAGTATCGACTTTGCTCTAGTAAATAATAATTATCTACAATAAAATAGGTAATGAATTAAATCAAATAATTATTATAATAATTAAAATATGTAAAAAACATGTAAAATACATAAAAAATATAAGAATTTATGGACACATGATTGACACTAATTTGGTGAAATGTGTATTAAAAGATATACAATTAAGAAAATTTATAAATGAAATCAACCAAATTAAGTAATCAAAATAATGACAATATGTGCACACATCAACTAGGTCGTGGAGACGTAAGCTGGGGCTGAGGAAGAGCTTGATCCATGCTTATGGTTTGAAGTTTGCTTGATGGGCACCATGGATGTTAAGAGTCTTCTGAAACGTGCTTCAAAATGATGTGTCGTTGTTGGAACACAGTGTGTGATTTTACAACAGCGTTGGTCAAACTAGACAGAGACACGTCGTGGCTCTTTGGAACACATCATGTACTTGGAACGGAGTAGGGGCCAGAGGAGCAGAACACGGTGGATATGAATGTATCTCATGCCTTGTATCTGAGGATGGTTGGAGAAGGAGGTTGGCAAAGAAGGTTTTGGGCTTTGTTAGAGTGATGTAAGTAGTCTGATGTGAGCCTCACATGGGGATGAGGAAAGGCAGTGGTGGTGTTGGCTTTGACCTCCAGTAGTGAGAGGGAAAGAGATAGTGTGGGTGATAGAGAAGGTGGCTTCACGGTGCTTGTGAGGTCAGAGGCGATGGTGGTGATGGCTCGAACATGGCTGGTCACATGGTTGGTCATCAGGTAGAGATGCTCGAACACATGGCTATTCACATGTCTCTTCACACAGCTCGAATGAGGGTTAGTGAGAGAGTCGGCTTGAAAATAGGGTTAAAAACTCCCTTTCCCTTCAGAAGACACATCATGTCTTTTTGGGGACTTGTTGTGTCTACTTACAGAGGTTGTCCGTTATCTCTTGAGCTATATTGTGTTGTGTAAGACATGTCGTGTGCTTTTAGGCACATGTCATGTACGAAAATAGAAGTTGATGGGTAAACATTTCACTGATAACAATACACCATGTACAAATAAAAATATGGCGTGTTCGATTCCAGATAATATTTGCTCATTCTTGTGTGTGAAGTACACATCGTGTCTGGATTAGCATACGTCGTGTTCATTTCCAGATGTTAACTTCATATTGTCCACCTGATAACAACATGGCATGTTATTTTAAGACATGTCATGTCTTTTTGAATTTATTCTCGGGTTGTTCTTTCTATGAGTGACAACACGACATGTCAAATAAAGACTTGTCGTGTCTTTTGGAATTTCTGCATAATTCAATTTTTTTTCAACACGTGTAGAAGTGATGGGATGCAAATATAAGTGTTTTGATTATTACATTCATCCATGACAAGTTTATTTTGGGAAATTAAAGATTGTTCTTGACACAAATTGCAAATTTGAAAAATCTATCCTAATGTGGGGTCAACTCCCACAAGTTCATCCATTTAAAGTCTGGAGTAAGATTCTTCAATCGATTGGTCAAGCATCTTGGAGGGAGAAAGAGGCTCCCTTGTCAAATTTTTCTACTATGGTGTACAACTTGCAACTTTTTCCATTGAGTTTGAAGGTTGATTGTTTCCCTTGCAGCTCCACAGTCCCATATTGAAAGACATGTAAGACTAATAATGGTCCAAACCACTTGGATCTCAATTTCCCTAGAAAGAATTTGAGTTTGGAGTTGAATAGTAGAATTTGGTCTCCTTACTAAAATCCTAGATGTAACATCCCTGACATGGGTTATGTGTTAACCCTAGATGTTTTGCCTAATAAGATTGAGTAGATGCTTAATCTTATCTTTGGAAAAGTACTTAGGGCTCATGAGAAAATTTTGTTTCAATTTTGGGTCATGTTTAAGCAATGTTTGTTTATTTTGGACTAATGTGCAAATTACCCAATTAGAGGGGTTAACTTGCAAATTGCACATGATAAGATGTTCCTCTGATAATGAGATATCATAAGAATGAATAATATGTAGTGTTATGGTTTCCACAGGCTTGAGCACCAAGATATAGCTTGTAGAGAAATCCTTATACTTTAAAACCTAGTTTTGGTGCAAAGTGCAATTTACCCAAAACCTAGGGTCCAACATGTAAAATATACCCTCTAGAGGATCTCTCATGTTTCTTGGCATCATGTAGAGCAAAGAGATCGAGAAGGGTGCCTCATTTGAATAATCAAGGAGGAAAGATAATCTTGATATTAAAATAATCAAGATTTAAGCAAATGGCCTTTTATATATATATACAACTTATTATGATGTTTTCCTTTAAACCTTGGATAATAGAGGAGTTTTGCATGAGGATATAAGGTGAAAATGTGACCAAATAATAGAGGAAGATTTGGTGGTTTTAGTTGGGAAATAAAAGGAGATAATCCTCTTCTTTTCACTTTCCTTGAAAATACCCATAAATATATAAGCATCCTTTTCAACAAAGCAAAGGATCGTTTCCCTTAGATTCCTTCCTTATCTTCTTGCCTTGGCCGATCAAAGGATAGATCTGGAGCAGAAGGAGGATGACCAAACTGGTTTGGTAAGTATGGGTCATCATCTACCTCGAATTCATGGTGGGAAACCCAAAACAAGGTTGGTTTATTGGTGTTTTTCACATGATTCTTTCTTCTAGCCATCTTCTTCATCCAAAAAGTGGAGGAAAGACCTTGAACAACTACTGGAGCTCGAGCCACCATTAAAGCTATGAAGCTTGGAGTCTAGATTAGATCTAAAGGTGGGTTTTATAACTCTATCCCTTAAGCTTTGTTAATGCATCCTTCTTTCCTAAAATCGTTGCTTAAATCTTCTTCTTTTGACACCTTTGGGTGTTTTTACTATTATTTCCGTTAAGAACAGCCTATGTTCTTGAGTTAGAAGATGATGACATTAATTCCAATGTTTATCCAAAAAGTTACTTTAGCAAACGGTCTCTAACCCCTTGTTCAAATAGTTTCCCAAACCATTTGGGAGCAAACAGTTTCAAACCGTTTGAATGCAAACAGTTTCAACCAAACCGCATGAAAGAAAATGGTCCAAGACCATTTGGATGCGTTGACCAGCCGTTGACCATTTGGAGGTCTGTTGCAAATAAAGTAGACTAATCACTTACCAAAAATCATCAAGTAATTCCAAGTAAATCACCAATTGAAGGCCCATCAACCATCTAAACCCTAATCAGGTTAAATGTTGATTTCAATAATTGAATTAAGTTGAAGTTCGGGTTGAGTGTCCCAAACGGTTTCAAAACCATTTAGGGATCACCCAAATTGTCTCAAGACCATTTGGTGATCACCCAAGACCGTTCAGAGGTCTAGGGTTAAGCAGGGTTGACCAATTGAGGGTTCAATGATATCAAGTTGATGAACAATTGATTGCTGATTTGGTGACTAAACCTAGCGTTCAAACCTTAAGTAAATGACTTGATTTATGATGAAATAATGGGAAAACGGTCTCAAGACTGTTTGGAGGATATCCAAATGATCCCAAGACCGTTTGGGGGTCACCCAAGACCGTTTGGAGGTCTAGGGTTGACTATGGTTAAAAGGTTGAAGATCCAAAGGTTCTTAATTGAAATGCAATTGATGGTTGACCTAGTGATCAATCTAATGAGCCAAACTTTAATTGGTTGAGTTAGTTTTTGGCGTTGACTTGAGAAAATGGTCTGAAGACCGTTTGGGGTCAGGTCATGACCAAATTGAGTGATGGTTCAATGGTTTCAAATCAATTAAACTCATGTTGAAACATGTTGAAGGGTAATCGATTTCAAACCCTAATCCAATTGATCCAAGCCCTAATTGATGATCAATTGAGGGTCAATTGAGTGTCAAATCAGTTGAGGGTTGACCTAATTGACTCAATTGATAAATGGCTAACAAGTGCATGGTTGATTGAGGGGTTCAACATTGGAAACCTGAACTCAAATTGAAGTGGTTGAGACACTCTTTGGTCCATGCGGTTTTGAGGTGGTTTGGACCAAATGGTCTCAAGACCGTTTGGGACCAAATGATCCCAAACCGTTTGGTGCTCATGCGGTTTCAAGATCGGTTATGTCCATGCGGTTTCAAATTCAAACTTGACCAAACGGTCTTCATGACCAAACGGTCTTCACCCCATCTTGGGCAAACGGTCTTGAGTGTGCACTTTACCAAACGGTTTCAAAAGTCAAACTAGACCAAACGGTCAACAACACCAAATGGTTTCAAGGTCTGTCCAAGACCGTTTGGGGAGGTTGTGTGCAAGACCGTTTGAGGTCTAAAAAGGGTAAGAACGTTTGATGCCTTAGTGGTCAAGATGGTTTAGTAGTTGATTAACCTAAACTTTATAGATACCTAAAGTGATTAAGGGATCAAGTAATTAGTTGATTAATGTATGTTATGATCAAGTGGTGAACATTACTAAAGTACCCTTGATGAGATAGGGTGACCAATACCCTTTCATCAAGTAAGCCTAAATGACCACATTAGTAGTGACATAACCCATGATGTCAAGGTTAATTTGGCTTAACCTAATCAAGGATGATGTAAACATCATCTAATACAAAGAGGAGAGATAAGAGTCCTTATATGAATGAGAATCAAGTAATAAATCTCCAATATGTATAAGTATGTCTAACTAGGGTATGATCCTTCATAGTGAGATCATGGAAACCCTAATTATGATGGTTAATGAATCCTAACCCTAATTTCAGGGTATTAGTGGAAGTAATCCTAATAATTGTGAAGGTTAACCCTAGCTATGTGTATTCAAATGAAGAGTTGACCTAGATTAATCTTGGAGTAGCTAACAACTTAAAGAGGATGAGAGAAATAATGAGAGAGATGAATGCTTATATAGTTAAGCTCTAATTCTCTCATTATGAGTAAACTATGTGATAGGGGTATGATCCATAATAATGAGATCATGAAACCCTAATCAATGAGCCATAACCCTAATTAGGGCAATGCTATGTGTGAAACCCTAATTAGAGCAATGCTATGTGTGAAACCCTAATCTAGGACAAAGATGAGTGTTATCATAAACCCAAGGTGATGATGTAACCCTAGCTTAGTGTAACAATGAAGGAAACCCTAATTTAATGGGAATTGTATATTCTAACCCTAATTTGAGTATGAAGAAAGAGAAACCCCACTTGGATGGGAATGATAAACTCTAATCCCTAAAATGGGATAAAGATATATGAAACCCTAATATAGGGTTGTGCTACTAATTCTATGTGAAATCCTATCAGTGGGTAATGTGTGGTGAAATCCTAAACACACATAATACTAGGTGAATCCTTAATATAGAAGTATGATTATATAAAACTCTATTGAAGAGTAAAATTATGTGAAATCCATAAATGTATGGAATATGCTATGTGAATACTCAAAATTATAAATATGGAGAATGATATTCCTAATAATGGGATAGTGATTAATGTTTTGACAAATGTAACACCTAAAGAGGTTGATGATGGATACCCTTATATTAATAATTCTTATACTCAAGGATGAGTCCATAGTTTTGGCAATGGTTGTATAACCTAAGTGAGTGGCTAATGACCAATACATTACATGATAAATGTGAGGAACTAGTGCATAAAGTATTAGGATGGGTAATACCCTAATACAAGCTAAGTGTATGAACCCAGGTAAGATAAAGGTGTTGAGGGAAGTGATACATCAAGATATGATAAATATCACATCCAACACCCTAACACTGGTATACCTTGATGTGTTATAAGTCCAATATAATTGGATGAATAATGCATAAGATGTGTCATGTCAATGTCTACATTGAGATGTAATGTACCCTGTTGAGTGTAGGCTGACATGCCTTACAAAAAGGTTAATATAAACCTATAAATTATGATGTAATCATATTCTGGCAAAGAGGAGAGAGAAACTCATGCTATGTGCTGATAATTCATTTAAGGGTGAATGATGAGAATAAATAAGTATGATTGAATACTTATGTTATCCATATTGATAATTCTATACAAGATAATGATATATGAACCCTAATATAGGGTGATGCTATGTGAAGATCCAATATAGAGTAATCCTATGTGAAGCTCACTTACAGTTAATGGGTTATGAATGTAATAAGATAACCCTTGTATTGCATAGCACTGATATGTAATTGTATCATGATACTAATCATGCAGATATAATGAGAAGATGAGCACAGCCAGGTATAGGCTATGATGTTCTGTACACTGAAAATGTTTTGTAGACTTTATAAGTTTTCTTATATCTTGTTGCCTAATAAGGGGTAATGAGAGGTGATATGAGCTTTATGATCTATGTGTAGTACTTGTGTAGTAAAAATTATAATGTTCTTGGTCTGATGACCTAAAGGTATGAAGTTACCTAATAAATGGTAACAAGTGTTCTATGATGAGTTGAGGGACTAAGATCCTAACACTTTGTGAAAAGAGTATGGCTACAGACCATGACTCCCCAATGACAATGCCCGACATTAGATATATGATCTAAGCCTAAAGAGAGTTAATGTTGTGGTAATGATTCAATAGTGAATAAATGTTATACATGTTCTTCATATTCCTTAAAGGATAAGTGACATGTTGTTCTATCAAATTATAAATTATATTGCTTTTGATAAAAATGATGTTCTAATCTGTTAGACATTGAATTAACTGCTACCAAATAAATATATATCCTTTGTGTATATTTATCTTCTTAAACTGCATTATAATGTTTCTGGCGAAGAGTTATATCTCTCGCTGGGACAATTTACAATTGTCTCACCCCCGTGGGAATCACATTTTTAGGTGAACGCCGACGAGAAGGTAGGAATCCTTCAAGTAGGTGAAGAGCAGCAACAACAGTAGCAGGGATAGCAGTGAAGTCTCAAGTGGAGACATTGGCTGTTATGCCTTGTATAGATGTAGACAGAGTCCTATGTGTCGTCTCTGTACTCTCAGGTCCTCGGAGTAGTATTTAGTGCTTTCGAGTTTTTTGCTCGGTGCCTCGAGATTTTATACTACCTGTGTTTAGCTTGACAGGACAGATAATGCTTGTAAACTCTCAGAATGAGATGATACAGAATATGTACCTTGATCAGAAATGTAACTATGTTACTTTGGATCTATATGAGAAAGTTTTCCTTTGATGGATCTCTTGATAAAAAGGTTTTAATTTTTAGTGATTTTTGGTAATCCGCTGCTTAGTGAACGTTTCCGCATTAGTTAATTATGTTTTTATGAGTTGTTTGCCACAATTAAGTGGTATCAGAGCTCTAGGTTCGCTGAGTCTACAGAGACATAGGACTAAGGTTGTAGAGTATGTTCTAAGTGTCTTCCAGTTTGTCTGATAGTATCTTCTGCTCACATAGGAGGAGAAAAACTTGAAGATGTCTGGACCACATGAAGAACATGTTGCGGAGGGCAGCACTGCTGCACCAGGAGGAGGTGCAGGAGACCATAATAGAGAGGAGCTCGTACCTGAACAGCCCCAGTTCAATCAAGCTGACATGGGGAATCCAGCCCTCCAAGCCATGTTTGGGCAGTTTATAGCTGCCATAACTCACATGACAGACATGATGCAAATACCTGCACCTAGGGCATCAGCTTACCATGAGGGTTATGGAACCGGAAAGACTTTTGAGAGACTTCGCTGGGTTGGAGCCACAGAATATGTTGGTACATCTGATCCAGCAGATGCTGATATGTGGTTGACAGAACTGGAAAAGGCTTTCAGAATTCTTGATATCCCTGAAGCTGAAAAGGTAAGACATGCTGTGTACCTACTAAAAGGGAGAGCTGGTCATTGGTGGATGATAGAAGAAGATAAGAGACCAGGTGAAGAGATTGGATGGGAGGTATTCTGATGATAATTCGTTAGCAGATACTTCCCTAAGACGTATCTAGATGAGAAGATTTCTCAATTTGAGAGGACCAAACAAGGACAGATGAACGTTAGCGAGTATGAAGCTAAGTTCATGGAGCTGTTGCGATTTTGTCCGCAAATGGCAGTTAATGATGAGGAAAGAATTCGACATTTTGAGAAGGGGTTGAATGCCGAACTAACCACTTCTGTGTCTGCTTTAGAGAACAGAGAGAGGTTTGCCACCTTTGTGGAGTCGGTAAGGAGGATAGAGAGGTCTGAAACTGAGAAACGACAGACTAGTGGCAAGAAGGTGTACACCCAGACTCAAAAACAAAGGTTCGAAAGTTTTAAGAAGCCAAGATTTTCTGCATCGGCAACATCATCAAGATTCCATACCTAGACACAATGGATGTCAAGTAGGGATAGGGATTGTAGTAATGTTCCAAAAAGAGCCTCCAACATAGCATCAACATCGGTAGATGGACTTCACAGACCCTATATTGCACCTAGGATCTGTTATCAAGGTAGACAACAGGGACATCTAGTAAAGGATTGTCCAGGTGGGAATCCAATGATGACTCAACCCCAGGGGCAGACTCAATAAGGACCACAAGGGAGGCAGTTTTCCAGTAACAACAGAGAACGTGGACAAATGTCCCAGACAGGTCAGATGAAATAAATTCATTCTGATATTTCATTTCCTAATTTTATGTGTTAAAAATATAAAAGTAGTTACTTTTGAACTTCCTTTGACTAGTCCTATAAGGACACAAGGAAGATGAAAATCTACACCTTATTTAGAATTTCTTAAAATGCTTTATAATCTCTCATCTTTGTGATACAAGATGAGATATAGAAATGATGCCTAGAGAAAATCTAGGAAAATGGAAAATCTTATGTGTATAATGATATGAAAAGTAAGGAATATGATAAAAAAAAGTGCATACTACCTAATCTCAACACTTATATACCCTGGCCAGGTATATGATTATTGAAGATAAGGCAAGTATGAAACTCTTAGATTGTTATCTTTTTTATTACTCGGATCAAGTAGTCATTCTAAAACAATCTAGAGAGTATAATGTAATTAAAAAGAAGATCTATGTGAACATTCTTAATTAAAAAGAAGAGCTATGTGAACATTCTTAATATAAAGAAGAGCTATGTGAACATTCTTAATTAAAAAGAAGAGCTATGTGAACATTCTTAATTAAAAAGAAGAGCTATGTGAACATTCTTAACTAAAAAGAAGAGCTATGTGACCATTCTTAATTAAAAAGAAGAGCTATGTGAACATTCTTAATTAAAAATAAGAGCTATGTGAACATTCTTAACTAAAAAGAAGATCTATTTGAACATTCTTGATTAAAAGGGAGAGCTATGTGAACATTCTTAATTAAAAGGAAGAGCTATGTGAACATTCTCAACTAAAAGGAAGATCTATGTGAACATTCCCAACAAAAAGGAAAAGCTAAGTGAACATTCAAAATTAAATAGAGTTTTCTAAGTGAAATTTACAAATAAAGGATTACTGAGTGAATTATCTCTGTTAGATCTGTATGCTTTCCCCTTTGATAAATATTCTTGGGAAATGATAGAAGTATGCTCTTTTATGTTTTTTCCTTTCAAAGATATGGACATCATATGTTAGGGGTTTATGCTTTGCATAAACATTGATAAGGTTGAATTAATGAAAAGAACTTTGTGTGGATTATAGATCCATGGTATCTTCATAACATTAAGACATTATGTCAAGACTTGAGGGTAAGATAAATGAATAAATCTGTCCCTCCTTTCCTGGGATTTCGGGGACGAAATCCTTGTTAGGGGTTTATAATTTGTAACATCCCTGACCTGGGTTATGTGTTAACCCTAGATGTTTTGCCTAATAAGATTGAGTAGATGCTTAATCTTATATTTGGAAAAGTACTTAGGGCTCATTAGAAACTTATGTTTCAATTTTGGGTCCTGTTTAAGCAATGTTGAAGCAATGTTTGTTTATTTTGGACTAATGTGCAAATTACCCAATTAGAGGGGCTCACTTGAAAATTTCACATGTTAAGATGTTCCTCTGATAATGAGACATCATAAGAATGAATAATATGTAGTGGTATGGTTTCCACAGGCTTGAGCACCAAGATATAGCTTGTAGAGCAATCCTTATGCTTTAAAACCTAGTTTTGGTGCAAAGTGCAATTTACCCAACACCTAGGGTCCAACATGTAAAATATACCCTCTAGAGGATCTCTCATGTTTCTTGTCATCAAGTAGAGCAAAGATATTGATAAGGGTGCCTCATTTGAATAATCAAGGAGGAAAGATAATCTTGATATTAAAATAATCAAGATTTAAGCAAATGGCCTTTTATATATATACAACTTATTATGATGTTTTCCTTTAAACCTTGGATAATAGAGGAGTTTTTCATGAGGATAGAAGGTGAAAACATGAACAAATAATGGAGGAAGATTTGGTGGTTTTAGTTGGGAAATAAAAGGAGATAATCCTCTTCTTTTCACTTTCCTTGAAAATACCCATAAATATATAAGCATCCTTTTCAACAAAGCAAAGGATCGTTTCCCTTAGCTTCCTTCCTTATCTTCTTGCCTTGGCCGATCAAAGGATTGATCTGGAGCAGAAGGAGGACGACCAAGCTGGTTTGGTAAGTATGGGTCATCATCTACCTCGAATTCATGGTGGGAACCCCAAAATAAGGTTGGTTTATTGGTGTTTTTCACACGATTCTTCCTTCTAGCCATCTTCTTCATACAAAACGTGGAGGAAAGACCTTGAACAACTACTGGAGCTTGAGCCACCATTAAAGCTATGAATCTTGGAGCTCTAGATCAGATATAAAGATGAGTTTTATAACTCTATCCCTTAAGATTTGTTAATGCATCCTTCTTTCCTAAAATCGTTTCTTAAATCTTCTTTTTTTGACACCTTTGGGTGTTCTTGCTATTATTACCGTGAAGAACAGCCTCTGTTCTTGAGGTAGAAGATGATGAAATTAATTCCAATGTTTATACAAAAAGTTAGTTAAGCAAACGGGCTCTAACCCCTTGTTCAAATAGTTTCCCAAACCGTTTGGGAGCAAACAGTTTCAAACCGTTTGAATGCAAACGGTTTCAACCAAACCGCATGAAAGCAAATGGTCCAAGACCATTTGGATGCGTTGACCAGGCGTTGACCATTTGGAGATCTGTTTTAAATAAAGTAGACTAATCACTTACCAAAAATCATCAAGTAATTCCAAGTAAATCACCAATTGAAGGCCCATCAACCATCTAAACCCTAATCGGGTTAAATGCTGATTTCAATTATTGAATTAAGTTGAAGTTTGGGTTGAGTGGCCCAAACGGTTTTAAAACTGTTTGGGGATCACCCAAATGGTCTCAAGACCGTTCGGTGATCACACAAGACCGTTTGGAGGTATAGGGTTAAGCAGGGTTGACCAATTGAGGGTCCAATGATATCAAGTTGATGAACAATTGATTGCTGATTTGGTGACTAAACCTAGGGTTCAAACCTTAAGTAAATGACTTGATTTATGATAAAATAATGGCAAACGGTCTCAATACCATTTCAAGGATATCCAAATGATCCCAAGACTGTTTGGGGGTCACCCAACACCATTTGGAGGATATCCAAGTGATCCCAAGACCGTTTGGGGGTCACCCAAGACCGTTTGGAGGTCTAGGGTTGACTATGGTTAAAAGGTTGAAGATCCAAAGGTTCTAAATTGAAATGCAATTGATGGTTGACCTAGTGATCAATCTAATGAGCCAAACTTTAACTGGTTGAGTTAGTTTTTGTTGTTGACTTGAGAAAACGGTCTCAAGACCGTTTGGAGGTCATCCAAACGATCCCAAGACCGTTTGGGGTCAGGTCATGACCAAATTGCGTGATGGTTCAATGGTTTCAAATCAATTAAACTCATGTTGAAACATGTTGAAGGGTAATTGATTTCAAACCCTAATCCAATTGATCCAAGCCCTAATTGATGATCAATTGAGGGTCAATTGAGTGTCAAATCAGTTGAGGGTTGACCTAATTGACTCAATTGATAAATGGCTAACAAGTGCATGGTTGATTGTGGGGTTCTACATTGGAAATCCCAACTCAAATTGAAGTGGTTGAGACACTCTTTGGTCCATGCGGTTGGGTCCAAATGGTCTCAAGACCATTTGGGACCAAACGATCCCAAACCGTTTGGTGCTCATGCAGTTTCAAGATCGGTTATGTCCATGTGGTTTCAAAATCAAACTTGACCAAACGGTCTTCATGACCAAATGGTCTTCACCCCATCTTAGGCAAACGGTCTTGACTGTGCACTTTATCAAATGGTTTCAAAAGTCAAACTAGACCAAACGGTCAACAACACCAAACGGTTTCAAGGTCTGTCCAAGACCGTTTGGGGAGGTTGTGTGCAAGACCGTTTGAGGTCTAAAAAGGGTAAGAACGTTTGATGCCTTAGTGGTCAAGATAGTTTAGTAGTTGATTAACCTAAACCTTATAGATACCTAAAGTGATTAAGGGATAAAGTAATTAGTTGATTAATGTATGTTATGATCAAGTGGTGAATATTACTAAAGTACCCTTGATGAGATAGGGTGACCAATACCCTTTGATCAAGTGAGCCTAAATGACCACATTAGTAATGACATAACCCATGATGTCAAGGTTGATTTGACTTAACCTAATCAAGGATGATGTAAACATCATCTAATAGAAAGAGGAGAGAGAAGACTCCTTATATGAATGAGAATCAAGTAATAAACCTCCAATATGTATGAGTATGTCTAATTAGGGTATGATCCTTCATAGTGAGATCATGGAAACCCTAATTATGATGGTTAATGAATCCTAACCCTTATTTGAGGGTATTAGTGGAAGTAATCCTAATAATTGTGAAGGTTAACCCTAGATACGTGTATTCAAGTGAAGAGTTGACCTATATTAATCTTGGAGTAGATAACATCTTAAAGAGGATGAGAGAAAGAATGAGAGAGATGAATGCTTATATAATTAAGCTCTAATTCTCTCATTATGAGTAAACTATGTGATAGGGGTATGATCCATAATAATGAGATCATGAAACCCTAATCAACGAGCCATAACCCTAATTAGGGTAATGCTATGTGTGAAACCCTAATTAGACCAATGCTATGTGTGAAACCATAATCTTGGGCAAAGATGAGTGTTATCATAAACCCAGGGTGATGATGTAACCCTAGATTAGTGTAACAATGAAGGAAACCCTAATTTAATGGGAATTGTATATTCTAACCCTAAGTTGAGTATGAAGAAATAGAAACCCCACTTGGATGGGAATGATAAACTCTAATCCCTAAAATGGGATAAAGATATATGAAACGCTAATATAGGGTTGTGCTACTAATTCTGTGTGAAATCCTATCACTCGGTAATGTGTGGTGAAATCCTAAACTCACATAATACTAGGTGAATCCTTAATATAGAAGTATGATTATGTAAAACTCTATTGAAGAGTAAAATTATGTGAAATCCATAAATGTATGGAATATGCTATGTGAATACTCAAAATTATAAATATGGAGAATACTATTCCTAATAATGGGATAGTGACTAATGTTTTGACAAATGTAACACCTAAAGAGGTTGATGATGGATACCCTTATATTAATAATTCTTATACTCAAGGATGAGTCCATAGTTTTGGAAATGGTTGTATAACCTAAGTGAGTGGCTAATGACCAATACATTACATGATAAATGTGAGGAACTGGTGCATAAAGTATTAGGATGGGTAATACCCTAATACAAGCTAAGTGTATGAACCCAGGTAAGATAAAGGTGTTGAGGGAAGTGATACATCAAGATATGATAAATATCACATCCAACACCCTAACACTGGTATACCTTGATGTGGTATAAGTCCAATATAATTGGATGAATAATGCATAAGATGTGTCATGTCAATGGCTACATTGAGATGTAATGTACCCTGTTGAGTGTAGGCTAACATGCCTTACAAAAAGGTTAATCTAAACCTATAAATTATGATGTAATCATATTCTGGAAAAGAGGAGAGAGAAACTCATGCTATGTGCTGATAATTCATTTAAGGGTGAATGATGAGAATAAATAAGTATGATTGAATACTTATGTTATCCATATTGATAATGCTATACAAGCTAATGATATATGAACCCTAATATAGGGTGATGCTATGTGAAGATCCAATACAGAGTAATCCTATGTGAAGCTCACTTACAGACTAATGGGTTATGAATGTGATAATATAACCCTTGTATTACATAGTACTGATATGTAATTGTATCATGATACTAATCATGCAGATATAATGAGAAGATGAGCACAACCAGGTATAGGCTATGATATTCTATACATTGAAAATGTTTTGTAGACTTTATAAGTTTTCTTATACCTTGTTGCCTAATAAGGGGTAATGAGAGGTGATATGAGCTTTATGATCTATGTGTAGTACTTGTGTAATAAAAATTATAATGTTCTTGGTCAGATGACCTAAAGGTATGAAGTTACCTAATAAATGGTAACAAGTGTTCTATGATGAGTTGAGGGACTAAGATCCCAACACTTTGTGAAAAGAGTATGGCTACAGACCATGACTCCCTAATGACAATGCCCGACATTAGATATATGATCTAAGCCCAAAGAGAGTTAATGTTGTGGTAATGATTCTATAGTGAATAAATGTTATACATGTTCTTCATATTCCTTAAAGGATAAGTGACATGTTATTCTATCAAATTATAAATTATATTTCTTTTGATAAAAATGATGTTCTAATCTGTTAGACATTGAATTAACTGCTACCAAACAAATATAATATTTTTGTGTATATTTATCTTCTTAAACGGCATTATAATGTTTCTGGCAAAGAGTTATATCTCTCGCTGGGACAATTTACAATTGTCTCACCCCCGTGGGAATCACATTTTTAGGTGAACGCGGACGTGAAGGCAGGAATCCAAGTAGGTGAAAAGCAGCAACAACAGTAGCAGGGACAGCAGTGATGTCTCAGGTGGAGACACTGGTTGTTATGCCTTGTATAGATGTAGATAGAGTCCTATGTGTCGTCTCTGTACTCTCAGGTCCTCGGAGTAGTAGTTAGTGCTTTTGAGTTTTTGTCTCAGTGCCTCGAGATTTTATAGTACATGTGTTTAGCTTGACAGGACAGATAATGCTTGTAAACTCTCAGAAAGAGATGATACATAATATGTACCTTGATCAGAAATGTAACTATGTTACTTTGGATCTATATGAGAAAGTTTCCTTTGATGGATCTCTTGATAAAAAGGTTTTAATTTTTAGTGATTTTTGGTAATCCGCTGCTTAGTGAATGCTTCCGCATTAGTTAATTATGTTTTTATGAGTTGTTTGCCACAATTAAGTTGTTACAACCCCAATTTTTGGGTTCAATTGGTGAGAAATGTAATTTCTCATATTAAAGATATTTGGACAAATAATGATATAATTTGTTGTGAATAAATGGATTTCGTTTAAAATAGCCTTGTTGTTTGATTTGTGGGATTTATTGGCTATTGGGCCCAATAACAAGGAAATAACAAAGAAAATTTAATTAGTGAATGAATAATTGAATATTTGAGAAAAGAAATATGTAGAAACCTCTAGAAGGCAAATCCATAGAGGATTTAGTGCCTCTTGGGTTCCTTGGGTACCAAGGAGTCCAAGGTTGCAAAAAGAAAGCAATAATAAAAGAAAAGATTAATTAAGTATTTCTTTATGAAGAAAGAAATTGGAAAATAATGATATAATGTGGAAAATGAATGGAAAGAGGCATAAATGAGATTTCTTGGGGAAATTTCGTATCCATGAGGTTGTTAATATTAAAAGGAATGCCAATGAGGAAAATAAAAGAGAAATAAAAAGAAATCCTCAAAAAGGAATATTTAAATGAGAAATAAACAAGATAATGCGAAATAATGCATAAAGATGCATCTAGAAGGATAATAAGTATCCAATAAAAAGTAATTTCAAAATCATAGAGTTTCTTGGGATCCAAGGAGTCCCAATAAAAAGGAAAGAAAGAGAAAATACTAAAAAGGCAAAATAAGAGGATAATGTGTTGCATTATTAATGAATTATGAGGGATTGTTAAAAAGAAAGTAATTTTGATTAAAGGAAATAGAATTTTGTGTCAATGGATTAAAAAGCAAGGAAAGAGAGAATAAGTAAGAATAAATTTGAATTCCTAATTATTCAAGAAATAGGATATATCAAAGGAGAGAGAGGAAACTTGTGTTTTAATGAAGGAATTACTTTCTAAGTGGGAAAAGGATTTTTTTCCCTTGAATACACACCTTAGGGTGCGAAACCTCTTCCTTATAAAAGGGGTATGACTTTGGACCGAGTTTAGAAAGTTCCACACAGCCACCCCTCTCTTCTTCTTCTTCTTCTTCTTCTTCTTCTCTTTCATCATCTTCATCCTAACCCTAAGCGAGGGTGCTATGGTGATCCTAGAGCGACAAGGATCCAGGGATGTGAGTAGGGTGCAAGTGCGATGCTCCCATGAACTTAGAAAGAGGTCTGGCCACCCACGACACCTTTTTGACCCCTGCCCGACGCCACCGGAAGGCTGCAGGCCAGCCGCACGTAACAGGTCGACTGCTCTTGAACCGGTCATGTAGGTCTGGATCTAGAGGGTGCCCCAAGTCCGACGAGAGGCGGCGCAGCTAAGGGAACCGCCGCCCGTGGCCGTGGTGTCCAGGAGAGGGCCGGGGAGCAGCGCAGGTAGTTGCTAGGGCGGCAGCGACGCCCTGTCGCGGGTTGAAGACGACTGAAACCTGATAGGACAGAACTGCCCCTCCACCGTATGAAGAACTGGACGGACGCGTAAGGGCATAATAGTAATTCTAGTATGTTTTAAGTTATCGGGTTACGCAGGCTAGCGGCGCTCATGACTGGCTGACGTGGCATCATCGGATTGGCCAAAGTAAGTTATTTCTACCAAAAATCATAACTCCTAATTGGTAGCTCGGATTTAGATAAGTTATACATGAATTTTGATCATAAAAATGCAAGGAACCCTTTAAAAAAAGTTTTGTAGCCTGAATCTGATCATATTTCGAAATGTAGTGTAAACTATCATCTTTAATTAATTAAAGATTAAGAAACTCTATTTTGATATGATTAATGAGTTTAATAGGGTTTAATGGATCTTTAGGGTTGAGGTTAACCTGTTAAATGTAAAAAGGTACATAATGTTCAAAAAGGAAGAACTTTGCACATGATTAGTCTAATTTAGAGTTTATATGCTTGAAATTGGAAAAGTGCATAAAGTTATCATCTTTAATGATTTAATTAAAGAAAAACCCTTAGATTTGATGATAGATGGACTTAATGAAGTTATTTGGATAATTCAAGTTGATATTAACATGTTGTTAATAAAAGTGAAAATTAGGATCTAAAAAGATGATATTTTTATATATTTGGCTTAATTTAGGGTTCCATGCATGATTATGCATTAATGAGCTTGAAAACCCTCATTTAGATGAATGTGTCTTTGAATTGTTTTAATTGTTCAAATCTATGAATAAATAGGGATGTGATGATCCTAAGTCAATAAAAGACTATTAAAATGGATAGTTGAGCAATTAAGGTTCATAAATATGGAAAATGATATTTTAGGGTTTGTTAACCTAAAAGGGATAAAGTTTGAGAAATTGATCTAAGAAATCCTAATGAATACTAATGAAACCTTAATGTGGATTAGAAACACTAGAAAGTGAATCCAAGTCAATAAAGTAGTTTCTTGATAAAGTGTGTAATAAATAGAGTACATATTTATTTCAGGAACTATGTGATGATTGAATTACTTGCTTGGATCTGTTGATTGACTTGATTGTATACACATGAAGTATATGTTGAATAATCTGCATGACTCACCAAATCAGGTATGTGGTTACGATTATGAATAACCGCATTAGTTTCCCGATGGATTCTCGGATGTTTAATCGCATTGAATGCAACTAAACTGTTGGATGTTTATTTATTTCATGCAACTATAAAGTGACTACGATTATCACTATAAATGTGCATATATAACTGGCTAGATCTAGGTCCACCTATGTTACTTTGAAAAGGCTAAAAAAAGGGTAATCCTAGAGCAAGGTTTAGGTTACCGTGAGTTAGAAACTGGGCTACCTACGTGTAGTGCCATGAGACTCTTTAGCATACCCCGAGTTAAGGAGTGGTCTACTTACGAGTAGTGCCATGTGACTCAACCCTAGAAACTGGTTCACTTATAGGTGGATCATGAGGGGTTTAATGGGGACAACACAGAGGATAGGGTACTCTTGGATCACAGAGTTATATCTAAAATGTAATCTTGGTAGTTAAATGATTAATTGAATGATTACATTGTTATCATAGTTGCATGTTTATTGTTTCCCCCACATACCAGCTTCGGCTGACAGACGTTTTGTTTGTCGGCGTTTTAGGTACAATGAAAAGAACAAACAGTAAAGTGGCACATGTGGTACTAAACGAGAATTAAAGTGAAAAGGAGGATTAGATAGATTAGTATCTGTGTGGATAGAAGTTTAGAGATCCAAGTTTTTAAAAAGGTATGCAAAAATTTATTTTCTTACAGCTTTCAGTATAGTATGTTAAAATTTGATAATTATTCTTGGTTAATTGCCGAACCTTTGATCCAGAAGTCATGGGTGCGGATTTGACCTCTCGGTCTCCCTTAATTGGGGGTTATCGGGAGGTGGGGTCGTAACATTTGGTATCAGAGCGTAGGTTCCTCATTTAACCATTAGTAATTATTAAATTTTAAAAACTCCATAGAACCCAAGGGAGTTATTAGAGGAGTATCTGAAAGACGGAGGTGTCTAGAAAGGGATCATGACCGGGGGCTGGAAAGATTTTCCTCCGCACCGCTAGTCGGAATACGATGACTCCCGGACCCGTGTGACCGCTTGGCCAAAGTCTTAGGATATGAATCGAAATAAGATACCTTTAGGACTTCTCATCTTATTCATCCCTTCTCATCACAAAATTCTGATAAGGACCTAAAGGAATAGGGTTTTCTTTCTTATCCTCACCCTCTTGAGGTATGGGTAAGGTTAATAAGGTTTAAGAAATCCTCCACCAAATTAATTAAAGGCATGTAAATAAGATGTCATGGACATAAGCTTAATAGATTAAGCGCAAACTAAAGAATAAATACATGCTTAGGTCGTATAACATAAGTTGTCATGTCCTCAGAAGAGACCTGAGGCTAGACCTTCTTGTCAGGAGGATAAGTTCGTCTTGGAGATAGATATCTCCATTGCAAGTAGAGACATGAAACATCCTCTGAGGATGATGTTAACCCTAACCCTAAGTGAAGGTTAGAGAGAGATGAGTTGGACCAGGTGTTTGAAAGGACATGCCTTTGGGATGCCATATGATCCATGGGTGACCTAGCACCTTTGGCAACCCAACCCTGGGAAGGGTCGTGCATGTTAGGGTAAAGGATAGCTCCTTAGATAATGATGTTAGTGAAGGACCATAGAAACCCTTTGGGCTTGTGCAAGTAGGGCATAGCTGGCACTTAGGGCACGTCATAGTGCTGACAGTAGGACAAAACCCTGGATAAGGGATTATGATGGAGCATAAAGGGTTATGGATGATCTTGAGCAAACATAAGTTCAAACCTAGGCTTCACCCATGTAGAGGATGCTTTTGAGGTTGATCCTTCATGAAGAGAGGACCTCTAATGGTGAGGTTGGTTGTAGGGTTGACTCTAGAGAGAGCAGGAAACCCAACAAGAAGGTCGTAAACCTAGACCCCGACATATGAGGAATAGTGAGGACTTGAGGATGATGTGACCTAAGTGGATGATAGAAGATGCCTCACGCATGATCTGTTAAGGCTGTTGATATCTTGGTTTCCATGGGAGGAACCAAAACCTAGAGGAAAGATGAAGCTTCTAGTACCTACGTGCCTATGGTAGAGATGTTTACCTTCTGAGGTAGGAAGAAGAGCTCCTTAGACCTAGAAAGGTTTAGTAGAAGATTATGAAGCCTTGTACCTGGTTGGTTGTCCTTAAGGAGGACCCAACCCTAAGTGTTGCTCGAGTTGAAGGATGACAAGAAGTGCATGTCATGCCTTTTGCATGCTTGGTTTGTAGTTAAGAGATAGAGCATGCAGTTTGGCACCTAAAAAGTGAACTTAGGGTTCCTAGGCCTAAGAGGGGAAGTGGTGTACCTAATGCTCATGATGAGAAGTTGAGCTCCTATAGAAGCGAGCATGGTACTCCTCATGTGTAGAGGAAAATGGGAAGCCCCTTAAGTTTAAGGTGTGTTTGATGGACCCCTCACAGCTAGGATGATGATAAAGGAAGGTATGATCTTGATCCAGCATGAAGGAAAGAGGACAAGTATGACCTAGCATGGTACAGTAGGTGATCTGCTTGTGCCTTAATAGCTTGCTAGGGTTAAGTAAGCTCATGTGGAGGTAAACCCTAGACCTAAGAGCTTTTGTGACCTTGATGTCAAGAGATAGTTTACCTCCCATCCTGGGAGAGGGACCCCTTTGGTAGGGGGTATATCAGTTTTGTTGGTAACCTGAAGAGGTCTCACAGGATCTTGAGAAGTTAAGTGAAAGGTACATAGTATGAGAATGAATCTACAGACCCATAGATATCCCTCCCTATTGCATGTGAATGTGTTTCCATGGAGGTAACCAGTATGGGGCTTGACCAAGGTAGGCAGGTTGCCATGATGCCTATGAACGGATGAGAGTCAGCCCATGAATGCAGAAAGAGAGATGATGAAGACTTGGGTAAGGTTCTAAGTGAACATGTACTGTAATGGAGAATCCTAAGTCTATCCTAGGGTCAAGTAGGGATAAGACCGATGAATGTGGGAGTTGCCTAATTCCCCAGTTGCACATGACCATAGAGTCAGGAGGTAACAGCTATCATTGTCCGAGGGCCATGGGTTAGGAGATTGATCACCTTCATGAACTCATGGGACCCAAAGGGAAGATGAGTAGGGCACTCTCTTGATGCATAAGGGAAGAGGGATGACCCCAAAAGAGTCGGTACCCTATAGACCTAGAGGAGATGACCAAGGATATAAACCTCAGTAGGTTCAAGACTAGTTTGATATCATGATGTTTGTGATGAAGAGACATATGTGGCACGTTGCAACTTAGATATAAAGGTGTATTGGCAAGGTGGGATGTACCATCTCTACTCTTGGAATAGGAAGAACTCTGTATTTGGACTGCAGCCAAATGCTTATTTCCTCTTGTTATGGAGGTGAGAGATAGGACATTACGCATGCCATACATCAAGGATAAAAGATAATGTAGGTTGGAATGTTGCCATGAGAAATGGGGATAGAGAAGATAACCTACCATGGTAAAGTGAATGATACATGGATGGTTTGCAAACACTAAGAGGAATGAGGTAGTCCCCCTAAGAGGATGTTTTTATCATGAACTAGGTAGAACTTACAAGTTATGCCAGGTAGAGTTTGATCAAAGGATGATGAAATCGGAGAAGTGTTCTTAATGAAGATAGACGTAGAGCTGAGATGAGATAATAAGTGGAATGCATGAAAGTGTATGTCTTCAACATTACCTAATACCTAAGGATGTGAAGTGGTAATGGATGCTCTGGTTGAATTATAACTGCCTAGTTTGGCTAGAAGAGGTTGTTAGGTTAACCCTAAGTTTGGAAAGGAGGTGTGTTTAGATAACACTCAGATGTAACAAGATATGTTGAAAAGTTAATGGTTGATACAATGAAAGGATGGTGGTAGAACCTCAATTGCACTTCTTTGGAAAAGAAGGTGATGAAACCCCGACTAGAGTGGTTTAGGGTTTCGGAGGAATCGAACTTGAAAGAATCATGACATATAGGAAATCATGATTGAAGATCACTACACACTGTGGGAAAACGGCAATAGCACTTTGGATGCTTAAGATAAAGTTGCATGTGGTTATGGCCATGCAAGCCAGGAGGTAAAGAACGAACCCCGGTAACCCAGTGTATCGATATAGAGGACAAAAGAATCCCTGAGTGGGAATGAGAGCTCAACACTATGGATGTTGTGATAGGTCTTCCCTGGACCGAGGAAGGTCGAGATGCAATATGGGTTATGGTAGGTCGCCTTACCAAGATAACATGAGAAAGGAAGACTTCGGTTAAGGGACAGATCTAGTTGAACTACCCATGAGAGAGATGGTTCAACTACACCATGACGTGAGTTCAAAAGTTCATGAGTATGACTTAAAGGTTTCCTTCCATAAGGTGAAAGTAGGTACATGAAGAACTCGATGTTAGTATAGTTTATCACCCCTAATTATGGTTAGTATGATCCAGACTAAATGGTCTGATGAGGGCATGTGTGCTCGTTCAGGGTGATATCTAGAGACAGTTCTTGTCCTATGAGAGATGTGACAATGACCACCATAGCAGTATCGAGTTTTATAAGAAGCTCTGTAAGGGAGGTTGTGTCGGTCACTACTTCAGTAAGGTGATGTTGGTGAGAAGGACCACATGATGGTTAGAAAAGGACCACATGATGGTTAGAAAAGGGACCACAGTGCGTGTAGATGAAGTCACTTTGATTGTGCAAGGGTTGAAAGGAGCCTAAAGACGATGAGAGTCGTGAGCAGATGCAAAGTAGACTGACATACAAGTTACTGTGGGAGAAAATGTGACATGAAAATCCGACCCCTCTAAGTTATAACTAAGAGAGCTGAGTCCCCGATGCATGGGTTCTTTTGATATGGTTTGGTGGAGAAGGTTAAGTTTGACCATACCCCTCAGGATAAAGTAATGTGTGATGAGTTCCATGTACAGTTTGGAGCACTATGTGAGGTACCCGACCATGTGCTGAGAAATGAACCTAGTGAGCCCAAGGGAGGCTGACATGTCCTGAGTCACCTGTGTAGTTTATAGACGCTGGGATGAAAGGACTCAGAGAAAAGAATATGTGATGATAAAGGTTCTGTGGAAGCGCCATGAGTACGGTAAAGCCACATAGGGACCAATGATGGACATGGAAAAGTCTTATCCTGAATTGTTTGTTTGCTTGTTTGAATTTTGAGGACAAAATTCCTATAAGAGGGGAAGGATGTTACAACCCCAATTTTTGGGTTCAATTGGTCAGAAATGTAATTTCTCATATTAAAGATATTTGGACAAATAATGATATAATTTGTTGTGAATAAATGGATTTCATTTAAAATAGCCTTGTTGTTTGATTTGTGGGCTTTATTGGCTATTGGGCCCAATAACAAGGAAATAACAAAGAAAATTCAATTAGTGAATGAATAATTGAATATTTGAGAAAAGAAATATGTAGAAACCTCTAGAAGGCAAATCCATAGAGGATTTCGTGCCTCTTGGGTTCCTTGGGTACCAAGGAGTCCAAGGTTGCAAAAAGAAAGCAATAAGAAAAGAAAAGATTAATTATGTATTTCTTTATGAAGAAAGAAATTGGAAAATAATGATATAATGTGGAAAATGAATGGAAATAGGCATAAATGAGATTTCTTGGGGAAATTTCGTATCCATGAGGTTGTTAATATTAAAAGGAATGCCAATGAGGAAAATAAAAGAGAAATAAAAAGAAATCCTCAAAAAGGAATATTTAAATGAGAAATAAACAAGATAATGCGAAATAATGCATAAAGATGCATCTAGAAGGATAATAAGTATCCAATAAAAAGTAATTTCGAAATCATAGAGTTTCTTGGGATCCAAGGAGTCCCAATAAAAAGGAAAGAAAGAGAAAATACTAAAAAGGCAAAATAAGAGGATAATGTGTTGCATTATTAATGAATTATGAGGTATTGTTAAAAAGAAAGTAATTTTGATTAAAGGAAATAGAATTTCGTGTCAATGGATTAAAAAGCAAGGAAAGAGAGAATAAGTAAGAAGAAATTCGAATTCCTAATTATTCAAGAAATAGGATATATCAAAGGAGAGAGAGGAAATTTGTGTTTTAATGAAGGAATTACTTTCTAAGTGGGAAAAGGATTTGTTTTCCCTTCAATACACACCTTAGGGTGCGAAACCTATTCCTTATAAAAGGGGTATGACTTTGGACCGAGTTTAGAGAGTTCCACACAGCCACCCCTCTCTTCTTCTTCTTCTTCTCTTTCATATTCTTCATCCTAACCCTAACCGAGGGTGCTATGGTGATCCTGGAGTGACAAGGATCCAGGGATGTGAGTAGGGTGCAAGTGTGATGCTCCCATGAACTTAGAAAGAGGTCTGGCCACCCACGACACCTTTCTGACCCCTGCCCGATGCCACCGGAAGGCTGCAGGTCGGCCGCACGTAACAGGTCGACTGCTCTTGAATCGATTGCATAGGTTTGGATCTAGAGGGTGCCCCAAGTCCGATGAGAGGCGGCACAGCTAAGGGAACCGCCACCCGTGGCCGTGGTGTCCAGGAGAGGGCCGGGGAGCAGCGTAGGTAGTTTCTAGGACGGAAGCGACGCCCTATCGCGGGTTGAAGACGACTGAAACCCGATCAGACAGAACTGCCCCTCCACCGTATGAAGAACCGGCTGGCCGCGTAAGGGTATAATAGTAATTCTATTATGTTTTAAGTTATCGGGTCATGCAGGCTAGCGGCGCTCATGACTGGCAGATGTGGCATCATCAGATTGGCCAAAGTAAGTTATTTCTACCAAAAATCATAACTCCTAATTGGTAGCTCGGATTTAGATAAGTTATACATGAATTTTGATCAGAAAAATGCAAGGAACCCTTTAAAAATAGTTTTGTAGCCTGAATCTGATCATATTTCGAAATGTAGTGTAAATTATCATCTTTAATGAATTAAAGATTAAGAAACTCTATTTTGATATGATTAATGAGTTTAATAGGGTTTAATGGATCTTTAGGGTTGAGGTTAACCTGTTAAATGTAAAAAGGTACATAATGTTCAAAAAGGAAGAACTTTGCACATGATTAGTCTAATTTAGAGTTTATATGCTTGAAATTGGAAAAGTGCATAAAGTTATCATCTTTAATGATTTAATTAAAGAAAAACCCTTAGATTTGATGATAGATGGACTTAATGAAGTTATTTGGATAATTCAAGTTGATATTAACATGTTGTTAATAAAAGTGAAAATTAGGATCTAAAAAGATGATATTTTTATATATTTGGCTTAATTTAGGGTTTTGTGCATGATTATGCATTAATGAGCTTGAAAACCCTAATTTAGATGAATATGTCTTTTAATTGTTTTAATTGTTCAAATCTATGAATAAATAGGGATGTGATGATCCTAAGTCAATAAAAGACTATTAAAATGGATATTTGAGCAATTAAGGTTCATAAATATGGAAAAGGATATTTTAGGGTTTGTTAACCTAAAAGGGATAAAGTTTGAGAAATTGATCTAAGAAACCCTAATGAATACTAATGAAACCTTAATGCGGATTAGAAACACTAGAAAGTGAATCCAAGTCAATAAAGTAGTTTCTTGATAAAGTGTGTAATAAATAGAGTACATATTTATTTCAGGAACTATGTGATGATTGAATTACTTGCTTGGATCTGTTGATTGACTTGATTGTATACACATGAAGTATATGTTGAATAATCTGCATGACTCACCAAATCAGGTATGTGGTTACGATTATGAATAACCGCATTAGTTTCTCGATGGATTCCCAGATGTTTAATCGCATTGAATGCAACTAAACTGTTGGATGTTTATTTATTTCATAAAACTATAAAGTGACTATGATTATCACTATAAATGTGCATATATAACTGGCTAGATCTGGGTCCACCTCTGTTACTTTGAAAAGGCTAAAAAAAGGGTAATCCTAGAGCAAGGTCTAGGTTACCGTGAGTTAGAAACTGGGCTACCTACGTGTAGTGCCATGAGACTCTTTAGCATACCCTGAGTTAAGGAGTGGTCTACTTACGAGTAGTGCCATGTGACTCAACCCTAGAAACGGGTTCACTTATAGGTGGATCATGAGGGGTTTAATGGGGACAACACAGAGGATAGGGTACTCTTGGATCGCGGAGTTATATCTAAAATGTAATCTTGGTTGTTAAATGATTAATTGAATGATTACATTGTTATCATAGTTTCATGTTTATTGTTTCCCCCACATACCAGCTTCAGCTGACCGACGTTTTGTTTGTCGGCATTTTAGGTACAATGAAAAGAACAAACAGTAAAGTGGCACATGTGGTACTAAATGAGAATTAAAGTGCAAAGGAGGATTAGATAGATTAGTATCTGTGTGGATAGAAGTTTAGAGATCCAAGTTTTTAAAAAGGTATGCAAAAATTTATTTTCTTACACCTTTCAGTATAGTATGTTAAAATTTGATAATTATTCTTGGTTAATTGCCGAACCTTTGATCCGGAATTCATGGGTGCGACTTCGACCTCTCGGTCTCCCTTAATTGGGGGTTATCGGGAGGTGGGGTCGTAACATCATAGTTGTTTGCCACAATTAAGTGGTATCAGAGGTCTAGGTTTGCTGAGTCTACAGAGACATAGGACTAAGGTTGTAGAGTCTGTTCTAAGTGTCTTCCAGTTTGTCTGATAGTATCATCTGCTCACATAGGAGGAGAAGAACTTGAAGATGTCTGGATCACATGTAGAACATGTTGCGGAGGGCAGCACTGCTGCACCAGGAGGAGGTGTAGGAGACCATAATAGAGAAGAGCCCGTACCTGAACAGCCCCAGTTCAATCAAGCTCACATGGGGAATCCAACCCTCCATACCATGTTTGGGCGGTTTATAGCTGCCATGACTCACATGATAGACAGGATGCAAATACCTGCACCTAGGGCATCAACTTACCATGAGGGTTATGGAACCGACAAGACTTTTGAGAGGCTTCGCCGGGTTGGAGCCATAGAATATGTTGGTACATCTGATCCAGCAGATGCTGATTTGTGGCTGACAGAACTGGAAAAGGCTTTCAGAATTCTTGATTTGTGGCTGACAGAACTGGCAAGACATGGTGTGTACCTCCTAAAAGGGAGTGTTGGTCATTGGTGGATGATAGAAGAAGATAAGAGACCAGGTGAAGAGATTGGATGGGAGGTATTCCGATGAGAATTCGTCAGTAGATACTTCCCTAAGACGTATCTAGATGAGAAGATTTCTCAATTTGAGAGGCTCAAACAAGGACAGATGAAAATTAGCGAGTATGAAGCTAAGTTCATGGAGCTGTTGCGATTTTGTCCGCAAATGGCATTTAATGATGAGGAAAGAATTCAACATTTTGAGAAGGGGTTGAACGTCGAACTAACCAGTTCTATGTATGCTTTAGAGAACAGAGAGAGGTTTGCCACCTTTGTGGAGTCGGTAAGGAGGATAGAGAGGTCTGAAACCGAGAAACGATAGACTAGTGGCAAGAAGGTGTACACCCAAACTCAAAAACAAAGGTCTGAAAGTTTTAAGAAGCCGAGATTTTCTACATCGGCAGCATCATCAAGTAGGGATTCCATACCCCGACACAATGGATGTCAAGTAGGGATACGGATCATAGTAATGTTCCAAAAAGAGCCTCCAACATAGCATCAACATCGGTAGATGGACCTCACAGACCCTATATAGCACCTAGGATCTGTTATCAATGTAGACAACTGGGACATCTAGTAAAGGATTGTCCAGGTGGGAATCCAATGATGACTCAACCCCAGGGGCAGAGTCAACAAGGACCACAAGGGAGGCAGTTTTCCAGTAACAATAGAGAACGTGGACAAACGTCCCAGACAGGTCAGATGAAATAAATTCATTCTGATATTTCATTTCCTAATTTTATGTGTTAAAAATATAAAAGTAGTTACTTTTGAACTTCCTTTGACTAGTTCTATAAGGACACAAGGAAGATGAAAATCTACACCTTATTCAGAATTTCTTAACATGCTTTATAATCTCTCATCTTTGTGATACAAGATGAGATATAGAAATGATGCCTAGAGAAAATCTAGGAAAATGGAAAATCTTGTGTGTATAATGATATGAAAAGTAAGGAATATGATAAAAAAAGTGCATACTACCAAATCTCAACACTTATATACCCTGGCCAGGTATATGATTATTGAAGATAAGGAAAGTATGAAACTCTTAGATTGTTATCTTTTTTATTACTCTGATCAAGTAGGCATTCTGAAACAATCTAGAGAGTATAATGTAATTAAAAAGAAGAGCTATGTGAACTTTCTTAATTAAAAAGAAGAGCTATGTGAACATTCTTAATTAAAAAGAAGAGCTATGTGAACATTCTTAATTAAAAAGAATAGCTATGTGAACATTCTTAATTAAAAAGAAGAGCTATGTGAACATTCTTAATTAAAAAGAAGAGCTATGTGAACATTCTTAATTAAAAACAAGAGCTATGTGAACATTCTTAACTAAAAAGAAGAGCTATGTGAACATTCTTAATTAAAAAGAACAGCTATGTGAACACTCTTAATTAAAAAGAAGAGCTATGTGAACATTCTTAATTAAAAAGAAGAGCTATGTGAACATTCTTAACTAAAAAGAAGAGCTATGTGAACATTCTTGATTAAAAAGGAGAGCTATGTGAACATTCTTAATTAAAAGGAAGAGCTATGTGAACATTCTCAACTAAAAGGAAGAGCTATGTGAACATTCCCAACAAAAAGGAAGAGCTATGTGAACATTCATAATTAAATAGAGTTTGCTAAGTGAATTTTACAAATAAAGGATTACTGAGTGAATTATCTCTGTTAGATCTGTATGCTTTCTCCTTTGTTAAATATTCTTGGGAAATGATAGAAGTATGCTCTTTTATGTTTTTTCCTTTCAAAGATATGGACATCATATGTTAGGGGTTTATGCTTTGCATAAACGTTGATAAGGTTGAATTAATGAAAAGAACCTTATGTGGATTACAGATCCATGGTATCTTCATAACATTAAGACATTATGTCGAGACTTGAGGGTATGATAACTGAATAAATTTGTCCCTCCTTTTCTGGGATTTTGGGGACGTAATCGTTGTTAGGGGTTTATAATTTGTAACATCCCTGACCTGGGTTATGTGTTAACCCTAGATGTTTTTCCTAATAAGATTGAGTAGATGCTTAATCTTATCTTTGGAAAAGTACTTAGGGCTCATGAGAAACTTATGTTTCAATTTTGGGTCCTATTTAAGCAATGTTCAAGCAATGTTTATTTATTTTGGACTAATGTGCAAATTACCCAATTAGAGGGGTTAACTTGCAAATTGCACATGTTAAGATGTTCCTATGATAATGAGACATCATAAGAATGAATAAGATGTAGTGGTATGGTTTCCACAGGCTTGAGAACCAAGATATAGCTTGTAGAACAATCCTTATGCTTTAAAACCTAGTTTTGGTGCAAAGCACAATTTACCCAAAACCTAGGGTCCAACATGTAAAATATACCCTCGAGAGGATCTCTCATGTTTCTTGGCATCAAGTATAGAAAAGAGATTGATAAGGGTGCCTCATTTGAATAATCAAGGAGGAAAGATAATCTTGATATTAAAATAATCAAGATTTAAGAAAATGGCCTTATATATATATATATATATATATATATATATATATATATATATATATACAACTTATTATGATGTTTTCCTTTAAACCTTGGATAATAGAGGAGTTTTTCATGAGGATATAAGGTGAAAACGTGACCAAATAATGGAGGAAGATTTGGTGGTTTTAGTTGGGAAATAAAAGGAGATAATCCTCTTCTTTTCACTTTCCTTGAAAATACCCATTAATATATAAGCATCCTTTTCAACAAAGCAAAGGATCATTTCCCTTAGCTTCCTTCTTTATCTTCTTGCCTTGTCCAATCAAAGGATAGCTCTGGAGCAGGAGGATGACCAAGATGGTTTGGTAACTATGGGTCATCATCTACCTCGAATTCATGGTGGGAACCCCAAAACAAGGTTGGTTTATTGGTGTTTTTCACACGATTCTTCCTTCTAGACATCTTCTTCATCCAAAAAGTGGAGGAAAGACCTTCAACAACTACTAGAGCTCGAGCCACCATTAAAGCTATGAATCTTGGATCTCTATATCAGATCTAAAGGTAGGTTTCATAACTCTATCCCTTAAGCTTTGTTAATGCATCCTTCTTTCCTAAAATCGTTGCTTAAATCTTCTTCTTTTGACACCTTTGGGTGTTCTTACTATTATTTCCATGAAGAACAGCCTCTGTTCTTGAGGTAGAAGATGATGACGTTAATTCCAATGTTCATCCAAAAAGTTACTTAAGCAAACGGTCTCTAACCCCTTGTTCAAACGGTTTCCCAAACCGTTTGGGAGCAAACAGTTTCAAACCGTTTGAATGCAAACGGTTTGAACCAAATCGCATGAAAGCAAACGGTCCAAGACCGTTTGGATGCGTTGATCAGACGTTGACCGTTTGGAGGTCTGTTGTAAATAAAGTAGACTAATCACTTACCAAAAATCATCAAGTAATTCCAAGTAAATCACCAATTGAAGGCCCATCAACCATCTAAACCCTAATCGGGTTAAATGTTGATTTCAATAATTGAATTAAGTTGAAGTTTGGGTTGAGTGGCCCAAACGGTTTCAAAATTGTTTGGGGATAACCCAAACGGTCTCAAGACCATTTGGTGATCACCCAAGACCGTTTGGAGGTCTAGGGTTAAGCAGGGTTGACCAATTGATGGTCCAATGATATCAAGTTGATGAACAATTGATTGCTGATTTGGTGACTAAACCTAGGGTTCAAACCATAAGTAAATGACTTGATTTATGATGAAATATTTGGGCAAACGGTCTCAAGACCGTTTGGAGGATATCCAAACGATCCCAAGACCGTTTGGGGATAACCCAAGACCGTTTGGAGGTCTAGGGTTAACTATGGTTAAAAGGTTGAAGATCCAAAGGTTCTAAATTGAAATGCAATTCATGGTTGACCTAGTGATCAATCTAATGAGCCAAACTTTAATTGGTTGAGTTAGTTTTTGGTGTTGAATTGAGCAAACGGTCTCACGACCATTTGGAGGTCATCCAAATGATCCCAAGACCGTTTTGGGTCAGGTCATGACCAAATTGAGTGATGGTTCAATGGTTTCAAATCAATTAAACTCATGTTGAAACATGTTGAAGGGTAATCAATTTCAAACCCTAATCCAATTGATACAAGCCCTAATTGATGATCAATTGAGGGTCAATTGAGTATCAAATCAGTTGAGGATTGACCTAATTGACTCAATTGATAAATGGCTAACAAGTGCATGGTTGATTGAGGGGTTCAATATTGGAAACCCTAACTCAAATTGAAGTGGTTGAGACACTCTTTGGTCACTACGGTTTTGAGGTGGTTTGGGTCCAAACGGTCTCAAGACCGTTTGGGACCAAATGATCCCAAACCGTTTGGTGCTCATGTGGTTTCAAGATCGGTTATCTCCATGCGGTTTCAAAGTCAAACTTGACCAAACGGTCTTCATGACCAAACGGTCTTCACCCCATCTTGGGCAAATGGTCTTGAGTGTGCACTTTACCAAACGGTTTCAAAAGTCAAACTAGACCAAATGGTCAACAACACCAAACGGTTTCAAGGTTTGTCCAAGACCGTTTGGGGAGGTTGTGTGCAAGACCGTTTGAGGTCTAAAAAGGGTAAGAACGTTTGTTGCCTTAGTGGTCAAGATGGTTTAGTAGTTGATTAACCTAAACCTTATAGATACCTAAAGTGATTAAGGTATCAAGTAATTAGTTGATTAATGTATGTTATGATCAAGTGGTGAACATTACTAAAGCACCCTTGATGAGATAGGGTGAGAAATACCCTTTGATCAAGTGAGCCTAAATGACCACATTAGTAATGACATAACCCATGATGTCAAGGTTGATTTGACTTAACCTAATCAAGAATGATGTAAACATCATCTAATAGAAAGAGGAGAGAGAAGACTCCTTATATGAATGAGAATCAAGTAATAAACCTCCAATATGTATGAGTATGTCTAATTAGGGTATGATCCTTCATAGTGAGATCATGGAAACCCTAATTATGATGGTTAATGAATCCTAACCCTAATTTCAGGGTATTAATGGAAGTAATCCTAATAATTGTGAAGGTTAACCCTAGCTATGTGTATTCAAGTGAAGAATTGACCTAGATTAATCTTGGAGTAGCTAACATCTTAAAGAGGATGAGAGAAAGAATGAGAGAGATGAATGCTTATATAATTAAGCTCTAATTCTCTCATTATGAGTAAACTATGTGATAGGGGTATGATCCATAATAATGAGATCATGAAACCCTAATCAATGAGCCATAACCCTAATTAGGGCAATGTTATGTGTGAAACCCTAATTAGAGCAATGCTATGTGTGAAACCCTAATCTATGGCAAAGATGAGTGTTATCATAAACCCAGGGTGATGATGTAACCCTAGATTAGTGTAACAATGAAGGAAACCCTAATTTAATGGGAAGTGTATATTCTGACCCTAATTTGAGTATGAAGAAAGAGAAACCCCACTTGGATGGGAATGATAAACTCTAATCCCTAAAATGGGATAAAGATATATGAAACCCTAATATAGGGTTGTGCTACTAATTCTATGTGAAATCCTATCACTGGTTAGTGTGTCGTGAAATCCTAAACTCACATAATACTAGGTGAATCCTTAATATAGAAGGATGATTATGTAAAACTCTATTGAAGAGTAAAATTATGTGAAATCCATAAATGTATGGAATATGCTATGTGAATACTCAAAATTATAAATATGGAGAATACTATTCCTATGGAGAATACTATTCCTAATAATGGGATAGTGATTAATGTTTTAACAAATGTAACACATAAAGAGGTTGATGATGGATACCCTTATATTAATAATTCTTATACTCAAGGATGAGTCCATAGTTTTGGCAATGGTTGTATAACCTAAGTGAGTGGCTAATGACCAATACATTACATGATAAATGTGAGGAAGTGGTGCATAAAGTATTAGGATGGGTAATACCCTAATACAAGCTAAGTGTATGAACCCAGGTAAGATAAAGGTGTTGAGGGAAGTGATACATCAAGATATGATAAATATCACATCCAACACCCTAACATTGGTATACCTTGATGTGTTATAAGTCCAATATAATTGGATGAATAATGCATAAGATGTGTCATGTCAATGGCTACATTGAGATGTAATGTACCCTGTTGAGTGTAGGCTAACATGCCTTACAAAAAGGTTAATCTAAACCTATAAATTATGATGTAATCATATTCTGGCAAAGAGGAGAGAGAAACTCATGCTATGTGTTAATAATTCATTTAAGGGTGAATGATGAGAATAAATAAGTATGATTGAATACTTATGTTATCCATATTGATAATGCTATACAAGCTAATGATATATGAACCCTAATCTAGGGTGATGCTATGTGAAGATCCAATACAGAGTAATCCTATGTGAAGCTCACTTACAGACTAATGGGTTATGAATGTAATAAGATAACCCTTGTATTTCATAGTACTGATATGTAATTGTATCATGATACTAATCATGCAGATATAATGAGAAGATGAGCACAGCCAGGTATAGGCTATGATGTTCTGTACACTGAAAATGTTTTGTAGACTTTATAAGTTTTCTTATACCTTGTTACCTAATAAGGGGTAATGAGAGGTGATATGAGCTTTATGATCTATGTGTAGTACTTGTGTAGTAAAAATTATAATGTTCTTGGTCAGATGACCTAAAGGTATGAAGTTACCTAATAAATGGTAACAAGTGTTCTATGATGAGCTGAGGGACTAAGATCCCAACACTTTGTGAAAAGAGTATTGCTACAGACCATGACTCCCCAATGACAATGCCCGGCATTAGATATATGATCTAAGCCTGAAGAGAGTTAATGTTGTGGTAATGATTCTATAGTGAATAAATGTTATACATGTTCTTCATATTCCTTTAAGGATAAGTGACATGTTGTTCTATCAAATTATAAATTATATTTCTTTTGATAAAAATGATGTTCTAATTTGTTAGACATTGAATTAACTGCTACCAAACAAATATAATTCCTTTGTGTATATTTATCTTCTTAAACTGCATTATAATGTTTCTGGCGAAGAGTTATATCTCTCGCTGGGACAATTTACAATTGTCTCACCCCTGTGGGAATCACATTTTTAGGTGGACGCGGACGAGAAGGCAGGAATCCTTCAAGTAGGTGAAGAGCAGCAACAACAGTAGCAGGGACAGCAGTGAAGTCTCAGGTGGAGACACTAGCTGTTATGCCTTGTATAGATGTAGATAGAGTCATATGTGTCGTCTCTGTACTCTCAGGTCCTCGGAGTAGTAGTTAGTGCTTTCGAGTTTTTTGCTCAGTGCCTCGAGATTTTATACTACCTATGTTTAGCTTGACAGGACAGATAATGCTTGTAAACTCTCAGAAAGAGATGATACATAATATGTACCTTGATCAGAAATGTAACTATGTTACTTTGGATCTATATGAGAAAGTTTTCCTTTGATGGATCTCTTGATAAAAAGGATTTAATTTTTAGTGATTTTTGGTAATCCGTTGCTTAGGGAATGCTTCCGAATTAGTTAATTATGTTTTTATGAGTTGTTTGCCACACTTGACCTTGATTCTCCTGTCATGCCATCTCTTGGTTTTTCCCTTGTAGATTTTGGCATTTTCATAAGCATCCATACTTAGCTCTTCTAGCTCTTGGAGTTGCAACAATATCTTCTCTCCTTCCTTCTTAAGGTCATAGTTCAAGAATTTGATTGTCCATAGTGCCTTGTGCTCCAATTCTATGGGTAGATGACATGATTTTCCATAGACAAGTTTAAAAGGAGTTGTTCTAATGGGAGTCTTAAAAGCATCATGTACGCCCATAACGCATTGTCTAACTTTAACTTTCTTGAACTGGAGACAATCTTTTCTAGAATAGCCTTCAATTGCCTATTTGGGATCTCCACCTGGTCTGATGTTTGAGGATCATAAGGTGTGGAAACCTTATGGTTTACTCCACATTTGCTAAGTAGGTTGCTGAAGTTTCTTTCATTAAAATGGCAGTCACCATCTGAAATAATTGCTCTAATCTGGGGAAGATGATCTTCTGAAATAGTTTAATGACTAATTCTACATCTGGAGCTTGAATGGGGATTGCCTCTACCCATTTGGAAACATAATCACAGGCCACTAAGATAAAATTGTAGCTGTAAGAGGATGGAAATGGGCCCATATAATCTATGCCCCACACATCAAATACTTCTATTTCCAGAATTGAGTTCAGTGGCATTTCATCTCTCTTTGAGATTCCTCAAGCTCTTTGGCAATTGTCACAAGCTGTGACAAATGTATGTACATCACAGAGCAAACTTGGTCAATAAAAACCGGAAGTATCTTTGTTGCAGTTTTGTTTGCTCCAAAGTGTCTGCCATAGGGAGAGGAATGGCAGTCTACAATCACACTAGCAATTTCTTCATTTGGGATACATCCCCTAATGAGTCCATATGCACATTTATTGAACAAAAGAGGGTCGTCCCAGAAATAGAATTTAACATCATGAAGGAACTTCTTCTTTTATTTGTAAGTGAGATCAAGTGGAAGACATCCTATAGCAAGGTAGTTTGCAAAATTAGAAAATCATGGTAAGACAACAGAGTATACTACATACAACTTCTCAATGGGCAACTTGTCATCAATAGGAACTTTGTCTTCGACACTAGTAGAAAGACGTGAAAGATGGTCAGCTACACTGTTCCTGGTTCCCTTCTTGTCTTTGATTTCTAAGTCAAACTCCTATAGTAACAATATCCAGTAGATGAGGTGAGGTTTGGAATTTTTCTTGCTCATAAGGTATTTTATAGCAGTGTGGACGATGACCTTAGACCCTACTAGATACTATCTAAATTTATCAAATGCATAAACAACGATAAGCATCTCCTTCTCTGTAGTAGCATAATTGATTTGTGCTTCATCAAGAGTCTTACTTGCGTAGTGTATATCCTAGAGTTTGTTGTCTTTTCTTTGTCCTAAGACAGCTCCTATGGCATTGTTGCTGGCATCAAACATCACTTCAAAGGGAGCACTCCAATCTGGTGGTTGGATAATTGGAGCTGAAACTAGGGTGTCTTTTAACTTCTGGGAGGCAGTTTGGCAATCATCATTGAAAATGAATTCGGCATCTTTTGCTAAAAAAGAACATAGAGGCTTTTCAATATTTGAGAAACCCTTAATAAATCTCATGTAGGATCCTACATGGCCCAAAAAGGTGTGAATTTCCTTCACATTGGTTGGAGCTAACATCTTTTCCATAGCTTCCACTTTAGCTTTATCTACTTCAATTCCTTTGTTCGAAATAATATGTCCCAGAACGACACCAGTCTGCACCATAAAGTGGCATTTCTCCCAATTGAGCACGAGGTTGACTTGTTGGCATATCTACAAAACCTTAGTTATATTCAACAAACAATCATCAAACAAATTTCCGTAGATGCTAAAGTCATCCATAAATATTTCCATGATCTTTTCAATGTAATCGGAAAAAATGGCCATCATGCATCTTTGAAAAGTGGTGGGGGCATTGCAAAGACCAAAGGGCATCCGCATATATGCATAAATTCCATAGGTGTAAGTAAATGTGGTCCTTTCTTGATCGGGTGGATAGATGGGAATCTACAAGAATCTGCTATAACCATCAAGGTAGAAAAAATAGGAGTGGTGAGCAAGTCTTTCAAGCATTGAATAAATAAAAGGTAAAGGGAAATGATCTTTTCTGGTGGATTTGTTCAATTTTCTATAATCACTGCACATTCGCCACCTGGTGACGATTCTTGTTTGTATTAGTTTATCATTTTATCCTTTAATTACATTTGTTCCTCCTTTCTTAGGCACAACATGTATAGGACTTACCCAAGGACTATCACTTACTGGATAGATGATTCTGGCATCTTTAAGTTTTAAGATTTTTTTACCACTTCCATCATGTTTTGGTTAAGTCTCCTTGGGGGTCTATGCATGGTTTGGCATTCTCTTCCAAATCTATCCTATGCATACAAATGGATGGGTTAATTCCTTTGAGGTCATCAATGGTATAACCTATCACATCTTTGTAACTTCTAAGCTCATTTAAAAGTTTTTCTTCTTGATCACTGTTCAATTCAGCATTTATCATTATAGGAGAACAAGAGTTTGGGCCTAAGAAAGCATACCTTAACCCCGGTGGGAGGGGTTTTAGTTCTACCTGTTTGCATGAAGTTGCGGTGTTGCTTCTGTCATTCTTCTTTGAGTGTTCTTCTCTTTGTGGAGTCTCTAAAGTTTTAGTACTTTCCTCATTGAGAATGTTACATGCATCATCTTCCTCCAAATCATCTAAAGCAGTTTCAACTAAACTTTTTTCCTCTTCAAGCAATGTATCAATGGTATCAATGAGACAAAGGTATTCTTTGGAGCTAGGTGCCTTCATGGCATCGTAGACTGAAAATACTAGTTCCCCATGTCCCACCCTGACGGTGAGATTTCCTTCCCTAACATCGAATAAACACCCTATAGTGCGCAAGAAAGGTCTACTGAAAAGGACCGGATTGGTTGGGTCTTCATGCATGTTTAAGACCACAAAATCACATGGAATAAAGAACTTTCCTATCTGAACATGGACATCCTCAATCACTCCTCTTGGGTGTTTGATTGAGAGGTCAGCTAGCTGAATTGTCATAGATGTAGGCTTCAAATCTCCTAGATCTAGCTTCTCCCACAAAGAGACGGAGATCAGGATGAAGCTAGCTCCAAGGTCAACAAGTCCTTTATCAAAGGTGGAGTCTCCTATCTTGCAAGGGAGAGTAAAGGCTCCTTGATCATTTAATTTCTCTAGCATACAGTTCTGGATAATGGAGCTCAGCCTTTCGAAAAGCATAACAGTTTCTACCTGTCCGGAACTCCTCTTCTTTGTTAGGATATCCTTTAAGAACTTGGTGTAGGTGGGCATATTGGCTATGACTTCAACTAGGGGAAGGTTTACATACAACTTGTTCAGAATGTCCATAAATTTGTTGAACTTCATGTCATCTTTGGTGTTAGCAAACTTGAGGGGAAAAGGGGATGTTGGCTTGCTAGAAGGATCACCTTGTTGCATATTTTCAGCAAATTTCTTCCTTTGATTTTCAGCAATGTCTTAAACTGTAGTGCCAGCAATCTCTACAGATTTTCTCTTAGATGCAGTGTGGATTCTCCTATGACTTCTCCACTTCTCAAGGTTATATATTTACAAGTCTCCTTGGGGTTTATAACAAGTTGCCTGGGTAAAGACCCTAAAGACATCCTTTGGTTGGCTAGTGCTTGTTGAGCTATCTGATTCCCCAACATCTTGGTGTGAGTAACAATTTCATCTACCTTGGAGGATAGTTGTGTGATAGCATCTTTCAATATGTTGCCATTTTCCTAGAACTCATCATTTTGTTGTATTTGTGTGGTGACAAAGGTCTTAAGGAGGCTTTCCAAGCTTGATTTCTGTGGAGGAGGAGTCACTTACTGAAATTGATTGAAGTTTTTGTTGTTACTAGAATTGTACCCCGGTGTTTGTTGGCAATTGGTATTCATTGGTTGACAGTTGCTCATAGGTTGTTGACCTTGAACTTGGCCTTGTTCCTGGTTCTATGAATCATTGTTCCTATAAGAGGGATTAGTATGATCTCTCCATCTTAGGTTATAGGATTCAGAAAAGGGATTGTAGGCTTGTCAATTATTGAAATTTCCCACTGCATTGACTTGTTCATGTGCTTCATTGGTATTCATCTGTGGTACAAAGCCGAAAGAAAAGTTATGCCTGGATGTTCCACAAGATTTACATACTTGCTCAACTTCTTGGACTGAGTGAGTGGCAAGCCTTTCAAATTTTTTGGTTAAGGCATCAAGCTTAGCTGCAATCAAGTCTACGACATCGACAGTATATTTCCCGCTGGACTTCTCACTTGAACTAGAGGAAGAGAATGGTTGATTTCTCCTTTATGAACTCCATTGGATGTGATTGAGTGCCATGTCTTCAATAATGGTGTAGGCTTCACTATATGACTTGTTCATTAAGGCTCCATTTGCACCAGCATCAATGGTCATATGGTTATTATAGAACAACCCATTGTAGAAAGTTTGTAGAAGCAACCAGTTTGTCAAGCCATGGTGTGGGCATAGGTGTTGGAGATCTTTGAAACCTCTCCCAAGTCTCATAAAGTGTCTCACCTTATTATTTTTTTAAGTTTGTGATTTAATTCCTCAACTGAGCTATCTTTCTAGGAGGAAAATACTTTGCTAGAAAAGCATTCAGTAGATCATCCCAACTCTTAACAGAATGTTGAGGCAATGATGAGAGCCATGCTATGGCTTGATCTCACAGAGTGAATGGGAACACGAGTAAGCGCACTCCTTCAGTAGGAACACCATTAATCTTAAATGTGTTCAGGTACTATAGAGATTTAGTAATGTGGAGGTTTGGATCCTCCATTTGGAATACCCCCAAAATGATTCTGTTGGATCATCTGCATGATTGTAGGGCTGAGGGAGAAGTTGTTGGCCTCTATCGTAAGATGATCAATAGCCCTGCAAATGTTGATGGCGGATGACACAGCAAATTCTTTGAGTGGATTGTCTTCCATGTCCGGTTCTTGAAGAGGACTGGATGAATATGGTGGTGAAGGTGAAGATTGCACTGATGAAGGACGTGATTCTCCCAGATTAGAAGTATTTTCACTTCTCCTTGCTCTTCTACGGCTACTGAAAGTCCACTCTATCTCATGGTCCAAAACTATGGATATCTGTAGAACTGTCTTAGAGCGACACATGCACCCTGAGAATTAAAAATGAGTAAGATTCACAAAGTCTAAGAGATACCACAATATGAAATGCAAAATATTGACTTAGTCTCAATTACTGATTTACTTGTCTACTCTAAACAGAAGTTACCGTAGCTCCCAGAAATGGTGCCAAAAACTTGTTGAGAGTTTTAGAAAGAAAGATCTCAAATCACTAATCACCCGCAAGTGTACGGGGTCAATGTAGCTGAGTGTCGAACACAAGGAGATAGGCTATTTAGGTGTAGATTTGTTAACTTTCATTTATCAAAATTGGGCTACAAAAAGTTGGATTGATTACACACTTAATAAGAAAGCAAAAACAAAAGGCTTAAAGTAAAAGGGTTTGATTAAGCTATTAAGAGCTTGGGAAATAGATTTGACCACCATACCATCATATCATATGCACAACAAAATAAAGATCATTGTTAACAAGCAAGGAGGTTGTCATCGTCATGCATTTCCCATTGTCATGATATGGTTCTCAACATCACATAACACTCCAGTGTCTATTCTTAGTCTCAAACACAACCTTCATCCTTAATATTCTCTAGCCACTCCTATGGTCGAGACAACAATGCCATAGATCATACTCCTTACACCCTCATACATTCTCATGAAGCACAATGTAAGCCTAAAAACATGTACAAGAGGTGGCCAGCCAAATATACAAGCAAAAACACCATAGGCATCCATGGAAAAGACAAGTTAACTCGCAATAAGCATAAATTTTGAGTTCACATGAATAATGGCATGGGAGTTGCTCTCCCATGCCCAAGGAAAGATTTCTACTTGTCCATAATGGAAATGTGTTGACACAATTCAGAAATTTCAAAGTTTGACATGTTCAAGAGAAGAAAAAGCTAGAGGGACCAAAGATGTAGCCAAAGGGAAGTGGAACTCCGGCTAGAGGGTGAAATTCCACCCTTGGAACTACTCAACTTGGACAATCTTCCCTCCTGGAAAGCTTGAGTGAGAGAAGTAGCTCTGCGGCACCTTCGGAGAAGAACTAGAGAAGAAAAGAGGTAGAATGGAGGTTCTTTTGCAAGTAACCACCTTCCTCCACCCCAAAATCACCTCCTTAGCTATGGAACTTCTCTTGGACAAAAGACACTTTCAAAATGACTAGTGATAACTGCCCATTGAGTTAAATTTCTCCTTAAAAATGAGGGGCGGTTGTTTTCATTTTTGCATAAACTAATAATGATATGACGTGTCTTTTAGAGGACACATCGTGTCTTGATGCGTAGTTCCACTGGGTCTTGTTGTTTTTGTGAAGTACACGACGTGTCTAAAATAAGACATGACGTGTAACTTTCTTCTGTGGTCATTTCAGGAGAAAGGCACACGACGTGTCTCAATTAACACACATTGTGTGTGTTTGCAACAAGTTGTAGAAGGCCTTCTGGTCTCGTGGACATGCCGTGTCCTAATTCGAACACGATGTGTTTGCATTCATCAACGTTTTGGCAATGGGGCCACTGCAGACTCATACATCTTGTGTTAAATATCACATGACGTGTTCTTCTTCTTGTGAAGGTTTCTGGGAAAGGACATGTTGTAGCTTAAATAAAACACGACATATCCAATGTTGTTTTGGTAGAAATAAAGTTTGAATCAGTTGCAAGTCAAGGAGAAGTCCATTTGGGGTAGGATTTGAGTCGAACTATCTCCAATTTGGCACTTTAAGCATATATCTACAATCAACATCATGTGATAAGCAAAATAACTACAAATTGGCAAGATAAATATGAATGGAGGCTAAAGGGATGCAAAATGAACTAAATTTGTGTGTGAGATTGTAGAAAAAACTAATATGAAATGTACACATAATGGGGTGAGACCAAACATGGCAGCAAGAGATATAACTCTCCCCCAGCATCTATTAAAGAATGAATAACTAAGAAGGTAGATAAAGTACTTAACAAGTTGAGCAAATTCAGCTAAATGATATGTATTCCACATATAAAGTAGGTTAAATAACCTAGGCAATTATCACAGAACATAGAACAATTAATATTCTAAGAAGGAATATGAACAACATGTATAAAATTTGATTTCTCTTACAACATTATAATCCAAGATATCAGTACAAAGATAAGGCAAAGGGATCATCCAATGTTATTTGTATTTGAACCTAAGAAAATATACCACACAGTTGTGTTACATCTTTTATTATTTCCCTAAGGATTTAAGTTGCACCACTCAAATCCAACTGACCATTTCTAAGTCAAAATCAGTTCCATACAAGGTCAATGGAAGAGTCAGAATCCACAACTTCCCCAACACCTCTTGGTCAGTAAAAGAGTAACAGTGACATATTGTCAATGTGAAGGATTGGCTCATGCATGGCCATCCATATAAAAACACCTAGCCCTCCTTGGTACAGGTCATGGTGCTAGAAGAATAGGCTCACACATGGACATTCTTAAAAAGAAGGATTGGCTCACACATAGCCATCCATATCACAAGGAGAATAGCTTACCAAACATACTAGGTCGAAACACATCACAAAAGGACAAGCCATCTCGACTAGGCCAATCCAAGACCATCATGGTCGAACAAAACCAATCCAAGGTAGGTGTCTCGGTCAAGACACACCCAAGACACCCATCAGGGTCGAGACACAGGTCGCTACACTTCAACTAAGCTCACATGGTCGACACCAAGCAAACCCTAGAAACCCCTAATCACCTCTAGAGATGTCACCACTCTTCCAAGGCTCAACCAAAGCACCCCAAGGCATCAAACTATCTTGCATGAAGCCAATAAAGAGAAGGGACACTTGATATGTATTAAATTTCAAGATAACCCTCTAAAATTGGAAAAATTGCAATTTCGCCCAAAATGAGCACAAAAAGTACAAACATCATCCAAACAGTATCAAGCTGGAAACTTAAGCTCTCCACAAGCTCTAAAAGAATCTCAAAGTATTAGAGCAAGATTCTAAGCATCTTATTAAGAAAATCAAGCATACTCAAGCATTGATCTAGGTAAGTGGTTTTACATTGATGGTTTACAAAGAAAAGGGAATGGAAGGCAATTGTTACCATTGTCACTAGTTTGGACATTGGAAGAGAAATTTACCTCTTTACCTTGAGGAACTAAAGAAGGAGGAGGAGGAGATTGAGATGTCCACTTTAGGTATATATGTCATGGAGATAAACTTATTTACCTCTTTGTCTAAGGTATTAGATACCAAATGTGGTTCTCACATTTTCTCTGATATGTAGAATTAGAAAAGAAGTAAACCCTTACTAAAGGGAGAGGTGGATCTATGAGTTTCTAACAGAGAAGGATTTGTTTGCCCAGCTATAGACACCTAGAGTTTATCTCTTCCCAGTGGCCTTGTAATAGAGTTTGATAACTGCTAATATGTACTTGACATAAATAGAAACATTATTTTTGTATCTTGTTTGAACAAGAGCAGATTTAAATTTAAAAAATTTGTTGAATTTCTATTTCAAAACATGAAATAGTCTATGATGGTGGCCAATTGTCTTATGGTCTTTATTGAACTTGAGACATGTGTATATAAAATAATACCAAGATTTAAAACTCGATGACTAAATCAAAACTTACCTTTGGCACTATCATCTAGGTCATATGAATGAGAAACACATTTCTAGACTCCATAAAGATGGTTGTGAACTCTTTTGATTTTGAATCGATTGAGACATGTCAGTCTTGTTTATTAGGAAAAAAAATCACCCTTCACTGGTAAAACTAAGAGGAAAGTGACTTATTAACAATAATATATATTGATGAGTGGACTTTTTAGAACAAGTGCAAGTTGAGAACATTAATATTTTATCACATTTTCCAATTATTTCAATGGATATGAAACACAAATCATTATCTCTGCAAAATTAAAGAAAGTCATGGATGAAGTACATAACTAACTTGGTGAGAATATTAAAGCATGACGATCTATCATGGTAGAGTATATCTAAGCCAATAGTTTGATCTCTTTTGAGAAATTTTGATATTGTAACACAACTAACTCTACCTAGAACACCACAACATGATGGAGTATTGCAAAGAATGAATCATACCTTGTTGGACATGGTACGAACAATGATGAGTTAATCAATCTATGACTTCCCGATGAGGATATTCTCTTTAAACATCCATGATTACACATGATTGTGTACTTTCTAAATAAGCTCAAAAGACACCACATGAGATATATAATGGAACATCCCAATATGTCCTATATGAATATTTGAGAATGTGAAACTTATGTCAAGAAAAAACTCTCTAAAAATCTTAAACCTAGATCAGATTAATTTATTTTGTTGGAAACCCTAAGGAAACTAATGCTTATAACTTCTATATTCCCTATGAAAACAAAGTGTATGTTGTCAAAAAAGTTGTATTCCTTGAAAAGGAATTCATTTTCAAAGGAACTAGTGGGACAAAAATGGATCTTGATAAATTTAAAGGCTAACAAAATAACATTTAATATATGAAGCTAGATGAGGATCACAGAGAATCACAAGATGTTTTAGAATCACAATTTTTTTAAGTAGCACAAGAACCTCAAAGGTCTAGTAGGGCATGTCTAATGCCAAACATATATGGCTTGTTGTAACACAATTAGGTGATTTGTTGGCCAAGAACGATGATGCTTCCACAACATAAAATGATGCTATTGATGGACCAAATTCCACTAAATATTTTGAGTCCATGAGATCTGATATGACTTCCATGTACGCCAACAACATATGGACTTTGTTGGATGCTTCTTAAGGGGTAAAACCCATAGGGTGTAAATGTGTCTTCAAGAATAAGGTCGGCATGGATGGTAATGTATGAACCTATAAAGGATGTTTGGTTGCAAAAGGTTTCAGACAACTTCACGGTGTTGACTGTGACAAACCCTTTTCACTAGTTTCCATGGTTAAATACGGCAAGTTCATTCTTGTGATTATGTCTTATCATGAGTATGAGCTTTGGAAAATGGATGTTAAAGCACATGTCCTTTATAGTAATCTTCTAGAGGATGTGAACATGACACAACTTGAAGGTTTTATCACTCAAAATGAAGCCAATAAAGAAAGGTCAATCTATGGATTGAAGCAAGCATATAGAAGCTAGAATCTTCATTTGGATGCGACAGGAAAAAAATTGCCTTTGAAAAAAGATGAAGATGGACCTTGTATTTATAGGAAGGTTAGCAGGAGAATAATTCTATTTCTCATAGTGAATGTATATGGGATACTACATATGGTAAATGCCACACCTACTCTACAATTTTTTAAGACTTGGTTGGGAAACACCCTCTCCAAGAAGGACTCATGGAGAAGCATCCTATATTCTATAAATCAAGATCTACAAGGCTTCTTGACCTAAGCTAGAGTACATACATTGACAAAGTCATGAAGAGGTTCATCATGTAGGATTCTAAGCGAAGAAACTTACCCATGTCTCTTGTAATATTTCTCTCTATGTCCCAATTTCCCAACTCTTTGGAAGAGAAATCATGCATCAGTAAGATTTAATATGCATATGTAATTGGATCTATCATGTATGTGATGTTATGTATACACCCAGATTTCATGTATGCTTTAATAATGATGAGCATATATTAGCTATATCCATGAAAAGGTTAATTGATTGATGTGAAAAACGTCTTAAAGTAATACATAAGAATAAAGCATCAATTCTTGGTATACAATGTTGAAGAAGAGTTAGTTGTAAAGGGTTACACTGACAGAGGCTTTAACTGGGAATGATGATTACAGAGTGCAATTAGGTTTTGTGTTTTTCCTAAATGGTATAGCAAGAGACAATGGCCGATTCTATAATAGAAATTGAGTATATTGTTGCACCCAATGTAACATAGGATCAATATGGGTCCATAAGTTCATTAGTGAACTCGGACAATTCCAACTATCGATGATGTAGTACAGCTTTAGTGTGACAACAATGTATACATTACATAGTATAATTGATGCATTTACATAGGACCCCCAGCCAATTGATGTGGCTAGACATGCTTTAGGCACACTGTTGGGTCTAATAAATTTATAACCCTAATCGACATGCTGAAATACACTAAATACTTTCCCTCTAGTGCATTGGTTTGTATTATAGCACAAAAAATGGCAAGTTGGGGGTCAATCCCGATGGAGAGAGGGGGAAGTAGAGTTTTCTAATGATATGTTCCTAATGTGGAGATTAGGTTTATAGGGTTTTATCTTGGCTTTTGGATCACATTAACGTGCTCAGGCACATTATTAAGGATAGAAAGAAGCAAACATAATTTAACTCTATCAAGTTTGGACTTATTGACTAAGTAAAGGAAAGGATATATTACAATAAGGCAAGCAAGAGATATATAACAATAACTACTACATGAGAAAAGCAATCTAAATTATTAAGAGATATATGATTTAACTAAGCAAGTCAAGAAGAAGCACCAAAATAGCAATTTAGGAAAGAAAGGTAACTAAAGGACCACATTATAAAGAGATTATCTAGATAAAGCACAAGTAACCGAAAGAAATCACTACCTAATCTAGCAAAGGTATAGTACCATGCACAAGGCAAGTGACTAATTAAACAAGTAAAGAAACTAACAAAACTAACACTAGCTAAGACAAGTAGCAATTAGGGTTTTAGAAAATTATAGGAAGTGAGGGCCATTTGTAGAAATGTGATAGTATACTATGTTAGGAAGCATAACATGAAAAAAATAAATAAACAATTTAGATTATCAGACCAAACAAGCAAGTTAATTACTAGATAATTTCCTTAAACTACTAATTGATCGTGGATGAGATAGGGTGTGTATATGAGAACTAGTCTCAGTCACCCGTTATCCAAAATTGTGAGGTTTATTTGACTAGGGTTTAAATGTAATTAAACTATATAAGACCTAACAAATCTAGGTATCTATGTTGTAGATTAATAAGTATTTAATATTAATTATTATTTAATTACATTCCTAATTTATATGGGATTTGTCCCATACTGTGTAATTGGGTTATTGGCCACTGCCCAAGTCCATATATATAGATGTCCCTATTAATACAAAGACATGTTATGCCTCATTTTCTTTTTGTTAACATGGTATCAAAGCACACGTTTCCCAAGAGAGGTCTCTAACGGCTGACACCATCAAGAAGTCATCCATACAATCATAATAATCTTCTTTTTGTTTTCATGGTGGAAATTCTCTCCATAGTCGCCATCTTCACTTCTTATTCATGGTGGAAGTCATATCCATTGTTGTTGTTTTCCTTATAGTGGTGAAAATCATCTCCATTACCTAGATCTCTAGATGGTGTAAGTCATCTCCATCACCCAAATCTGGATCGTCATCTCTATATTTGTTGAAGTCATCTCCATCATCCAGACTAGATCTGGATTATCATCCTTAATGTTGGATGTCATCTCCATCACTCAAATCATTGTCTCCCTTATTTAAATCATCTTCCCTATCTCCTCCTCTAGATCTATATTGGGGAGGCTTATTTATAAAAGAGGGGTTCATTCTTGAATTTGGGGTTAAATGTTGCTAAACATTTTTACCATAGATATGCCTCGGTGGCATGAAACATGTTGCATTCAATATCCTACACGTTAGTTGCTTTATCAGGAACAGCAGGGGTTCTCATCCAGAATGTAAGCTACCCACCGTGTTGACATTCAACATGCCATATTGGGGGGAGGAACGTTTACACTTGCACGTTGTGTCACATTCGGACTCATTGTGTTTTCAACAACTCTTTAGTTGTAACATACCGAATTTTAGGCATTTTGCCTTTTGGTCCTCTTTTCCATCTTTTCCTCTCATTTCTATCCTCTTTGGCTGTTTTGTCTAATTTGTGGATAATATAATGGCCTAATGAGCATTTGTTCACCTTTTCTTCCAATATTTGGGTTTATGCACAAATACATCAGTGGAAGCTTAGTAATGGGACAAATATGCAAAATATCCACTTGAGTGATAAAAAGAATAAAGAAATACATGTTAGAACTTTCTAGTATCTTTTAGAATATATAAAAGGAGATAATTCTCGAAATATGCATAAAGGAAATAATAAATGTGGTAATTGGAAATAGTATGGAATATAATGGATAAAAGGAGATAATGAGGAATATATTGTTCCAAAAATCATAAGTGGAAACTCATGAAGATAATTTGTATGTCAATTTCGTTTTATTGACTTAAAAGAAATTTAAGGGCCAAGTATCATTTAATTTGGAAGATAAATGCATATATTGATGTCTTTATCAAAAGAAAATGGGAAATAAGTCAATTAAGCAAAATAAAATATTTAGTGTTCTCAAATTGGAAAAATAATACCAAATTCGTAATCCATATATCCAATTTAGTATATGTGTGCATTTTTATTTAATTTGGCCAAGGTTTAATATTTTATTTTATTCAGGAGAGAGAAAAATGACTTAAAGACCAAAAATATTAAATATATGTTGAAAAAAGTTAATTAAGGCCAAAATCGTGTTCCACACGTTTATTGTTGCTTATAGGACAAGTTTTATATTTTTAGAAAGTTTCTATATACCTCTAATAAATTAAAAGGATAAATAAGTGGTCAAATGTAAATGAATTAAATAAAATAATAAAAGTCTTTAAAAAATAAAAATAATGCCAAATTCGTGTTATGCAAGTTAGAATAGACATTTAGATGAATTTTGAATCAATTTGGAAAATATTTGATGAGAAGATAAATTAAGGAGAGAGAAAGTGTACAAAACCTTCACCTCATTATTTAAAATAATAAAAAACTTCAACAAATGGAAATAATTACAAATTTGTGTCCAACGTACTATATGACTTGTGGATCAAGTTTTGTAATTTTTGGATAATCCTAGAGTCATTAATGAAGGAGAAAAGAGAAAGTGAGTTTTGAATTATGTAACCTATTAAAAGTCCCCAAAAGATAAAACTATCTTCATATTTGAATTCTACACGTCAAATTCGGTCAGGATATAAATTTTGGTTAATTTTGGAAGTCATTTGCACCCTCAAATAGGAAAAGACAAAAAGTTAAATGATTAAATAAGAACTTTAGTCAGATTTGTATTTGACAACCTAATAAATGTCACGCACATGGACCGTTGGATCTTAATCCAACGGCTCATGGATCATCTCCTACCTTGAGTAGGGGACCATCGCGGATGAACAGTAAATTTCGAAAATCTTGATTTTTCGGATGGCCATATCTCTCTCGTTACTCAACCAAATCGCATGATTTTTGGCTTGTTGGATTCCTCATTCGATTTCGTACAAGTTTATTCCAAGATTTTCGAGTTTTATTGAAGATTCTCAAAAGCCCCAAAACGGCTGAAGTCTTTCTCTCACCCCACATATGGAAACCCTAACCTAGACCCCTTCATCTATATATACCTCTACCCCTACGTGCGCCGATACTTGTGCAACTCGCCTATCTTCTAAATTTCTACTTTCGTCTCCGTTTTGACCCTCACCGAGCAGCCGAAGTCCCTGACCTTGTGGCCCTTGCTGCTCCATGTACACACAATATTCGTCTAAATTAAAAGTATGGTTGAGTTCTTCTTTGCTTTAGCTTTCATACGCATCTTTCGGTTTTGAGTTTGGTCTTGAATTGTAAAAATACCCAAAATCTTCCTCAAGCAGCCGTAGGTGTGCAGGCTGCTGGAGGTGGAAGAAGGGTCAGATGGCTTTTTACCTTTTTGCCCATCTCCCTCTCTCTCTTCGTCTCTCTTGTAATGGAATTGATGATGTGTCGTTCTTTGATTGGTTGATTTTAGAAAAATCATATCTTTTTACTCGATTATCCAAATTTAAAACCAAAATATGTTTTGGAATCGGGAGAACGAGATCTATCTAACAAAAATACTTTTGTGGTCTTATTTTTCAGTTTTTTAATATGTATTTTTCCAGTTGATTTAATTAACTAATAAATATGGAAAATACTCTAAAAAGTCAGTAACTCGAAAATATACAAATATATATATGTTATTTTGATCAGAAGAATGTAACTAAGATAGTGGTGAGGTTTTCAGAGTCTAAATCGATCATTTCTGGAAAAAAGTCGATGGTTTTGAAGTTTTAAGCCTTTAATGAATATACATATATCTAATACATAAATATGATGATCATATTAGGGAAAGTGGATCTGATCTCGTGTAGAAGTTATGAAAAGTGATTCTAGGATTCTAAAGAATAAGGTATGTGCATCTACCCCTTCAGTTGGTAAATTATGTATACCTCTTACCTATGTTCCCTAATGAGGCTTAATCTAACCTAATTCTTGATTCTTGAAACCTAATTTATCTATGCCTCAAAATTTTGTTGTAGTATTATCTTGTCTTGATTTTTATACCCCACCGCCATGCTGTATAAATCCTTTGATTAATCTTTCCATAACTCTTTTTCTAGCATGTTGATTTTATTAGACTAATTAACTAGTGTAGTGGTACTTGTATGTACAACCACCCATAGTTGGGGAATGTGTTATTTCTCCCCTGGGGAACGTGTTATTCTCCCCCACACATGAAATATGTGCAGGTGACTGGGAATGTGTTACTCTCCCCTCACCCTTTTGGTTGAACGTCCGGTAGGTGCCTCAACCCTACATAGTTAAGATAGTCAATATTAATCATACATGCAATCCTTGGTTATATATTGTTTATGGCAAGCATCTATTGAAATATTCTTTTATATATATGGCCTCATTCTCTTGATATCTTCATCATATGATGAACCCTATCATGTTTATATTTTCTTTGCTTACCTTGTTGCATTAGAATAGTTTTGTAAAACATACTTGTCTTTCCTTTCCCTCTTGTTGGGTGTCTTCCCAACCACCCAGATGTGGAGCAAGGTGATGAATAGGACTTGAAGATCTTAGCTTGGATTGGATTTAGCTAATGGATATGTTGTTTGGAGACAAAAGTGGAGTAGTCTAGACTTACCTCTACTTAGATCGTTTTTTTTATATAAAGCATGTACACCCATATTGGGGAAATTTTTATGAACACTTTATTTGAAATTGAATATAGTCAAAAATTTATCTTCTGTTGCTATCCCAATTGGATTTTGTTTACCATTGTTATTAGTTGAGAGGTGGATTGATTTCACTTCTTTACAACATGGAATCAGAGCCCATGGTAGTCGGAATCTGGCTATTTCAGTTTTGTCTCCCTAGTTAGAACCCTAGATTTGCATAGTTTCCCTTAAGTTACATGTTTGCCCTAGATTTGATCTATGCTGATGATAGGTTGATTTAGGACGCTATAGTTTCACCTTAGAGTCTTGATGAATAAAACTCTAATATGCTCATAATTAAAATATGCATAACTTAATGTTGTTTAGGTTTGTCTTTAGGCAACTATTAGGGCATGAAGTTGAAGTAAAAGTATCTAGAAAGGATCAGGGTTTCGGGGGCTGACAATATTTTCCTCCGCGCCACTAGTTTGGTCTACGAGGACTCCCGTGCCCATATGATACCGGCCTGGCATGAGCTAATACAAATTGCTCAAAATAGTTTTCTTTTAGGCAATAGTGACCTTAGACTTCTATGTTGTATATCTTTGGGAACCCTAAGTTGACTTGTTTGATGATGAATACCAAGATAGTTTCCTTATGTCCCTCAAACCACAAGCTTGGATAAGTTTATCCATAGAACCTAGACCTTGGAGTTTGGGTGTTTGGGAAGATATCAGAGTGCGCAGTGGAAGCATGATGGATCTTGAGAATGGTTTAGTTAGACTTATCCTTTAACCCTAGTTAGCTTGGCTTGATAGGTTGAACCTTTTAGGGGGTGGAGTATGGTTAGGTTGGATGTTTGAGTGGTTAGATTTCGTGGACGAAATCCTCTTTAGGGGGATGGAACCCTATTACATCTTGAAGTCTATCTAATCTATCTTTAGAAACCCTAACCTCATACTTAGGTGGTTAGTGTTCTTGGATCTTTGGTTTTGGCCAAACAAGATATAATTGTAACCCTAACATGCTTTTTAATATGTAATGAACATATAATTATCATCTAAGGAATAATGCATGTGCTTGAATCGTAATGTACATCCAATGCACATAATATGAATATCAATGCTAATTGTCAATAAGTAAGATGTTAATAATGTCATGAACCAATAAACCCTAATGATATGATGAGTAAGGTTATAATTCGTAATTAATGCATGCTAAGGATGGATAAGTGAAATAAAATGGTCATGTTGACCTAAACCCTAAGTTGTAATAATCTAACCCTAATCTATACATCTTTAATGCCTTTCATGATACATTAATGATGTTAAGAGTCATAATCAATTAACATACTTTGATACACATAAATGATATATATATAATCATCTAATCACGTATTAATCAAGTCATCAATATAAAATGTAAGTTACCTTGTTATCTAATACACATGTGCTTAGTCACTAAATGTAAACCAATTCATTAATATGTATTATGTCTCACCTTGATCATTAAAACACCTGTAATGGCTTCAATATGAGTATGAAGTAATTGGATTCACTTAAATGTGCAAAATCAATAATATAAATGAATAAATATGAGAGATGATTGACGATGACATTAATGTGAGCAATAAAGATAATGTGACATTGTGACAACGTTAATATGAGTATAAGTGACTAATGTGACATTAATTGGAAAAATTGTATGAGTAACCACAAATTGGATAGAGTGTCTTATTTCTTGTAAAATAACTTGTTATAATTAATAAAGTGGTAATATGGGGATGATGAAGTATAAATTTGAATTATTAAGGACAATGATCAAATATAATAATGAATGTGGAGATAATTGAGTAACCTCTAATTGTGCGTAATAATGAAATATAACCCCTTTTGGAAATAAAGTGTATATGGCATGATGTAATTAATATAATGATGATAATATGATATCATAAAGGGTATAATGTTAATGAGCCAAAAATGTAAATCATGTTAAGTCTCCTAAAAAGAATATCTTAATAATGGACCTAGGTGATCCATGAGAACCCGACCTATGATTAGTTAATGTATGTGAAGTTTATGAACCCTTAGGTGTAGTTGAAGTATAAGTTTTGGTGGAAGTTTTATGGTTGGAGGAACAATCTAATATTTTGTGATGTGAGGTTGCACACTCACCCTTCCCTTCTTTCTTGTGATTTCGGGGACGAAATCCTCTTGAAGGGGTGGAGTGTTGTAACATACCGAATTCTAGGAATTTTTCTTTTGGTCCTCTTTTCCATCTTTTCCTCTCATTTCTATCCTCTTTGGTTGTTTTGTGTAATTTATGGATAATATAATTGCCTAATGAGCATTTGTTCACCTTTTCTTCCAATATTTGGGTTTATGCACAAATAACTCAGTGGAAGCTTAGTAATGGGTCAAATATGCAAAATATCCACTTGAGTGATAAAAAGAATAAAGAAATACATGTTAGAACTTTCTAGTATCTTTTAGAATATGTAAAAGGAGATAATTCTCGAAATATGCATAAAGGAAATAATAAATGTGGTAACTGGAAATAATATGGAATATAATGGATAAAAGGAGATAATGAGGAATATATTGTTCCAAAAATCATAAGAGGAAACCCATGAAGATAATTTGGATGTCAATTTCATTTTATTGACTTAAAATAAATTTAAGGGCCAAGTATCATTTAATTTGGAAGATAAATGGATATATTGATGTCTTTCTCAAAAGAAAATGGGAAATAAGTCAATTAAGAAAAATAAAATATTTAGTGTTCTCAAATTGGAAAAATAGTACCAAATTCGTAATCCATATATCAAATTTAGTATATGTGTGAATTTGTATTTAATTAGGTCAAGGTTTAATATTTTATTTTATTCAGGAGAGAGAAAATGACTTAAAGACCAAAAATATTAAATATATGTTGAAAAAAATTAATTAAGGCCAAAATCGTGTTCCAAACATTTATTATTGCTTATAGGACAAGTTTTATATTGTTAGAAAGTTTGTAGATACCTTTAATAAATTAAAAGGATAAATAAGTAGTAAAATGTAAATGAATTAAATAAAATAATAAAAGTCTTCCAAAAAATAAAATAATTCCAAATTCATGTTATATAGGTTAAAATAGACAGTTGGATGAATTTTGAATCAATTTGGAAAATATTTGATGAGAAGATAAATTAAGGAGAGAGAAAGTGTAAAAAACATTCAACTCATTATTTAAAATAATAAAAAATTTAACAAATGGAAATAATACCAAATTCGTGTCCAACGTACTTTATATGACTTGTGGGTCAAGTTTTGTAAATTTTGGATAATCCTAAAGTTATTAATGAAAAAGGAAAGAGAAAGTGAGTTTTGAATTATTTAACCTATTAAAATCCCCCGAAATATAAAACTAATTTCATATTTGGAGTTTACACGTCAAAATCAACCAGGATATAAATTTTGGTTAATTTTGGAAGTCGTTTGCACCCTCAAATAGGAAAGAGAAAAAGTTAAATGATTAAATAAGAACTTTAGTCAGATTTGTATTTGGCAACCTAATAAATGTCACGCACATGGACCGTTGGATCTTAATACAACGGCTCGCGGATCATCTCCTACCTTGAATAGGGGACCAATATGGATGAATAGTAAATTTTGAAAATGTTGATTTTTCAGATGGCCATATCTCTCTCGTTACTCAACCAAATCGCGTGATTGTTGGCTTGTTGGATTCCTCATTCGATTTTACACAAGTTTATCCCAAGATTTTCGAGTTTTGTCGAAGATTCTCAAAAGCCCCAAAATGGCCGAAGTCTTTCTCTCACCCCACATATGGAAACCCTAACCTAGACCCCTTCATCTATATATACTTCTACCCCTACGTGCGCCGACACTTGTGCAACTCGCCTATCTTCTAAATTTCGACTTTCGTCTCCATTTTGACCCCCACCGAGCAGCCGAAGTCCCTGACGTTGCGGCCCTTGCTGCTCCATGTACACACAATCTTCGTCTAAATTAAAGGTATGGTTGAGTTTTCTTTGCTTTAGCTTTCATACGCATCTTTCGGTTTTGAGTTTGGTCTTGAATTGCAAAAATACCCAAAATCTTCCCCAAGGAACCGTAGGTGTGCGGGCTGCTGGAGGTGGAAGAAGGGTTGGGTGGATTTTTACCTTTTTGCCCCTCTCCCTCTCTCTCTTTGTCTCTCTTGCAATGGATTTGATGATGTGTCGTTCTTTGATTGGTTGATTTTAGAAAAATCATATCTTTTTACTCGATTATCCAAATTTAAAACCAAAATATGTTTTGGAATCGGGAGAACGAGATCTATCTAACAAAAATACTTTTGTGGTCTGATTTTGAGTTGTTTTGAATATGTATTTTTTGAGTTGATTTAATTAACTAATAAATATGGAAAATACTCTAAAAAGTCAGTAATTTGAAAATATACAAATATATATGTTATTTTGATCAGAAGAACGTAACTAAGACAGAGGTGAGGTTTTCAGAGTCTAAATCGATCATTTGTGGAAAAAAAGTTGATGGTTTTGAGGTTTTAAGCCTTTAATGAATATACATATATCTAATACATAAATATGATGATCATATTAGGGAAAGTGGATCTGATCTCGGGTAAAAGTAATGAAAAGTGATTCTAGGATTCTAAAGAATAAGGTATGTGCATCTACCCCTTCAGTTGGAAAATTATTTATACCTCTTACCTATGTTCCCTAACGAGGCTTAATCTGACCTAATTATTGATTCTTGAAACCTAATTTATCTATGCCTCAAAATTTTGTTGTTGTATTATCTTGTCTGGGTTTTTGTACCCCACTACCATGTTGTATAAATCCTTTGATTAATCTTGCCATAACTCTTTTTCTAGCATGTTGATTTTATTAGACTAATTAACTAGTGTAGTGATACTTGTATGTACAACCACCCATAGTTGGGGAATGTGTTATTTCTCCCCTGGGGAACATGTTATTCTCCCCCGTACATGAAATATGTGCAGGTGACTAGGAATGTGTTACTCTCCCCTCACCCTTTTGGTTGAAGGTCCGGTAGGTGCCTCAACCCTACATAGTTAAGATAGTCAATATTAATCATACATGCAAACCTTGGTTATATATTGTTTATGGCAAGCATCTATTGAAATATTCTTATATATATGGCCTCATTCTCTTGATATCTTCATCATATGATGAACCCTATCATGTTTATATTTTCTTTGCTTACCTTGTTGCATTAGAATAGTTTTGTAACACATACTTGTCTTTCCTTTCCCTCTTGTTGGGTGTCTTCCCAACCACCCAGATGTGGAGCAAGGTGATGAATAGGACTTGAAGATCTTAGCTTGGCTTGGACTTAGCTAATGGATATGTTGCTTGGAGACAAAAGTGGAGTAGTATAGAATTCCCTCTACTTAGATATATTTTTTGTATAAAGCATGTACACCCATATTGGGGAAATTTTTATGTACACTTTATTTGAAATTTAATATAGTCAAAAATTTATCTTCCATTTCTATCCCAATTGGATTTTGTTTACCATTGTTATTAGTAGAGAGGTGGATTGATTTCACTTCTTTACATTAGTCCCTACAACACGGCATCTTGTGTATATTCCTGCATGTTGTGCAAATATTCTACTTCCATCATGTCTAAAGAAGATGTGAAAGCATCAACGGCCCCTCTCCTTATTTGTGGTCAGTTTATCACCATTAGAAAACTCAATGAAAAGAACTTTACTCAATGGAGTCGCTCAGTCAAGATTTGGTTCAAAGGCCAAGGGAGTATAAGGACCACAAGGAAGGTCCTCTAAAAGATAACACTTTAGAGAAATGAGAGAAAACCTATGCAAGTCCTATGTCAATTTTATGGAATTCCATGGAGGTGCATGTTGTCAACCTCATCAACCACTTTGAGAAATGCAAGGATGTCTAGGATCATGTCAATCTCATGTATGAATCAAATATCTCATGTATTTATGAGATGACTATGGAGTTGTATAATCTTCAATGAGATGTAAGTATCCAACTCAATACTTTGGGGAAGTATCCCTAATCACTAACGATCTTCATTCTTTACTTGCATTGACTATAGATCTCAAAGAACTCCAATAATAGAGAGAGAAGAAGGTCAAACATTTGCAAGGAACAAAATATTGAGTGTGCAGATGTGCTCAAACCATCCCACATGTGAGGTAAAGAGGATTAGATTAGGGTCGTGGGTCCATGTGGTAGCGGTTCAGCACCTTACTCCACTTACGAGAGAATGTGGAATCAAGGGGGTGATTGGGGGCATGATTTCATGTGGAAATGATAAGAAAAAGGAAAAAATAAGGAGGGGGGGCTTGAGGAGCTACGAGAACTTGCCACCCAAGCTTGAAGGAGCTTTTAGAGTCCTAGTCTAGTCTCGATTGTGGCTGAGGAAGGCTAAGGGTCAAAGCCCCAAATGGCCAAAGTGATGACAATGCTAGAAATAGTGAGGAAGAGGAAGTAGGAGAAGGGGGTGATTGGGGGCATGATTTCATGTGGAAATGAAAGGAAAATAAAGAGGAAAAAGAGAAGAAGATGTGAGCAGAATTGATTGGTATGGTAAAGCCAACAAGGTGCGTCATGGTAAAGTGTGCAAGTAAGGGAGAAAGGATGATGGTTAGGGCTCATCAGATTGGGCCACAATCCACGACTCCAAGATCCATGACTCCCTAATGGAATATACAAATTGGGATGGCAATATGGAAATAGGGTAGAAAAGGGTCCCGAATTGGATTTTTATGGTTTAATTTTCAAAATGCATAGCTTTACAACCATAGATCCAGTTGAAGTGAAATTTTCACTATTTGTTTACAAATATTCTATTCTTGTAGGAAAATATTGGTCACAATATGATGATGTTGATGTGTCACAATAATTTAATTTTTATTACAAGATACATAGATGCATTCAACTTTATTAAATTGATTCCAAAATAGAACTTTATCAATAATAGATTTATAATTGAGAAACATATGATATAGAAACATTGAGTTGATGAAGAGAGAGATTGTTGAGTGCAATTTAGAATTTCATGAGTGAGGATGTTGATATATGGAGGAGAGAGAAAATCCACGTTATCAAAAACTCTTTCTCCATTTGTGATGTGCAGTCGATATATCCTTTCTTCAAGGGCCTAATTTTTTTTAGATCTTGCATATTTGAACACATATTAGATCCACATTTGATATCTAATTTGTATGATGAAAAAGTTGATACATTTATCTCTGTAACATATATACCTAAAGTGGATAGCTCTATCCCATACTACTTGTTCTTTAGTTCCTCTCAGTAGAGAGGACAATTTCTTTTATAATGTGTAGTCTAGTTGCAATGGTGATAATTTCTTTCTTTACTCATCCCTCATTTTTCCATAAGTGAAGAAGACATAGACTTTTGGAAAATCATAGAACCTTCTATGTCTTTGCTTTTTCCCTTGATCATTCTTGTAACTCCATTGACCATCAATATGGATTTGGGCTTGCCTTTACTCATTTTCCCTTCAGTTGTTCTTAACATGCCAAGCAAATTTTGCCACAGTTTAAGAAACTTGTTCGTGTTGTAATTCATGAAAAATTGTGTATATGAATCTAATAACAATTGCAAGATCACATATGTGGTTGTAATGCCCAGGCCCATTGCCCAAGGCTCTAGTAGAGTTTCAGGAATGATGATTGGCCCCACAAACCACCACTAGCCTTAACTGTGCGCTTTGTCCTCACTCACGCACAAGTTGGGGTCAACTTCTCGATTGGTCACCCATCCTAGTACTACTCCAAGCTGAACACACTTAACTATGGAGTTCTTTTGTGATGGGCTCCAAGAAAAGGAGGTGCACCTTGGTGATATAGGTAGTCCAATCAATCATTTTAAGATCAACTTATCTGAGGCCTCAAATCCTGGGATATTACAATCTCCCCCACTTAGACTCTTGACGTCCTCATCAAGTCTCAACTATATGGCCTCATAATCTAACCCCATTTCAGTATAGACCCACAATGGCCCATGGACACCGAGCTCCCGATCATAGAATACCAGCGCAAGGGTGGCTATGTCAACCATGGACAACCCTTTCCTACATGCCTGGACCGCACAACTAATGTAACATCCCTGACCTGGGTTATGATTTAACCCTAGGTGTTTTGTTTAAGAAAGATAATTATATGCTTGATATTATCTTTTAAAAAGTAATTAAGGCTCAATAGGAACTTATATTTGAATTTTAGTCCATTTTGAATAATGTTGAAAGTAATGTTTTACTTGCTTTGGACTAAAGTGCAAATTACCAAAGTTGAGGGGTTAAATTGCAAATTGTGTATGATAATATGTTCCTCATGTGTTGAGGCATAATTGTAATGAAGATGATGTAGAGGCAAGACTAGTGAAAGCCTGAGTACCAAGAAAGAGCTGATAAAGCAATGTTTGTGCATTAAAACCTAGTTTTGGTGTAATGTGCAATTTACCCAAAACCCAGGGTTCAATATGCAATTTACCACTTCAATAAGGTCCCTAATATTCATGGCATCTTGTAGAGGCAAGAAAATGAGAGGGGCATCTCATTTGAGCTATTTTGAAGGAGAGAGAATCTTGATATTAAAATAATCAAGATTTAAGCATAAATGGAACTTTACTTCAAATTAATGCAAAAATAAATATATTAATTGAAGGGTGATACTCTTCGTTTTGCAATATCAATCACTAAGATGGTTAATCCTAGAGTGTAAACCTTTTTTACTTCCGGTTTTAAGGGTAGTATAGAAGGGTCGATCCCACAGGACAACTATTTAGAGATTGTTCTTAGAACTCAAAGATTTGAAGAACTTTATTATTTGTTTTTGGTATTTTTCTTTTTATTAAAGCAGAAAGTAAAGTCCAGTTGGGGTTTGAGTGATTACACTAATGCAAGAAGGAAATCACTTAACAAGAATAAACATGCACAAGGAAATAATAAAAGGATTATTAACACAAGCAAAACTATATGAATGGAAGATGAGAATTAAAACAAACAAAGGATGTGGTGATTAAATCAAGAGAAGGAAATTGAGGCTCGTAGGGGTTTTCACCACCTTAGCCTAGGCGATAACAACTAAATCTTAAACGACGATTTGATGAAGGCTTGCGAATTAAAAACTCACAAAAGAGAAACTCCACATGAGCCCATTGGTCTTGGTGCTCATGCTTCCTAATTTATCATCCTAAAAGACAAAAATCCACGATCATATCAAAACGTCTATGTAATCAATTTTATTGTTCTAAATCCGGATTTTCATGGTTATATCCATCTGGATTAACATACGATCCGAAGATCAATCATTCAATTAAAATCGATTAGCATCTAATCGTTTAAGAAGAAGTCATTAAAACCATGGCTAAGGGGTTATTCCCCTTTCCCCGATATAAGACTACTCACACATAGAGAAATGTGAGACGGAGGAAGAAAGAAATGAAGCCATAGTCAAGCCCAGAAATCAGGAAATTAATCCTTATGCTAGAGACGATGAAATGGCTTAGCTCTTTGTTCCTTGCTCCAGAATTGAAGAATGGAAAGAAGAGGATTAAAACTAAGGCGGAGAGAAAAGACAAGAACAAGAATGAAAGAACTGTGCTTGAAGCAAAGCCTACTTTATTGCATAATATGAGAATGATTACAAGATTAATTGCTGTAGAATTCCAAAATACAAGAAATCCAAGATGATACAAAAGATGATCCTTGGGAGGAGGAAGTGCCCTTCCTTTTATAGGAGAAGGAGGGGTAGGATATCTAAAAAGAAGGGGAAAAAGAGAGGGAGTCATCCTTTTGAATTTTCAGATCTAGTCAACAAACTCTTGATTGTCTTTCTTTAATGCAGATTCTCGCAGCAGCAATTTCGAGCGAATTTCCGTTGTCCAGAGAATTTAAAGTGCGCCCGAAAATATGATTTTCCTATAGGCCTTTGAATTCCCTTTCCAAATCATATTTGAACATTAAATTCCGCCTTAGGATGTGAGAGTTATGCTAATTTTGGTGCAAGGTATGCATTTAAGTCAGCATTGCGGGAAATTGACCTCCTACCTTCATCTCTTCTTTTCTCGATTTAATTACTTAGATAATTCCTGAAAATTAAGAAAAATATCATAAGAATTCAGAAAAAGTATATCAATAAGATGAATGTGCAATTTATTTTTGAATTAGCTAAAATTAACAAAAAAGTCCTAATTAATTATTCTAAATGAAGCAAAAATAAGAGATGAATATGCATTCATCAAAATACCCCAAACTTAAACTTTGCTCGTCCCGAGCAACATTAAAATCAAGAAATACTTTTAAGACATACTCTCAACCTATCATCCTCACTCTCCTAACAATCACTGGATTCCTTCCACCAAAATATGACCAAGCAACCCTGACTTCCTGAATTCACAAAAAGTGACTTTTATATTTCCTACTTCACAAACTTACATTTATTCAAGACCTGCAATAAAATAGATTTTCATTTCACCTTTGCATTTGGTACTCCAGGTTTTTTTAAGTTTTACACAAGAACAGGGCTGATTTGGATGGTTGGGGTTTTTGTAGTTTTCCCCTGGGTAGAAAATTGGAGTGAAGGAGGTATGGAAGAAGGACAGTCTCTCCTCTATTCGACTCGAGACCTTTTTATTTATTGGACATGCAGTTACATTGACTGCATTTTTTTTCCTTTGATTTTTGATGATATACCCAATTGCGTGGGTATGGAAGAAGCGAAAGAGGGGGAGGGGTGCCACCCCAAACTTAGCCTTTTGGACATTATTGGCTTTTTTTTCTTTTTGACGAATGGAAAGATTTGGAAGTGGTAGAAAAAGAGTAGAAGAGGTTGTTCTTGTGCAACTTTTTTTTCATCTTTTTTTAGGAGTACCATGCATTGGTTCAACTATTACCGAATCATGCGAAAAATCAAAAAAATTTATACAAGTTATACATGATAAGAAAGCATCACTCTTGAATCCTATCAGTCCTCTATGGCTTGCCATCGTTTCCAAGGAGTGATTATTATTTGAGGTCCTAAGTGACAGGAGGATTTCTAGTCATGAAAGTTTCAAAATTTTAGTTGCAAGGAAGTTACATCATTAAGGGGAGTATTTTTTACAAATGATCATATCAAGGCCGACTAGATAAAGGCCATTTTGTAACAAAAAAAATAAAATATGGCCGACTAGATAATGGCCATGAACAAAACAACTATATGCAAAACAAAAAAAAGGTAGAAATAATGCAAGAATAAAAAGATAAGGGGGTGGAATAGAAACATACCACCCACCTCCACCCCGGACTCAAATTTTTGCTCGTCCCAAGAAAAATCGAAACCCGAGATGGAGGGAAGAGAAGAGCAAGGATTTTCAGGTGGCCCTGGTAGCTCAAAAAACATCCAGCTGATGGGGATGTGTATGAGGGCTGGGACCTTTATCTGAGGAGCTTCATAGTGTACCCTATGATAGGGTAATTGTAGAAGCTCAGTGGGGTGCTCATATTTGCTTTCACCTCGCATTCCCTCCAATAGGATCCACAGATCTTCCATCAATAGCAAAGGAAGTGTTGAAGATGGATGTGGATTGGGGGAGGTTGGTGGGTACCCAACTGGTAACACATGCAGTGCCAGATGTGCAAAGTTAGGCAGAGGATCAGGCTCTGGTTTCCCTCAATCATATTAACCTGCATATAAGAGAATTGGTGGTGATATGAAAGGGACAACTAAATTTAAATCAGCATGATAAGTAATTTTGCTCTGCTCAAAATTCATGCAACCAACCTTGTGATAGATGGGATTCATGGTTGATATAGCATGTAACTCTAGTTCCTCTATGCATGGAGTTCCCAAGGGTTCATGAGGGATAAAATTCAGAACATAATCCTTGTAGTCAGTGGAAGGGGGTATGTAGACTTCTCCTAAGGGTTGTGTCTCTTCTTCTAAATCAGTTGTGCATGGAATGGGAATTGGTTGCAACAGAACATGTGGAATCATTTTGTCAAAGGGGGTTGGGTGCTTATTATCCAAAATAGACTCAAAATAAGGGTATTGGTCTTTGATGTCAATAGAAGACTCACAAATGGAAGCCAGTGGATTTGGTGTGGAAGACTCACAAATGGCATAATTGTCGTCATAATTATCAAAAATGATCAATCTAGGTTGTTCCATCTCTATTGGGGAGTTCTCCATCTCTTCTTCATAAAAGATCTCATCAACATGGATGTCTATGGAATCAATTGGATCCTTTACTATACTGAAGGGGAGATCTGATTCCTTTATAGGACAAGTGCCCAACTCAATGGGCTTAGAAGGGATCACCTCACAATATAACGGTGTAATGTAAGGTTCTTATAGTGGTAGAATCACCTCATCAGGTTCAACCAGATGTGGAAAAAGAGGTGGTTGAGTGAGGTCATAGTTCTCTTGATGATGAAGCCTTTCAAAAGAATCCATCAGTGCATGTTGGGTAGGTGATGGTACATTGGTCACAATAGGCTCAACCAAGATGGGATGATTATTGCAAACATCTAAATATGGGCCTACAACCGAGAAGGGTGGAGTCTTAGGTTTTTGGGATGTTCTTTGAGCCCACCAGTCATTAACCTTTTTGTTAAAAGATTCTTGATTCATGAATTTATCAACATAGGCCTCCATCCACTCATTTTCTGACTTATATGAATAGTCAGGGCCCCATACAGCTGCAGCCCTAGCTAAACAGAGTTCTTCATTTACAACACCCTGAATTTCTTTAAAACACCTATCCATCTCCAGATCAAGGTTGTGTGGAATCTCAACTATATCACATTGGACTGCTTCTAAGGGTGGCGGTTCATTATAGAGAAAGGGTTCCAATGAAGTAGATTGGCCATTAGAATCAACTAGATTAACATCCACGATGGAAGTGATTGGTGGAGCTTTAGGTATTGGAGTTGGTTCTACTTGATTGAAGATGATATAATCATCGTCATCATCATCTATTAAAATCATCCTTAGCCTCTCTGGTTCCAGATTAAAAAATCACGCCGCGGAATTGGCGTTCAGCGAGCGTCGCATGCACAAATGAAGCGGTTAATCGTGTGCAGAAAAAAACAGACTGCTGGAATGGAAACTCGGAAGAAAGAGGAGTAGCACTTCCGGAATGTTACTCGGAAGGCATAAAAAAAAGAAAAAAGTTTTTCAAAATTGTTTTGGGGTTTGAAAGAAGCAATCCGTTGTCCCCGGCAACGGCGCCAAATTGATACTCGTCGTTTTGCAATATCAATCACTAAGATGGTTAATCCTAGAGTTTAAACCTTTTTTACTTCCGGTTTTAAGGGTAGTATAGAAGGGTCGATCCCACAGGACAACTATTTAGAGATTGTTCTTAGAACCCAAATATTTGAAGAACTTTATTATTTGTTTTTGGTATTTTTCTTTTTATTAAAGCAGAAAGTAAAGTCCAGTTGGGGTTTGAGTGATTACACTAATGCAAGAAGGAAAGCACTTAACAAGAATAAACATACACATGGAAATAATAAAAAGATTGTTAACACAAGCAAAACTATATGAATGGAAGATGAGAATTAAAACAAACAAAGGATGTGGTGATTAAATCAAGAGAAGGAAATTGAGGCTCGTAGGGGTTTTCACCACCTTAGCCTAGGCGATAACAACTAAATCTTAAACGACGATTTGATGAAGGCTTGCGAATTAAAAACTCACAAAAGAGAAACTCCACATGAGCCCATTGATCTTGGTGCTCATGCTTCCTAGTTTATCATCCTAAAAGTCGAAAATCCACGATCATATCAAAACGTCTATGTAATCGATTTTATTGTTCTAAATCTAGATTTCCATGGTCATATCCATCCAGATTAACATGCGATCCGAAGATCAATCACTCAATTAAAATCGATTACCATCTAATCGTTTAAGAAGAAGTCATTAAAACCATGGCTAAGGGGTTATTCCCCTTGCCCCGATAAAAGACTACTCACACATAGAGAAATGGGAGACGGAGGAAGAAAAAAATGAAGTCATAGTCTAGCCCAGAAATCAGGAAATTAATCCTTATGCTAGAGATGATGAAATGGCTTAGCTCTTTGTTCCTTGCTCCAGAATTGAAGAACGGAAAGAAGAGGATTAAAACTAAGGCGGAGAGAAAAGACAAGAACAAGAATGAAAGAACTGTGCTTGAACCAAAGCCTACTTTATTGCATAATATGAGAATGATTACAAGATTAATTGCTGCAGAATTCCAAAATACAAGAAATCCAAGATGATACAAAATATGATCCTTGGGAGGAGGAAGTGCCCTTCCTTTTATAGGAGAAGGAGGGGTAGGCTATCTAAAAAAGAGGGGGGAAAAGAGAGGGAGCCATCCTTTTGAATTTTCAGATCTAGTCAACAAACTCTTGATTGTCTTTCTTTAATGCAGATTCTCGCCGCAGCAATTTCGAGCGAATTTTCGTTGTCCAGAGAATTTAAAGTGCGCCCTAAATAATGATTTTCCTGTAGGCCTTTGAATTCCCTTTCCAAATCATATTTGAACATTAAATTCCGCCTTAAGATGTGATAGTTATGCTAATTTTGGTGCAAGGTATGCATTTAAGTCAGCATTGCGGGAAACTGACCTCCTACCTTCATCTCTTCTTTTCTCGATTTAATTACTTAGATAATTTCTGAAAAATAAGAAAAATATAATAAGAATTCAGGAAAAGTATATCAAGAAGATGAATGTGCTATTTATTTTTGAATTAGCTAAAATTAACAAAAAAGTCCTAATTAATTATTCTAAATGAAGCAAAAATAAGAGATGAATATGCATTCATCAAAGGGCCTTCAACAAAAAACGAGATGGTTGGATTTGTTCAAGTGTAAACACCTTTGTGCCTTTTCTAGGCCACGAAAAGATCTAACTTGAGTGGAGAGTCCACTCACATTAAGTTAATGGAAAGTAATATCCACTAAAAATGGGATATTAATATAATATGATTAAGGTGCTTAATTTCTTTTCCCTTAATTCATGGATAATGGAAGGGAATTTGGAGATAATGAAGATAGTTTTGCATGCACAGAAATGAGGAGGAAGAGGTGGCACAAATTTTGGAATTAAAGGATTTCTATAAGACATTTTCTCTCTCATTATTTTTCTTATAAAAAGACCCTTTACCACTCAAACCAAGGACTTTTTCGGATCCACTTCTTTCCTTTGCTTGCAAAAACGATCAAGGGATCTAGGGATAGCAGGAAGATGACCCTCAACCTGTTGGTAAGCTTCTTGACCTTCATTCATCTTGATTTCATGGTGGAAATCACAAATCAATGCATAATTTCTTCATATCTCGATCCCATCTTCAATTCTAACCATCCCTTTTCACTCAAAAGCTTGAGGAACGATCCTTGTGGTGTGGAAAATCTTATTCCACCATTGTTGACGTGAAGCTCCAAGCTTTGAAGCTCAATTGAAGGTGGGTTATATAACTTGAACCCCTATTCATTGTTAATGATTTCAATTTCTCAATCAACTATGTTCAATTGCTCTTCTTGCAATTCCTTTGATTAATTGATGCAATTACCATGATGATAGCAGTAGTTTTCGATGGACTAAGGCTTGATGATGATAAGATCATCTTAGGCTCACATTCCAACAGGTTGGAGTTGCAAATGGTTTCAAGGTTTTGGTCCAAATAGTTTCACCAAACCGTTTGGAGGTTTGGACTCCAAACCGTTTAGAAGGGTTGACCGTTTGGATGGGTTGACCATTTGAGGTCAGGACCCTAAAAAATTTTGGATGATGATCCAAGGGTTCCAATTGATTGAGTCAATATATATACCATCCTCCAAGTGGAAACCCTAATCGGCTAAGTGCTGAAATTGCAATTGATTAAGTTGATGTTTTGGGTTGATTAGCCCAAATGGTTTCAAAACCGTTTGGAGGTCACCCCAAATGGTCTCAAGACCGTTTGTAGGTCAACCAAGACCGTTTGGAGGTCTAGGGTTGAGTATGGTTGAGAAATTGAAGGGTTAGTGATATTAATTTGAAGTCCAATCAATATCTATATTGATGACCAATCCAATGATGCAAACCCTAATTGGATTTTACAAATTTTATTAAAAGATGAGGCAAACAGTCTCAAGACCGTTTGGAGGTCATCCAAATGACCTCAAGACCGTTTGGAGGTCATCCACATGACCTCAAGACCATTTGAGGTCAGGTTACTTTATAGTTTGATGGTGGTTCATTGGTTTCAATTGGATTAGTTCCACAATGTTAAGCATTGATGGTTCCTCGATTCCAAAACCCTAATTGAGGGAGTCTTGATTATAAACCCTAGTTTAATTGGGTTCAAAAACCTAATTAATGGTCTAATTGAGGGGTGATTCTATGGTTCAAATGATGAATGAATCAAGGATGTAATTGATAGTCGGTTCATGGATTGGAATCTTGAAATAATTAAGTGTTGAAAGACCTTTATGGTCCATGCGGTTTTGAGAAGGTTTGGACCAAACGGTCTCGAGATCGTTTGGGACCCAACAATCCCAAACCGTTTGGAGACCCAAGCTCATGCGGTTTCAACACTTTCTAGTCATTCGGTTTCAAGACAATGTTTGCTTAAACGGTTTCAAGGGCAATATGCCCAAACGATTTCAAACCGTTTAAAATTTGAAAATCCAAGACCGTTCAAGGGTCTATGTAAGCAAGACCATTTGAGGTCCAACATGATTAATTCATTTGGATAGATAATTTAATTAAAGATTCAATTGTTCAAATCATTTGAATACTCATGTGATTGAAGGCTCAATTGATCAAATCTTCTGGACATCCTAGAAAAGGATGAGAGAGAGATTTATACATGTAAGATAATCATGTAGCAATCAAGCCTAACACATTCAAAATTAAGTGTGACATACAATTAGGGTATGATCCTTGGTAAAGAATTCATGAAACCCTAATTGAGTTAATTGATGATCTCAAACCCTAAATTAGGGCAATTCTGAGGGAAACCCTAATCTAGGAGGATAATGTGATATGAATTTAGGGTAATGACATGAGTAACCCTAATTCAGGTTTTTGTGATGATAAACCCTAATTATGGATTATTGAACATAAACCCTAAATCTAGGGTGATGTGATGTGAATAGTAAACCCTAATTCTGCATTATATTATTTAGCATGGAACCCTAATCCTGGACGATGAAATGATGAATCATTGGTCCCAATTGAATAAAGGGGGATGAGTAACCCTGATTGTTATGCAATGGGAAACCCTAACCCTGGTATGGGAATAGTTGTGTTACCCTGGGATAGCATGGAACTGAAACATGATTGATATATATGTTATGATATGTACTAACCATGCAGGTATCCTGAGATGATGAAAATAGCCAGGTATGAGCTATGATGCTTTATTTATTGAAAATTGTTATTGGGCCTTGTGTGCCATAATATGCCTCATTGCTTAGTAAAAGGTAACAAGAGAGTTAATGGGCCTCAAGTGCCAGATGAGATGCTTGTGTAACAAGTGTTATGTTTATCTTGGTCAGATGACCTGAAGGTGATGATTACCTGAAAAAGTGGTAACAGTGCTCAGTGATGAGCTGAGGGTTTGAATGCCTAGAACCATATGTTTATGTGAGGGATTGAGATCCCAATGTCTTTTAGAGATTGAGAAGTAACTGATGAAAATAGTACATGTTTCTTTATAGAATTTGTCCTAATAAGTTATGTTTGAAAACTTGACTGATGCTAAAAGAATATGATAATGTACTTAATTAATCAAGTGAAAGCTATTCATATAGTGCTCTGACCATAGATCCATCATCATCAAAAGCTGGTGATGGTGAAACAGGTTTTCTTACGAGATCTCCTGGAGTTCAAATATTTTGAATATGTGGGGGTCGATGGGCGAAAATATCCTTACGTCCTTATGGGGGAATTGATGGAAGGTAAACATTAAACCTATCAAACCTTCATGCTTCCGGGATGGATGTATTACTAATCTCTCAATGATGTTAATACCGGGTCGATGGAGGTAAACATGAAATCTCTCGATCGCGAAGAGAGTACAGCCACCACTGTAGCTCTATAGCTAGATGCCACTATACCCTGGCAAGCTATGTAGCAGAGACACAAGATGTCCTGCATGTAATCTCGCACTTACCGAGATGTGGGAAGTCGTGGAAGACGACTCTTCCATTGACTTTGTATGGTACCGATTTAGACTTCACAGTGATAGGTTGGAGTATGAGCGGTATACCTCATCTCCTTAAAGATTAAGTATGTTTGTAAAATATAATCATCCGTGTAGTGTATTTGCATAAGGTTGAAATACGAGAACCAATTGTTGATGTTATCTTTCTTAGCATGTTCTTGATACATAAATGTTACTGATGTTCCTCAATTCCATATTGAATAAGAGACATGTTGCCTTGTCAAGTTACAGCTAAAATACTTGAATAGGAATGTTGCTCTAACCTGCATAGATAGTAATTATCTGTTATTAAAATATATTATCCCACTGCTCAGTTTATTTCTATTAAACTACAATAATAATGTTTTTGGCGGAGAGTTATATCTCTCGCTGGGGCAATTATATAATTGTCTCACCCCCGTGGGACAACGTTTTTAGGTAGACGCAGACAAAGAGGCAGAACCTCTGTAGCAGAGGAAGAGCAGCAGCAGCAAGGACAACAGTAACATCCTAGGTGGGGATACTAGTTTTCAAGCTTTGTACATAAAGTCCTATGTGTCTTCTCTATACTCTCATGTCCTAGGAGTCAGTAGATAGTGTTTTTATAATCAACCTGAGATTCTGGTTTGATGATACATGGAATGTCCAATGTGGACCAGTATGTAAATATACTATTGTGGTTCTTGTTTAAAGAATATCTGGCAATGGATCTTTGTATAAAAGGTTTTAATTTTTAGTGTTTTTCAGTAATTCCGCTTTTAGTAATCGCTTCCGCATTAGTTAATCCTGTTTATGTAAGTTGGACGCCACAATTTAGTGGTATCAGAGCTCTAGGTTTGCTGAGTCTGCAGAGACATAGGATTTAGGTTGTTGAGTCTGTTCTAGTGTCTTCCAGTTTATCTGATAGTGTCTTCTACTCATATAGGAGGAGAAGAACTTGAAGATGTCTGGATCGCATGATGAACATGCTACTGAGAGAAGCGTTGCTGCACCAGGAGGAGGTGCAAGGGATCAAGCTAGGGAGGAACCTGTACCTGAGATTCCTCAACTTGATCAAGCTACACTAGGGAGCCATGTTTGGGCAGTTTATGGTGACGATGACTCACATGCCAGATAGGATGCCACTACCTACCCCAAGGGCACCTGCCCACAATGAAAGGTAGGGAGTTGGAAGGACCTTTGAAAGGCTTCGAAGGGTAGGAGCCACAGAGTATGTTGGCACAGCTGACCCAGTAGATGCTGACTTATGGTTAACTGAGCTGGAGAAAGCCTTCAGAATCCTTACGATTCCTGAAGATGAGAAGGTGAGACATGTTGTCTACCTACTGAAGGGGAGTGTCAGTCATTGGTGGACCATCGATGAAGGCAAGAGACCCAGAGTTGAAGTCAGATGGGACGAATTCTGATGGGAGTTTGTTGCTAGATACTTTCCCAAGACATATCTAGATGAGAAGATCTCTCAATTTGAGAGGTTGAGGCAAGGACAGATGAACATTAGTGAATATGAAGCTAGGTTCATGGAGTTGTTGCGGTTCTGTCCGCACATGGCAGCTACTGATGAGGAAAGGATTCCGCATTTTGAGAAGGGGTTGAACGCTGAATTGACCACTTTTGTGTCTGCTCTGGATAACAGGGAGAGGTTTGCCACTTTTGTGGAGTCCGTGAGGAGGATTGAGAGGTCTGTGATCGAGAAGCGACAGACCACTAATAAGAAAGTGTATCCTCAGTTTCAAGGACCCTTGTCTGAGAGTTTCAAGAAGCCAAGATTCTCTGCACCACTACCACTGAAGTTTAATGCCTCGACACAGTGGACATCAAGTAGGGGTAGGGGTTGTAGCTTTACTCCAAGTAGAGCCTGCAGTACGGCATCAGCATCAGTGACAGGACCACTCAGGCAGAGTATGGGAAACTACAACTTCTACCAGTGTGGGAGATCAGGACACTTAAAGAGGGATTGTCCTGAGAAAGTCAGAATGGTAACTCAACCCCAGAGGTAGAGTCAGCAAGGCTCACAGAGGTGATAGTTCAGTAACAATGCTAGAGGACGTGGACAAGCGTCCCAAGCTGGATCATCGGCACCAAACAACCAAGCATAGGGTCAACAGCAACCAACAGCTAGATTCTATGCCATGAATCATCCTGAAGCAGTAGTCAACCCTCGGGTTGTGACAGGTCAGATGGAACTATTTTATTCTGATATGTCTTCATCCTGCTTCATATCTGTGTTAATTGATCCGAGTGTTATGCATTCTTTTATCACTCGAGAAGTGATTTATGACTGCAACATGACTGTCAGTCATAGAGCAGATAGTTTGATGCTAGAAACCCCTTTGGTGGGATCTGCAGTGTTGCGGGAGGTGTGTTCTCCCTGCAATCTTTTCTTTTCTGATCATGCACATTCAAGTGGATCTTATACCACTTGAGATGCAGGGTTTCTATATAATCCTTGGGATGGACACCTTAGAGAAGTATAAGGTTGTCTTGGATTGTAGTTCCAAGCAAGTTGTGTTCACAGATCATGGTGACACATGGATCTTTCAGGCAGACAGAAAGATTCTTCCAACCTATTTAGTGTCAGCTATGGTAGCTGAGAAGTTGATGAGATAGGGATGCTTTGCATTCTTGGCTCATGTGGTAGATACCAATGAAGAGCCCTCATCTTTTTCAAGTTCTGATAGTCAGCGAATTTGAAGATGTATTTCCTGAAGAACTTCCAGGTGTTCCTCCATCCCAAGAGATTGATTTTGAGATTAATCTAATCCTGGGCACGCAACCAATAGCACAAACTCCGTATAGAATGGCACCTACTGAGATGGCAGAGCTCAAGAAACAACTGCAAGAGTTGCTTGAGAAAGGATTTATCCGATCGAGTACTTCACCATGGGGTGCTTCGATTCTTTTTGTTAAAAAGAAAGATGGGTCGATGCGGTTATCCATTGATTACAAACAGTTGAATAAAGTAACTATAAAGAACAAGTACCCTCTGCCAAGGATTGATGACTTGTTTGACCAGTTGCATGGTGCAACTATCTTTTCTAAAATAGATCTGAGGTCGGGATACCACCAGTTGTGTATCAAGGAGGGTGACATATCTAAGTCTGCCTTTAGGATAAGATACAGTCACTATGAGTTCACAGTTATGTCGTTTGGACTAACTAATGCACCATCTACATTCATGGAACTCATGAATAGAATCTTTCGACCTTTTCTTGATCAATGTGTAGTCGTCTTCATAGATGACATCTTGATATACAGTAGAGATGCTCAACAACATGAGCAGCACCTCCGTCAGGCTTTGACTTTGCTAAGGAAGCATAGGCTATATGCTAAGTTTAGCAAATGTGAGTTCTGGTTACCAGAAGTATCTTTTCTAGGACATGTAAAATCTGTTTCAGGTATTCGTGTTGATCCTAAGAAGGTAGAATCTGTCCTGCAGTGGGAACAACCAAAGACACCGACGGAGATTTTTAGTTTTCTTGGACTAGTCGGCTACTACAGGAGGTTCATTAAGAACTTCAGCTCTTTGGCTTTACCCCTGACCAAGTTGACCAGGAAGGAAGTTCCTTTTGTCTGGAATGACAAGTGTCAACAATCTTTCCAGGTGCTGAAAGAAAGGTTAACTAGTGCACCTGTGTTGGTGTTACCTGAGCAGGGAAAGAGGTACATAGATTTCTGTGATGCATCCAAGAATGGTCTAGGATGTGTGTTGATGCAAGATAAACAAGTGATTTCTTTTGCTTCTTGACATCTTAAGAAACACGAGGAGAATTATCCGACACACGATCTAGAGCTAGCTGTTGTGGTCCATGCCTTGAAGATCTGGAGACATTATCTCTATGGAGAAACAGTCCAGATTTTCACAAATCATAAGAATTTGAAGTATATCTTCTCACATCATGAGTTGAATATGAGGCAGCGCCGCTGGATGGAGTTAATCAAGGACTATGATTGTACAATTGATTATCATCCAAGGAAGGCCAATGTGGTAGCTGATGCACTAAGCAGGAAATCAGCAACACCAACCTTAGATAAAGCACAGTTGAATTCCTTAGTATGCTCTAAGAGAGATATGTTTATCTCCTTGAGGCAAGACAACATACAGTTTAAAGTATCATTGTTAGCCAGGTTATTAGCTGAGATGCAAGTAAAACCTACTCTAAGACAGCAAATTAAAGAAGCACAACAAGTTGATACTGTGATTCAGTAGATTAGGTTAGAGTATGGTAGTGAGAAACGAGATGGCTTCCATGATTCAGATGATCAGGTAGTCTGTTACCATGGTAGGATGGTAGTACCTGATGTTGATAACTTAAGAAAGTTAGTTCTGGAAGAAGCTCATTGTTCTATGTATGCTATGCATCTAGGGAGCACCAAGATGTATCATAACTTAAAAGATATGTATTGGTGTCCTGGATTGAAGAAAGATATAACTTAGTTTGTTATGCGGTGTGTAGTGTGTCAGCAAGTTAAAGCTGAACATCAGAAACCCACAGGAACAATGAAACCTTTGCCTATACCGCAGTGGAAATGGGATCATGTAACCATGGACTTTGTGGTTGGTTTGCCTAGAACAGCCAAAAGTCATGATTCCATCTGGGTAATAGTTGATAGGTTGACTAAGACAACACATTTCTTACCTGTCAAAACAACCTACACAGCTGAGAAGCTTGCACAGATATACATAGATGAGATAGTGCGTTTGCACGGAGTTCGAGCTACAATTGTATTTGATAGAGGTCCCCAGTTTACGAGTCGTTTTTGGGAACGGCTGCATAAAGCTTTGGGTACGCAATTAAGGTTTAGTATAGCCTTTCACCCACAAACAGATGGACAATCTGAGAGGACCATACAAACCTTAGAGGACTTGCTTAGGGCATGTGTCCTTCAGTTTGTAGGAAGTTGGGATCTACACCTGAGCTTGATAGAATTTGCTTATAATAATAGCTATCAGCACAGTATTGAGATGGCACCATATGAAGCTTTGTATGGTAGACGTTGTAGATCTCCTTTATGTTGGTATGAAATAGGAGAATATCAACTCTTGGGTCCTGAGCTAGTACAGCAAACAACTGAGAAGATTAAAGTAATACAACAACAGTTGAAAGCTACCCAGGATAGACAGATATGTTATGCTGATAAGCATTGTAGACCCTTAGAATTCCAAGTTGGAGACAGGGTATACCTCAAGGTCTCACCTTGGAAAGGTATCCTAAGATTTGGAAAGAAGAGGAAGTTAGCTCCTAGATTTATGGGACCTTATCCGATCATTGAAAGGATAGGAAAGGTAGCCTATAAGCTGGAGTTACCACCTAAGTTGTATAGATTGCACCCAGTGTTTCATATCTCTATGCTGAGGAAGTGTCATCCTGATATAGAGTTAGTTCTGCAACATGTGGAGGTAGAACTAAATGATGATATATCTTATGTGGAAGGACATGTGTTGGTTCTTGACAAGAGAGTTAAAAAGCTGAAAAAGAAAGACATTAGTCTTGTAAAAGTTCTCTGGCATCACCGTGGCATTGAAGAAGCTACGTGGGAACTAGAGGAAGAAATGAGGAGGAAGTATCCTTCTCTTTTCTCTTCATGCTTTGTTGATGATTTCGGGGACGAAATCCTTATAAGGGGTGGATAATTTGTAACATCCCTGACCTGGGTTATGCTTTAACCCTAGGTGTTTTGTTTAAGAAAGATAATTATATGATTGATATTATTGTTTGAAAAGCAATTAAGGCTCAAGAGGAACTTATATTTCAATTTTAGTCCATTTTGAATAATGTTGAAAGTAATGTTTTACTTGCTTTGGACTAAAGTGCAAATTACCCAAGTTGAGGGGTTAAATTGCAAATTGTGTATGATAATATGTTCCTCATGTGTTGAGGCATCATGGTAATGAAGATGATGCAGAGGAAAGACTAGTGAAAGCATGAGTATCAAGAAAGAGCTGATAAAGCAATGTTTGTGCATTAAAACCTAGTTTTGGTGTAATGTGCAATTTACCCAAAACCCAGGGTTCAATATGAAATTTACCACTTCGATAAGGTCCCTAATATTCATGGCATCTTTTAGAGGCAAGAAACTGAGAGTGGCATCTCATTTGAGCTATTTTCAAGGAGAGAGAATCTTGATATTAAAATAATCAAGATTTAAGCATAAATGGAACTTTACTTCAAATTAATGCAAAAATAAATATATTAATTGAAGGGCCTTCAACAAAAAACGAGATGGTTGGATTTGTTCAAGTGTGAACACCTTTGTGCCTTTTCTAGGCCACGAAAAGATCTAACTTGAGTGGAGAGTCCACTCACATTAAGTTAATGGAAAGTAATATCCACTAAAAATGGGATATTAATATAATATGATTAAGGTGCTTAATTTCTTTTCCCTTAATTCATGGATAATTGAAGGGAATTTGGATATAATGAAGATAGCTTTGCGTGGGAGGAAATGAGGAGGAAGAGGTGGCAGAAATTTTGGAATTAAAGGATTTTTATAAGGCATTTTCTCTCTCATTGATTTTCTTATAAAAAGACCTTTTACCACTCAAACCAAGGACTTTTTCATATCCACTTCTTTCCTTTGCTTGCAAAAACGATCAAGGGAGCTAGGGACAGCAGGAAGACGACCCTCAACCTGTTGGTAAGCTTCTTGACCTTCATTCATCTTGATTTCATGGTGGAAATCACAAATCAATGCATAATTTCTTCATATCTCGATCCCATCTTCACTTCTAACCATCCCTTTTCACTCAAAATCTTGAGGAACGATCCTTGTGGTGTGGAAAAGCTTCTTCCACCATTGTTGACGTGAATCTCCAAGCTTTGAAGCTCAATTTAAGGCGGGTTATATAACTTGAACCCCTATTCATTGTTAATGATTTCAATTTCTCAATCAACTATGTTCAATTGCTCTTCTTGCAATTCCTTTGATTAATTGATGAAATTACCATGATGATGGCAGTAATTTTTTATGGACTAAGGCTTGATGATGATAAGATCATTTGATGAATGCATATTCATCATGGAATTCAATTATCACTTTGGGACAAATTCAACTCTATATATACTATTTCACTGATTAAATATCAATATGAATCATAATGTGCAAAACTACTTAATTGATTCAATTATCAAGGTCTTAACTGAAGTTATGTTGACTTAATGCAGGTCTTGATAAAGTTGAAAAAATCAGCTGGTGCCCATCCTCACGCATCCTTGGTTCTGTCCAATTCAATCTAACCAAGCGAACCCATCCATTCGGTTTGAGCCCATTTGGTTTCAAGACCGTTTGAGCCCATCCGGTCTCAAGACCGTTTGAGCCCATTTGGTCTCAAGACCATTTGAGCCCATTCCGTCTCAAGACCATTTGAGCCCATTCCGTCTCAAGACTGATAGACCAGCAGAGACCGATTGGAGGCACAACTCAGCTGCAAGGGATCAAGCAGTGCATGAATTCAAGAACTCGAAGCAGAGCCTAGACCACGGTCGTGGTGGTTCAAAATGACCGAGGTCTACTGTCATCACCACGATCGTGTGATGAGGACACGGCCGTGGTAGATCATCCCCAATGCCTAAAATCTCACTCGCCACGACTGTGATCGCCGAGCCACGACCGTGGCACCTTACCTACATCAACCCTCTCTCACCTGCCACGCCCGTGCAAGGCAGCACGGCCGTGGGGCAGTCGCCTCACCACGATCGTGGTGTCATGCCACGGCCATGGCACAACGCCATCAGAAGCAAATTACGCACCCACCACACCCGTGTAAAGCGGCGCGGCCATGGAGCAGCAGCATCACCACGACCGTGTCATCTTCAACCTCCGACCAGCACACATTTGCAGCCCCAACACAAGACCGAATGGTGGTGGTTTGCATGCCAAATGAGATCGCCCCGAGGCCGCTGCACCTGCAGATGAAGGCTGAAGATCATTTAATAGATCAGAGGGCTACTAGATCATTTGACCCAGCATACCGTCTACTGCTGATGAACTCATTTGTTGTTCAAATCAATTGAAGAAAAGCAAACGGTCTGTCCCAGACCGTTTGCCCCTGTGTCACGAGATCGTTTGTCCCCTTTTTGGGTTTCAGATCGTTTGATCAGCAATTGCCAAGACCATTTGAGTTTGGATGGAGCGTTGACCGAAGCAACGACCGTTTTCTTATCAATGGTTTCCAAACCATTTGATATCAAATGGTTTACAAACTGTTTGCCTCTATCCAAGACCGTTTGCTACTGCTGGTAGTGGAGACCGTTTACCAAAGCAACCTGAAGACCGATTGAGCATTCAAACCATTTGCTTGAGTCCGTTTGACAGGCAAACGGTCTGTGAGACCGATCAGTCCCAAATGGTCTGTGAGACCGATCAATCCCAAACGGTCTGTGAAACCGTTTGGACTTTACAATCCTAGACCGTTTGATATTAAACGGTTTCCAAACTGTTTGCTGCTTAAGACCGTTTGGTCACATTTTACAAGACCGTTTGGGCATAAATATCTACCAAACCGTTTGGACTGGAAACAGACCAAAAACGTGAAGACTTGCCCCGTGCCTATAAATAGGACCACTAGGGTCCTCATTTGTGGCATCAGTTCCGGGACGCCGACAGGCTGCCTGTACACAGGTCAGATCCAAATCCAGTGTTGTCCACGCCAGTTTCATTCCACCTACTGCCCGAGTTGCAACCAAGGAGGCTGAGAAGAGAAAGAAGACGGAGCGAGGGAGACTGTCCGCTCTGTCTTGGCATCTCCCATTCGCATCCAGATCTACTCTGACACGACGTAGGAGGTCGTATCTTCTTCACCGAGTTGTGACTACTTTCTACACCGAGCTCATTTTGGATTTCTCTCTCTTTCTCATTCTTCTTATTTCTCGCATCATGAGTGAGTAGTACCTTTTTACTGGGGTGCGGGGACTAGCCCAGTTGCCCATGCGAGTCATGTTCTTTTGTTAAACTCTCCATGGCAATGAATATAACTTTCCATTTCATTGTTAGTTGGTATGTTTGTAGTTGATTATCTACTTGCTTTCATCTTGTTCTCTCCTGTATTGTGAAATCTTCTATATGTGGGATAGAATAGCAATTTACAAAGTTTGACTCTTTGACGAGAACTTCTGATAAGATTCCTTGAGCTCGTAAGTGTATGATCTGTGAGGGAATGAGACATCTAGCCTACGGTGATGCTTCTGTGGTCTAAACATCCCGCAGGGAAGACCACAGCCTTAGTTGGATTTAGTATCGTCTTTGTTTATCGTCGATGTTAGTTTGTAGATCTATCACCTACTTGCTTATCGATCAATGCGGTCGACTCCCAAACTAGAAACAGAATGGGATTTCTTCGGAGCCATAAGTAAGTGATCCGGTTGGTGAAGAGATATTTGATGCCTAAGGTGATTCTTATGCGAACCTAACGCCTTAACGGGGGGTTCCGAAGCAGCTCCAGTTGGATTGATATATATTTCCTGGTTTGTTTGTGGTTGAATGTGTTTGCGTGTGTAATGGTGCTGAAACCTGATACCATCCCAGCGATTCCATATCATTGATCTAAATCCAACTTTAAATTCCGCTTTTACTTTCTTGCAATTTGTTTAATTAACCTCAAAATCAACCAATCGTTCTAAATATTAGTTTCTCTTGAGCTAGATTTGACTGACAAGGATTCTTAAAAACGTTGTCCTTTGGGTTTGATCCTTAACTATATGACAGTGCATAGAGAGTCATCACCTTGGGAGTAGAAAATCAAGCAAATTGGGGCAGATCTGTAGGTAAAGGAGTTTTGAAAGTAGCTATGTCCGAAGCTACTCCCGAGTACAAATCTATCTCTGAAACTTTTAGTTGTCAAGCAAGACCATATTGAATCATCCCTTGCTGCTATTGGAAGAGGACGTTCACCCACTAGACAATCGGAATAGGTCAAGTCCGCTTCCCTGTTCTATGAAGCATGTAAGAGCACCGATCATTCCACTTTATCATGCAATGTTCTCTATGATGTTGTTTTGAGCAGTGTACGTGGACAAGGAGATAATGGTCAGATGGAAAATCTTAATGCTATCAACACCATTCCTGGTCAAAGTTATTACAATCCGAATCAAAATAGGAGTCACCCTGGTTTTCAATATGGAAAGCCTTCTGGAGCAGTAAACTCACATCAATTTGGTTCAAACAATCAACCAAGAGTCCCACCAGGATTCCAGTATAATCAACAATAGAATTTTGGGAATCAAGGAAATTTCAAGGGGAACTTTCAGAATAGGAACTACAATAATTACCAAAATAACTCTCAGTACCAGAACCTTAATCAATAGCAAGGACAGCAAGTAGGTCTAGTTTCTCCTGATGACAAGCTATCAGCCATTGAAAAAATGTTGCAAACTCAGCAAACCATGATAGCTAACCAACAAGCTCAGCAGAAGGCTATTGAATCTCTACTAGCTCAACTCGCAGCTAGCATAAAACCACCTGCTGGAGTCTTTGCTAGACAACCCGAGAACAATCTTAAGCATCCTGAACAGTTGAAGGCAGTCACCACTAGGTCAGGGAAAGACTATTTGGATCCCCCCAAAAAGACACATGTGGTTATTACAGACGAGGATGAACCTGTAAGTGCTCAAGACTCAACAACAAAAGAGACTCAATCAAAGGATGATAAGTCAGAAAAAGGAAATTTTGAGAAGCCTGCTTAAGAAGACAAAGAAACTGAAACCCCAGAACCTGATATCCCTGTGTACAAACCTCGTATACCTTTTCCAGCTCGTCTAAGGCAAACAAAGCTTGATACCAGATTCAATAAGTTTAAAGAAGCTTTGAAGAAGCTTCATGTTGATATACCCTTTTTAGATGCTCTGGCCGAGATACCAGCATGGACAAAGTACTTAAAGTCACTCCTCACCAGGAAGTATATAACTGAAGAGTATGAGATAGTAAAATTGGTGACAACTACATCTGATATCATATTGATCAAGATGCCCAAGAAACAAAAAGACCCGGGATCCTTTGGAATTTCATGTCACATTGGAGACTCATCATGCAAGAAAGGTTTGGAAGATCTCGGCGCAAGCATCTCTATTATGCCACTTAGCCTGTGAAGAGACTAGGGTTTGCAGAATTGCTTCCTACTGGCATGACTATACAGCTTGCATACAATTCGATAAAGCGTCTGTTAGGAATCCTCGAAGATGTCTCGGTCAAGGTAGGCAAGGACACATATGTTCCATGCGACTTTGTCATTATGGACATAAAAGAAGATGCTAGATATGCTCTCATCTTTGGTTGTCCGTTCCTCACCACTGCAAGAGCCCTGATTGATGTTGAAGCTGGTACCTTACTTCTCAGATTAGGCAAAGAAACTCTCGAATTCAAAGTGTTTGAAAGTATGAGAAGACCAAGTATGCAAGAAAAAGTCTATTTGATTGACTGCATTGAGAAAATGTCACTTCTGACTCAAGAGCATCATGAATCAGACGGTCCTTTAGAAGTTGCTCTAACAAACCCCTCAGTTGATGAACCAATTGACAAACAAGTAAAGGATTGCATCGAATCCCTCGACTCTGCTAAAGAAGATGTTGAAGCCACTAGTGAAGAACTCAAAACTATGGAAGCTACAGAAGAGACATGTGAAAAACTAGATGCTCCCGAAATGAAGCCCCTGCCCGAGGGACTGAAGTATGTGTTTTTGGACGATCTCAAGGTTTGCCCAGTTATTATAAATTCCGACCTTACAACTGAACAAGAAGATAAACTCCTGAAGGAACTAAAGGAAAGAAATAAAGCCATCAATTATAAAATGAGTGACCTTACTGGGGTCAGTCAAGTGTTGTGTATGCACAAGATCACTATGATGGAAGATCACAAGCCTACTATTGAGCATCAATGGAAATTGAATCCAAATATGAAGGAAGTGGTCTGTCGCAAGTTCATTAAGCTGCTCACAGCTGGAATAATCTATCTGATATCATATTCGCCATGGGTAAGCCCATTGCATGTAGTCCCAAAGAAAGGTGGAACAACCATTATACGAAATGAAAACAATGAACTCATCCCCACTCAAACAATCACAGGGTGGAGGATATGCAAAGATTATAGAAAATTGAACAAGGCAACTCGAAAAGATCATTTTCCAATGCCTTTCCTTGATCAAGTCTTAGAAAGGTTGGCTCACCAATAATATTTATGTTATCTTGACGGTTACTCTGGATTCTATCAAATGCCTATACATCCGGATGACCAAGAGAAAACAACTTTTACATGCCCATTCGGAACATATGCATTTAAAAGAATGTTGTTTGGTCTCTGTAATGCACCCGCAACTTTCCAACGTTATATGGCTTCCATATTTGCTGGTCTTACTGAAACAATTGTGAAAGTTTTCATGGATGATTTTTCTGTATACGGAGATTCATTCGATTCATGTCTAAAGCACCTCTCCCTGGTCCTCAAACGTTGTGAAGAAGCACATCTTGTGCTGAATTGGGAAAAGTGTCATTTTATGGTAAATGAAGGCATTGTCCTTGGCCATAGGGTCAGTAATAGAGGAATTGAAGTAGATAAAGCCAAAATTGAAGTGATTTCTCAATTGGCTATCCCAACAAATGTAAAAGAAGTCCGTGCTTTCCTTGGTCATGCACGATTTTACAGAAGAATCATAAAGGATTTTTCAAAGATAACCAAGCCGATGACAAATTTGTTACTAAAAGATGTTGAATTCAATCTTGACAAAGAATGTATCAAAAGCTTCAACACACTAAAGAAGGCTCTCACAACAACACCCATCATTAGAGCTCCCGACTGGGACCACCCTTTTGAAATTATGTGTGATGCCAGTGACTATGCTGTGGGTGTTGTTTTAGGGCAATGTATAGAGAAGAAACATTATGTGATCTATTATGCATCGAAAACTCTCGATGAAGCCCAAAGGAATTATGCTACTATCGATAAAGAACTCCTAGAAGTCGTGTATGCCTTTGACAAGTTCAGATCCTATCTAATCGGTTCGAAGGTCATTGTCTACATAGACCATGTTGCCATTCGTTACCTTCTGGCAAAGAAAGATGCAAACCTCAGATTGATCAGATGGATGCTCTTATTACAAGAATTTGATTTAGATATAAGAGATAAAAAAGGTACAGAGAATGTTGTAGCATACCACCTCAATCGCATCCACACTCTGGATATTGAGAAGATTCCGATCAATGATTTTCTGTCGGATGATCAACTAATGAAAGTCTCAGAAGTTATACCATGGTACTCGGATTTTGTGAACTACCTTGCTGATGGGGTTATCCATCCTCAATGTGTCGGGAATGCACTGAATAAGTTCATGCATAATGTGAAGCAATATCATTGGGATGAGTCGTACCTATTCAAACTATGTACTGATGGACTGTATAGAAGATGTATTGCCAAAGAAGAAGCTCAACTTATTTTAGAACAATGTCACTCAGGACCAGTGGGAGGCCAAATGAGCTCTAAAAAGACTACCTTGAAGGTTTTGCAATGTGGATTCTTCTGGCCAACCATATCCAAAGATTCCTATGACTTTGTCCTATCATGTGACAAATGTCAACGATCAGGCAATATAACAAAGAGAGATGAGATGTCGCTGAATCTATGGCAAGAAGTAGAGATATTCGATGTATGGGGAGTGGACTACATGGGTCGATTCCCATCTTCTCATGGATTTTCATACATCCTAGTGGAGGTGGACTATGTCTCAAAATGGGTTGAAGCCATACCAACCGTCACTAGTGATTCCAAACCAGTCATCAAATTGTTTAAGGATATTATCTTTCCCCATTTTGGCATCCCACGCACGGTGATATCCGACGGAGGTTCCCATTTGCTTGAAAGAAGCTTTGAAGCATTGCTAAGAAAGTATGGTGTTACTCACAAGGTTGCCTCACCCTACCATCCACAGATAAGTGGACAGGTGGAGGTTTCTAATCGTCAACTCAGGAGTATCTTAGAAAAGACAGTACGCCGCAATCGGAAAGATTGGTCGATGAAAATCAACGACGCATTATGGGCCTATCGAACTACTTATAAAACTCCCCTCGGGACTACACCTTTTCGATTAATATATGGAAAGGCTTGCCACCTGCCAGTCGAACTGGAACACAAGGCATGGTGGGCAATTAAACTACTGAACTTTGATATGAAAGAAGCTGGCTAAGCCAGGATTCTGCAACTCCAAGAGCTAGATGAACTCAGGATGACAGCTTATGAGAATGCACAAATCTACAAAGAACGCACAAAACTTTGGCACGATGGACATATGAAAAAAAAAGACATACAAGTGGCAGACTAAGTTCTGTTATTCAACTCAAGGTTGAAGTTATTCCCAGAAAAACTTCGCTCGCTGGTCTGGACCATATATCGTCAAGAGCATCTCCCCACATGGTGCCTTCTCATTATGGAGTGAAAAGTCAGGTGAATTTGTGACAAATGGTCACCACTTAAAGAGATATTTCACCTCAACTGACATAGGCACTAAAGCAATGCTAGAACTCACCGATCCAAAGGATCCACCATAAAGCAAAAGGGCTCAGTCGAGCCATCGACATAAAACAAAGGCGCTTGTCGGGAGGCAACCCGACCAATAAATTTGTTTTACTTTTCTTTTCATATTAGAATGATTCTTTAATTTTTCTTTTACCTTCTAGTTAATTTTTCATTAAATAAAATTCACATCGCAAGATGCTATTTTAAGATCTAATTGCTATTTCCCTTTGAGATTTTCAGATAAGAGGATGCGCGCTGATTGGAGTGCAACCACATCTAGTGGTCATTCTGGCATGAATTTTCCCCTCCATCTTGGATTTAGGGTTTGCTCGGGACGAGAAAATCTCTAAGTTCGGGGTGGAGGGTGGGTGGTACGTATCTTACTTTCCACCTTCACCCATCTAAATCAGTCTTAGACTTTCATCGCCACATTTTTGACATCTCCGTGCATTTTTGACCAAAATTTTTCAAAATTTTCAAATAAATTTTCAAAATTTTAAAGTTTCAAAGCTTTCAAAGAATTTGAACATATACTTGATGAATTTTTGACACTTCCTGGTTTCATTAAAAGTCACTAACTATCCTGATATGCATTTTGAATTATTATACACTTTTTGAAACAAGCCTTTTGATTGAAATCATCTTGTGAAGCTTATGATTCTTAACATCATGATTCTTATGCAAAAATGATAAGCGTCTATCGAACTGATAGGGATCAAACACATCGTGCTTCCTAACTGACTAGTGGAACAATAACATGGAATATCCATTGGATCCTCACCAAGTCATTATTTGAGCTGAGTACGATAAAGAGAACAACCCAGGGCACTGAATTGTAAATCAAGTTGCATTCTGATCTGAACTCTCTTCTACACCTCTTCTATCATCTTTGTATCCCTCCATTCATAAAAAAGAAACAAAAATAGCCAAATATGTGCCAAACCCTAAGTTCGGGGTGGCATGCCACTTCCCTCTATATCCGCTTCTTCCATACCCCTAACAAATAAACAGGGGCGTACCACCAAAAATGCAATCTCGAGTCGAATAGAGGAGAGATTTGCAAACAAAAAGATGCCAAAGTGCACACAAAAAGAAATGCAATCTCGAGTCGAATAAAGGAGAGATTCGCACAAAAATGCAATAAATGAAATTGCAAATCAGAAAATAAAAATCTCTAGTCAAATAGAGGAGAGATTTATTTCTTCCTTCCATACCATCATTCACTCCCTTTTCTACATAATGGCACAATGATTGCCTACCCTATCCTGAAAAACACCAGTGTCAGATCAAATGCACACTTGTTGTTCCACGGGCATCTTTGGACTCTTACAAAACTCTTTGACATGCTTGTTGTTGGAAAAAGTGAGGAGGAAGTGATTTTGGAAAATGAACTCAGGAACGAAGATATGGTAACATGTGTTTAGTGGTCTCAGGAGGTTGAGATACTAAGTCATATTGAGCAGAAAGAAAATATTTGTGATGTAATCACATGAATTGAATGTATTCATTTGGTGACTGTTTCAGATTTTGTGTTACTCGAGGACGAGCAACGTTTAAGTTCGGGATATTTTGATGAATGTGTATTCACCATGGAATTCAATTATCACTTTGGGACAAATTCAACTCTATACATACTATTTCACTCATTAAATATCAATATGAATCATAATGTGCAAAACTACTTAATTGATTCAATTATTAAGGTCTTAACCGAAGTTATGTTGACTTAATGCAGGTCTTGATAAAGTTGAACAATCAGTTGGGGCCCATCCTCACGCATCCTTGGTTCTGTCCAATTCGATCTAACCAAGTGAACCCATCCATTCAGTTTGAGCCCATCCAGTTTCAAGATCGTTTGAGCCCATCCAGTCTCAAGACCGTTTGAGCCCATTCGGTCTCAAGACCGTTTGAGCCCATTTGGTCTCAAGACCATTTTAGCCCATCAGTCTCAAGACCGATAGACCAGCAGAGACTGATTGGAGGCACAACTCAGCTGCAAGGGATCAAGCAGTGCATGAATTCAAGAACTCGAAGCAGAGCCTAGACCACGGCCATGGTGGTTCAAAACGATCGTAGTCTACTGTCATCACCAAGCTCCTGTGATGAGGCCACGGCCGTGGTAGATCATCCCCAACGCCTAAACTCTCACTCTCCACGATCGTAATCGCTGAGCCACAACTGTGGCACCCTACCTGCATCGACCCTCTCTCACCCGCCACGCCCGTGCGAGGTAGCACGGTCGTGGGGAAGTCACCTCACCACGAATGTGGTGTCACGCCATCATCGTGGCACAACACCATCAGAAGCAAATTATGCACCCACCACACCCGTGTAAAGCGGCACGGTCGTGGAGCAGCAGCATCACCACGACCGTGGTGCCTAGCCACGGCTGTGGTGCGTCGTCTTCAACCTCCGACCAGCACTCATTTGCAACCTTAACACAAGACTGAATGGAGGTGGTTCGCATGCCAAATGAGATCGCCCTGAGGCCGTTGCACCTGCAAATGAAGGCCGAAGATCATTTAATAGATCAGAGGGATACTAGATCGTTTGACCCAGCATATCGTCTGCTGCTGATGAACTCGTTTGCTATTCGAATCAATTGAAGAAAAGTAAACAGTCTGGAAAGACCATTTGCCCCTGCGTCACGAGATCATTTGGCCCCTTTTAGGGTTTCAGATCATTTGATCAGCAATTGCCAAGACCGTTTGAGTTTGGCTGGAGCGTTGACTGAAGCAACGACCGTTTTCTTATCAACGATTTCCAAACCGTTTGATATCAAATGGTTTACAAACTGTTTGCCTCTGTCTAAGACCGTTTGCTTCTGCTGGTAGTGGAGACCGTTTACCAAAGCAACCTGAAGACCGATTGAGCATTCAAACTGTTTTCTTGAGTCCGTTTGAAAGGCAAACGGTCTGTGAGACCGATCATTCCCAAACGGTCTGTGAGACTTATCAATCCCAAATGATCTGTGAAACCGTTTGGACTTTACAATCCTAGAGCATTTGATATTAAATGGTTTCCAAACCGTTTGCTGCTCAATACTGTTTGGTCACATTTTACAAGACCGTTTGGGCATAAATATTTGCCAAACCGTTTGGACTGGAAACAGACCAAAAACCTGAAGACTTGCCCCGTGCCTATAAATAGGACCACTAGGGTCCTCATTTGTGGCATCGGTTATGGGACGCCGACAGGATGCATGTACACAGGTCCGATCCAAATCCAGTGTTGTCCACGCCAGTTTCATTCCACCTACTACCCGAGTTGCAACCAAGGAGGCTGAGAAGGGAAAGAAGACGGAGCGAGGGAGACTGTCTGGTCTGTCTTGGCATCTCCCGTTCGCGTCCAGATCTACTCCAACATGACATAGGAGGCCGTATCTTCTTCACCGAGCCGAGACTACCTTCTGCATCGAGTTCATGACGGATTTCTCTCTCTTTCTCATTCTTCTTGTTTCTCGCATCATGAGCGAGTAGTACCTTTTTTTTTGGGTGCGGGGACTAGCCCCGTTGCCCATGCAAGTCATGTTCTTTTGTTAAACTCTCCATGGCAATGAATATAACTTTCCATTTCTTTGTTAGTTGGTATGTTTGTAGTTTATTATCTACTTGCTTTCATCTTGTTCTCTCCTATATTGCAAAATCTTCTATATGTAGGATAGAATGGCGGTTTACAAAGTTTGACTCTTTGATGAGAACTTCTAATAAGATTCCTTGAGGTCGTAAGTATATGATCTGTGAGGGGACGAGACATCTAGCATATGGTGACACTTCTGTGGTCTAAACATCCCTCAGGGAGGACCACAGCCTTAGTTGGATTTTGTATCATCTTTGTTTATCGTCGATGTTAGTTTATAGATCTATCACTAGCTTGCTTATCGATTAATGAGGTTGACTCCCAAACTAGAAATAGAATGGGATTTCTTCGGAGCTGTAAGTAAGTGATCTGGTTGGTGACGAGACATCTGATGCCTAAGGTGATGCTTACGTGAACCTAACGCCCTAACGGGGGGTTCTGCAGCAGCTCCAGTTGGATTGATATATCTTGCCTGGTTTGTTTGTGATTGAATGTGTTTGTGTGTGTAGCGGTGCTGAAACCCGATACCATCCCAGCGATTCCATATCATTGATCTAAATCCAACTTTAAATTCCACTTTTACTTTCTTGCATTTAGTTTAATTAACCTCAAAATCAACCAACCATTCTAAATATTAGTTTTTCTTGAGCTAGATTCGACTGACAAGGATTCTTAAAAATGTTGTCCATGGGTTCGATCCTTAACTATATTGTGATAAGACTCGTCCGCTTGCGGGTGGTATTATTACACTTTGGTTTTGGTAAAAGCTCGGGGATTTCAACCCCAAGTGAGTTTGTTAGTGCGATAAAATCCCACGTCATCATCTTAGGCTCATATTCCAACAGGTTGGAGTTGCAAACGGTTTCAAGGTTTTGGTCCAAACAGTTTCACCATACCATTTGGAGACCAAAAGGTTTCCAAACCGTTTGGAGGTTTGGACTCCAAACCGTTTAGAAGGGTTGACCGTTTGGATGGGTTGACTGTTTGCGGTCAGGACCCTAGAAAATGTTGGATGATGATTTAAGGGTTCCAATTGATTGAGTCAATATATAGACCATCCTCCAAGTGGAAACCCTAATTGGGTAAGTGCTGAAATTGCAATTGATTAAGTTGATGTTTTGGGTTGATTAGCCCAAATGGTTTCAAAACCGTTTGGAGGTCACCCCAAACGGTCCGTTTGGAGGTCAACCAAGACCGTTTGGAGGTCTAGGGTTGAGTATGGTTGAGCAATTGAAGGGTTAGTGATATTAATTTGAAGTCCAATCAATAGCTATATTGATGACCAATCCAATGATACAAACCCTAATTGGATTTTACAAATTTTAATGAAAGATGAGGCAAACGGTCTCAAGACCATTTGGAGGTCATCCAAACGACCTCAAGACCATTTGGAGGTCATCCACACGACCTCAAGACCATTTTAGGTTAGATTAATTTATAGTTTGATGGTGGTTCATTGGTTTCAATTGGGTTAGTTCCACAATATTAAGCATTGATGGTTCCTCATTTCCAAAACCCTAATTGAGGGAGTCTTGATTATAAACCCTAGTTTAATTGGGTTCAAAACCCTAATTAATGGTCTAATTGAGGGGTGATTCTATGGTTCAAATGATGAATGAATCAAGGATGTAATTGATAGTCGGTTCGTGGATTGGAATCTTGAAATAATTAAGTGTTGAAAGACCTTTATGGTCCATGCAGTTTTGAGAAGGTTTGGACCAAACGATCTCAAGACCGTTTGAGTCCAAACGGTCTCCAGACCGTTTGGGACCAAACGATCCCAAACTGTTTGAAGACCCAATCTCATGCGGTTTCAACACTTTCTAGCTCATTCGGTTTCAAGGCAATGTTTACTTAAACGGTTTCAAGGGCAATATGCCCAAACGATTTCAAACCGTTTAAACTTTGAAAATCCAAGACCGTTTAAGGGTCTATGTAAGAAAGACCGTTTGAGGTCCAACATGATTAATTCATTTGGATAGATAATTTAATTAAAGATTCAATTGGTCAAATCATTTGAATACTCATGTGATTGAAGGCTCAATTGATCAAATCTTCTGGACATCCTAAAAAAGGATGAGAGAAAGAGATTTATACATGTAAGATAATCATGTAGAAATCAAGCCTAACACATTCAAAATTAAGTTTGGCATACAATTAGGGTATGATCCTTGGTAAAGAGATCATGAAACCCTAATTGAGTTAATTGATGATCTCAAAAACTAAATTAGGGCAATTCTAAGGGAAACCCTAATCTAGGAGGATAATGTGATATGAATTTAGGGTAATGACATGAGTAACCCTAATTCAGAGTTTTGTGATGATAAACCCTAATTGTGGATTATTGAACATAAACCCTAAATCTAGGGTGATGTGATGTGAATATTAAACCCTAATTCTGGATTATGCTATTTAGCATGGAACCCTAATCCTGGACAATGAAATGATGAATCATTGGTCCCAATTGAATAAAGGGGGATGAGTAACCTTGATTGTTATGCAATGGGAAACCCTAACCCTGGTATGGGAATAGTGGTGTTACCCTGGGATAGCATGGAACTAAAATATGATTGATATATCTGTTATCATCTGTACTAACCATGCAGGTATCCTGAGATGATGAACATAGCGAGGTATGAGCTATGATGATTTATTTATTGAAAATTTTTATTGGGCCTTGTGTGCCATAATATACCTTGTTTCTTAGTAAAAGGTAACAAGAGAGTTAATGGGCCTCAAGTGCCAGATGAGATGCTTGTGTAACAAATTATGTTTACCTTGGTCAAATGACCTGAAGGTGATGATTACCTGAAAAAGTGGTAACAGTGCTCAGTGATGAGTTGAGGGTTTGAATGCCCAGAACCATATGTTTATGTGAGGGACTGAGATCCCAATGTCTTTTAGACATTGAGAAGTAACTGATGAAAACATTACATGTTTCTTTATAGCATTTGTCCTAATAAGTTATGTTTGAAAACTTGACTGATGCTAAAAGAATATGATAATGTACTTAATTAATCAAGTGAAAGCTATTCATGTAGTGCTCTGACCATAGATCCATCATCGTCAGAAGCTGGTGATGGTGAAATAGGTTTTCTTATGAGATCTCCTAGAGTTCGCATATTTTGAATATGTGGGGGTCGATGGGAGAAAATATCCTTACGTCCTAATGGGGGAATTAATGGAAGGTAAATATTAAATCTCTCAATCCTTCATGCTTCCAGGATGGATGTATCACTAATCTCCCGATGATGTTAATACCGGGTCGATGGAGGTAAACATGAAATCTCTCGATCACGGAGAGAGTACATCCGCCACTGTAGCTCTATAGCTAGATGCCACTATACCCTGGCAAGCTATGTAGCAGAGACGCAAGATGTCCTACATGTAATCTCGCACTGACAGAGATGTGGGAAGTCATGGAAGCCAGCTCTTCCATTGACTTTGTATGGTACCGATTTAGACTTCGCAGTGATCGTTTGGAGTATGAGCGGTATACCTCATGTCCTCAGAGCTTAAGTATGTTTGTAAAATATAATCAACCTTGTAGTGTATTTGCATAAGGTTGAAATATGAGAACCACTGGTTGATGTTATCTTGCTTAGCATGTTCTTGATACATAAATGTTACTTATGTTCCTCAATTCCAATATGAATAAGAGACATGTTGCCTTGTCAAGTTACAGCTGAAATACTTGAATAGGAATGTTGCTCTAACCTGCATAGATAGTAATTATCTGCTATTAAAATATATTATCCCACTGCTCAGTTTATTTCTATTAAACTGCAATAATAATGTTTTCGGCGGAGAGTTATATCTCTCGCTGGGCCAATTGTATAATTGTCTCACCCCTGTGGGATTCAATGTTTTTAGGTAGACGCAGACAAAGAGGCAGATTTTCTATTGCAGAGGAAGAACAGCAGCAGCAACAGCAAGGACAACAGTATCCTAGGTGGGGATACTGGTTGTCAGGCTTTGTACATAAAGTCCTATGTGTCGTCTCTGTACTCTCAGGTCCTAGGAGTCAGTAGATAGTGTTTTTATAATCAACTTGGGATTTTGGTTTGATGATACATGGAATTTCCAATGTGGACCAGTATGTAAATATACTATTGTGGTTCTTGTTTATAGAATCTCTAGAAATGGATCTTTGCATAAAAGGTTTTAATTTTTAGTAATTTTCAGCAATTCTGCTTTTAGTAATCACTTCCACATTAGTTAATCTTGCTTATGTAAGTTGGATGCCATAGCTAAATACTGGCAGTGGGCCCCACCTACTAGAGGGGTTATGGCTCTGATACCATTTGTAACGCTCGGGCCCACTACTCAAGGCTCTAGTAGAGTTTTAGGAATGACGAATGGCCCCACAGACCACCACTAGCCTTAACTGTGCACTTTATCCTCACTCACGCACAAGCCGGGGTCAACTTCCTGACTGGTCACCAATCCTAGTACTACTCCAAGCTAAGAACGCTTAACTATGGAGTTCTTTTGTGATGGGCTCCCGGAAAAGGAGGTGCACCTTGGTGATATGGGTAGTCCAATCATTCCTTTTAAGATCAACTTATCTGAGGCCTCAAATCTTGGGATGTTACAGTGGCCAACTCTTGGCCTAAAGGAAATTCCAACCTCGCTAGGCCTACCTCATTCCTAATTAATATGAGTACATGGGGCCCTACTACATTACCTTATATCATATTACACTTAAATATTGGCTTGGAGACAGCCTACCTTTCTTGCCTTGCTTGTTATTGGTACATGTTTTTGACATGTGTTATCATCTCAACAACTCCCATGTTCTCATGTTTCTTTTGAATCTCATGACTCATGGAATACAACATAAGACACTTGATGTTCATGGAATCATTAGAATGCTAAGATAACCATTCCTATCCACCCTAGGATCACTCATATCTGGTTCTAGTATTGGCGTATCTAATTCATTGATCTCATGCTTATATGTTAGAAAAATTCTCAGAGTCATAAAGTATTTATGGAGGTTATTTCCATTAATTTTTCCCTTCTCAAGAACCAAATATAGTGAAAGTTGTTGTTGGTGGTACTTACCATATAATTTACAAGAAGTGAATACAACATTTGATATTTTGATTTGAAAAAGTTTTATAAATATTAATTTTATTTAATTGAATGTCTCTCTCACTATTTTATTTCAAATTCATAGACCTCACTAATTGGTTAGAAGATTATACCAAAAGCTTATACCATACAATCTCCTAGTGTGTCAAGATTTACATTTCATCAACTCATGAGTCAGCTTTGGTCGATCATCCACAACATGATTATTTAGGTAGGAAATATTTTTCAATTGCATATAATGCAACTCTTTATATATGGATGCAAAACCCTTTGACATAACCATCTATATGACTCTAGGTGCTAAATCCTTATAAGATCACCTAGTTAAGTCCAACCCAAAGGACAATACATCAGAACATGCACCCAAATTTGATAGACCACATATCTATTCTAACGCTTAAGTCCAACCCAAAGGACAAAACATCAGAACATGCACCCAAATTTGATAGACCACAAATCTATTCTAACGCTTCCCCAAGTTAGACAACACACCACACTTTGGTGTGCCCACACATTGGTCAAGGTTTTCATGTGTGTTGCACATTGGAAAGAATCTAAGACTATATTTCATTTGAGGGGTTTTAATTATATATGTTGGTATGTATGCCCATAGAGCAAGTCATGTGATGATTGTAATGGGATACTTTGTAAATGATTTGAATAATAATAAAGGCAATTTCCAATCTATATGTTTAAATTGTTTCTGAGATGATGGTGTAACATGATAGATGTCTAAAGAATTGTTTTACTCAATGACGTATGGTTTTGGGTTGAGGACCTAAACAATGAGATCATACGGATGTTAAGAGTATACATTCTTGTTTGGTCCCTAGTCGGTTGTTATTGTGGAAATAACCATAGACATCAATAACACTGAAGACTAGATTGTGTGTTGGTTGATGACAGAATCTCATTAGTCATGATATAGTGATATCAAACCAAGCACATAGGTACTTGTTAGAGAACAAGGTACCGGACAGACCCACCGTGAGAGTGACACATGGAACCATGACTTGGTAGTCACAGTCAGCTCTCACTGTGATGGTGATGAGTGTGATTCTTAGACCTGAAATCACTACACTCAACACATGTCGTTGGGTACACTTTGACATCATCGAACGCAGTCCTGAAACATGGATTGTTATAAAGGTGATGATTTGGTGGCTTTGACACATGGGGATTTTGAGGGGTGAGTGATAGATATGGGATTTGTCCCTCCTGAGGGAGTTTGATATCCTTGGCCACTTGATGAGTAGGATTGAGAAAGGCATGTGCATGCACGTGTGAATCAATATGTGATATTGATGTCACACACATCTCACCCAGTCTGCTCTGAGATCAAGGAAATGAATGAATGATGATAGGATGACTGTTCCATGCCTCGAGTTCATTCAAGATATCAGTGACAAAGGAATTATACATTCATTGTAACACCATTCACGGATTGTAGGATTGAAAGTTGTTCTCCAACTTTCTATTTCACTTGGGTAGCAATGATGTGTGACTAGGCACCGCTCTTTGCTTGTGAAGTCATAAGTGTTATGGACTTTCACTGCCAACGTGAAATGGACCTGCAGGGTCACACACATAGGATTTAACCTGGAAAAGGAGTTTTATCCACAAGCAATGTTTAGATTGATTACTAAAGGAGTTTAATAGTTCAATTAAACACTCAATTAATCGATAGCTCAATATCATAATGTTCAAGGTGTTGGACACGTTGATTGGAGTATCGGATTGATTGAAACCGCAATTGACTGATTCTACACAATCTGTGCTCCCAACCGATCGGCTCATGTGATGAACCGGTCGGCCGAGCTTGGTGAACCGGTCAGCTCAAGTGTTGAGTCGATCGGCTCAAGATCAGGGTGAACCAATTGCTTCAAAGGTTGAAACGGTCAATTCAACTGGTGCAACCGAGCAAGTTGGGAAAGTAGGATTGGTGAAGAATTTTCTTTTCGTTTCACTTGCCCAATTTGATTGGGAAATAGGATTGGTATCTGATACCATTTAGAAACAAAAGAAGGAAAGTCAATTGAGAACCAAACAAGACCACCAATCGACCGGTTCAAGGGTCCCAACTGATCGGTTGAGGTGTCAACCGACCGGTTCAGGTCCCTGACCGACTGGTTCACTTGTGAACCGATCGGTTCAGGTTGCAAGATGGTTGCTTTTGTGGAAAATTGTGAACCCTTCTACTCCTACTTTTAGTCCCGCATTGCCCGGGATGTTGAACCCTGTCCCATGACCCTCCTATATATAGGGGTATTGGGGGCTTCTCAGAGTACAACTCAGTGCAATCCGGTTGCTCTGCAAAGTTGTCATTCTCTCTGGTTTTGGTAACCGAGAGATCCTGAGCAAGTGCTACCCGAAAAAGGGAGGCACAGCAAGGGAAGGACAACTGCAGTTGCAACTGGTAGCAGGAGAGTGTGTTGGCAACTAGTACGCCAACAGAAGGGTGTGACTCCTTCCGGTTCCTTGTGCGACAAGGAGATCGGAGTTCCAGGTGGTCTGTGTGGACGACTGCAGAGGCTGGAGACCTCTACTGCTCGGAGGATGACTGTCAATCCCGACAGTCCCGGTGAGAGGAGGAGTCTTCAGTCCCGGTGCGACCAGGAGCTGCACAGACACCGTCCAAGACTGGAGGTGAAGATCGTGCAAGGCGCGAGGTACTGTCGCCGAGCAAGCCTCAGGACAAGGTATGCATCCACAAACCATCTTTCCTATATAGATGTTGACGCGATTCCTTTGGTTCTGGGTGTTTGGGGAGAAAAAAAATTTTGTTTCCACTACTTCTCTGCCTCCTCCAAAACCCAACAGTGGTATCAGAGCCACGTCAACCGCTCTAATTTTAGAATTATCGATATGATCGATTTTGGTTTGTCTCCTTTATTTATTGCATGCGATGAGAATAATATCGGCTTTATACATGTCCAATCCACAAATCCCAAATATACATATATGATATGTAATATTAATGCACTTGATACGCGTCACCCTTAAACGAGTTTTGTGGTGGATGTGTAGCATGATTATGGCCTATAAACCCCTATAGTTGTATGTGGTTGCTTGCATCTCGATCTGCGCACCAATTCCCCTTCTCCTATTCCTGATGTAACTTGAAATAATTCGAGAATTCTTTTCTTACCTTTGCTCCCCCCAAATATAACTCGGGGTTTCACAATTAAATTGTAAATAGGATAGATTTTATTTCCTGTTATGTCAAAGAACGGTGGATGACCTGAGACGATCGGTTCAAGGAGTGAACCGATCGGTTGGTGATCCAGACGGCTGGTTCGAGGAATGAGATGAGCGGGTGGCGACCTGAGGAGATGCATGACGACTGTGAACCGATCGGCTAGAGGCGCCAGTCGATCGGGTGGTGGCACCTGAACAACCAACCTGATGGTGAGCCGATCGGTCATGGAGATGAGCTGATCAAACCCAGAAAGGCAGGCATAGATTTCATCTTGTATAGGTTGCATGTGATGTAGACCTAGATGACTGTGATTCCTCTTGGCTCGAGGAATCACAATAGGATGGCCATAATCATTTCTTTTTATCATTTCACATGTTTTCTGTGGGATATAGCATGTATATGATACGTACTATATATTGGATATGTGTATGTATATAAAAACCAAATCCCTCATTAAATATTAAGTTTTAGATGCCTTCCAAATGCGACACACGTGAAAAGCATGATCGACCAAGTGTGGGCACACCCTAGCGTGGTGCACCGTCTATCTCATGGAAGCGTGAAGGATGAATGTGTGGGTCTGCCCTAGCAGGGTGCATATTCATCGTGTTGGCTTTGGGTCGGACTTAACAAGGTGATCTAGATGGGATCTAGTCCTTGAGGCATGGAAATGATCATGGCAAAGAGTTACATATGACATCTTTCAAGAGTTGCATATGATGCAATTGGCAAGAGTTGCCTACCTGAGAGATCTGAGTTGTGGGTGACAGCCCTACCTGGTCCATGGTTCAGAGGATTTCAAGATCTTGACCCACTAGAAGATTGTACGCTGCAATCTTCCGAATTGATGGTGAGGGCTGTCAATTTGAGTCAAAATAGTGGGAGCGGTAATTAACTAAAGGCATGATTAACTATCGTCAAATTTTATTCAAATCAAATCAAAAAGGTTTTGACAAATGCAAATTTTCTCTTGTAGAATGGCAAAAGAATCATCTTTTAAAATGGGAAAATTAATTGAGAATAAATTCCATAACTGGTTGAGGACTGTGAGAAGTGTTCTGCACAATCCAGATATACCAGGAGCCTTAGAATCCACTCTATGTACGCTTAATGCGTTAGTGAAGAAGAAAGTAGGTAAGGGAGAGAAGTGTTCTCTCGCCAAACCAATTTCTTCTACATGGAGAGGATGGAAGGAACAATGGAAGAAGAAGTCAGAGATAGAGATTTCTACTTCTGGTGTATATGTGATAGAGATTAACTTTACTACTTCTTCGTCATGGGTACTTGATACTGGATGCGGATCTCACATTTGTTCAAATGTGAAGGATCTTAAGAGAAGTAGGCCTTTAGGGAAAGGCGAGGTTGAACTACGTGTTGCTAATGGGGCAAGAGTTGTCGCCAGTGTCATAGGAACCTATGAGTTAACTCTACCTAGTGGGCTAATAATAGAGTTGAAGAACTTCTATTATGTACCTACCATAAATAGGAATATCATTTCCTCCTCTTGTTTGGACAAGGATGGATTTGAATTTCTTATTAAGAATGGAAATTGTTCCATTTCTAAAGATGGGATCTTTTATGGCAGTGCCCCAATGTATTATGGTCTATACTTGATAGATTTGGAGACAAATGTATACAACGTAAACACCAAAAAGAAAAAACTCAACGACTCAAACAAAACATATCTTTGGCATTGTCGTCTAGGGAACATAAATGAGAAGTGCATTTCTAGACTCCATAAAGATGGTTATCTAGACTCTTTTGATTATGAATCAATAGAGACATGTGAATCTTGTTTGTTGGGCAAGATGACCAAGACTCCCTTTTCAGGTAAAGGTGAGAGAGCTAGTGATCTATTAGGACTCATACATACAGATGTATGTGGGCCTTTAAGAACTATTTCCAGAGGTGGGTATCAGTACTTCATTACATTTACTGATGACCAGTAGGTATGGCTATGTGTACCTGATGAAACATAAGTCAGAAACCCTTGAAAGGTTCAAGGATTTCATGAATGAAGTACAGAACCAACTTGGTAAGAATATTAAGGCACTTCGATCCGATCGAGGTGGAGAATACTTAAGCCAGGAGTTTGAGGACCTTCTGCAAGCCCGTGGTATTGTATCACAATGGACTCCGCCTGGAATACCACAGCATAATGGTGTGTCTGAGAGAAGGAATCGCACATTTTTGGATATGATGTGATCAATGATGAGTTTTTATGATCTTCCAATTTCTTTCTGGGGTTATGCTCTTGAAACTGCCACGTTTACACTTAACCGTGTACCATCTAAATCGGTCCAAAAGACACCATATGAGATATGGTACGGGAAGCGTCCCATTTTGTTTTTTATGAAGATTTGGGGTTGTGAAGCTTACGTCAAGAAAATGTTTCCTGATAAGCTTGGACCCAAATCCAATAAATGTTATTTTGTTGGATATCCCAAGGAAACGAGGGGATATTACTTATACCACCCTACTAACAACAAAGTGTTTGTTGCTAGGGATGCTGTATTCCTAGAGAGGGAATTTATTTCCAAAGGAAGCAGTGGGAGGAATATAGAGCTTGAAGAGGTTCAAGCCCAACAAGAAAACATAGAACCGGTAGATGTACCAGAGGAAAATGTAGATTCACAAGGTGTTGTGGAATATCAGTCTCCTCAGGTAACACAAGGACCTCGTAGATCTAGTAGGACCCGCCTTGAACCTGAGAGGTTTGGATACCTTGTGACTCGGGAAGGTGGTGAGTTGATCATAGATGATGATCCAACTACCTACGTAGAGGCTATGGAGGGACCAGATTCTGAGAAATGGCTTGAAGCCATGAGATCCGAGATGGAATCCATGTACTCCAACAAAGTATGGACTTTGGTGGAACCACCCGAAGGGGTAAAACCCATAGGGTGCAAGTGGGTCTTTAAGAAAAAGACCGACATGGATGGCAATGTGAAAACTTATAAAGGCAGATTGGTTGCAAAGGGATTTTGACAAGTTCAAGGTGTTGACTATGACGAAACCTTTTCTCCAGTTGCCATGATTAAGTCCATCAGGATCATGCTTGCTATTGCAGCTTATTATGACTATGAGATTTGGCAGATGGATGTTAAAACCGCATTCCTTAATGGGAATATAAATGAGGATGTGTACATGACACAGCCTGAAGGTTTTGTAGATCCAAAGAATGCCAAAAAGGTCTGTAAGCTGCAAAGGTCAATCTATGGATTGAAGCAAGCATCTCGGAGTTGGAATCTTCGATTTGATGAGGAAGTCAAAGTGTTTGGCTTTATTCAAAATGAAGATGAACCTTGTGTGTACAAGAAGGTTAGTGGGAGCTCGACCACATTCCTCATATTGTATGTGGATGACATACTTTTGATGGGGAATGATGTCTTAGCCTTAGAGAAGGTAAAGACTTGGCTTGGGAATACTTTCTCAATGAAGGACTTAGGAGAAGCATCCTACATTCTAGGAATTATGATCTATAGAGATAGATCTAGAAGGCTTCTCGGACTAAGTCAGAGCACGTACATAGACAAAGTGCTGAAGCGGTTCAGCATGGAGAACTCAAAGAGAGGCAACATCCCCATGCTACATGGAGTCACCGTCTCTAGAGCTCAATGTCCCCAATCTTGTGAAGAGAGGGAGCGTATGAATGGGATCACATATGCATCAGCCATCGGGTCCATCATGTATGCTATGTTGTTCACATGCCCAAATGTCTCGTATGCTCTCAGCATGACGAGCAGGTACCAGTTAGATCATGGGGATGCTCACTGGACAGCCGTGAAGAACATCCTCAAGTACTTGCGAAGGACTAAGGATCAGTTTCTTGTGTACGGCGATGAGGTAGAGCTGGTTGTAAAGGGTTACACCGATGCAAGCTTCCAAACTGATAAAGATGATTACAGATCTCAGTCAGGATTTGTATTTTTCCTTAATAATGGAGTTGTGAGCTGGAAGAGTTCCAAGCAAGAAACAGTTGTCGATTCTACTACAGAGGCTGAGTATATTGCTGCTTCACATGCATCCAAGGAGGCTGTGTGGATCAGGAAGTTCATTTCTGAACTTGGTGTAGTTCCCAGTAGCTGTGATGCAATTGAGCTTTATTGTGACAATAATGGAGCTATTGCACAAGCTAAGGAGCCCAGATCACATCAGTGGTCCAAGCACATACTGCGCCGCTTCCATCTCATACGAGAGATCGTACAGTGAGGAGATGTGAAGATTTACAGAGTACCAACTGAAGACAACATAGCTGATCCACTGACTAAGACCCTTTCTCAGCAGAAGCATGATGGTCGTGCTAGGTCACAAGGTTTGAGATTCCTTGGTGACTGGCTCTAAGTGCAAGTGGGAGTCTGTTGGTATGTATGCCCATAGAGCAAGTCATGTGATGATTGTAATGGGATACTTTGTAAATGATTTGAATAATAATAATAAAGGCAATTTCCAATCTATATGTTTAAACTGTTTCTGAGATGATGGTGTAACATGATAGATGTCTAAATAATTGTTTTACTCAATGGCGTATGCTTTTGGGTTGAGGACCTAAATGATGAGATCATACGGATGTTAAGAGTATACATTCTTGTTTGGTCCCTAGTCGGTTGTTATTGTGGAAATAACCATAGACATCAATAACATTGAAGACTAGATTGTGTGTTGGTTGATGACAGAATCTCATTAGTCATGATATAGTGATATCAAATCAAGCACATAGGTACTTGTTAGAGAACAAGGTACCGAACCAACCCACCGTGAGAGTGACACATGGAACCATGACTTGGTAGTCACAGTCAGCTCTCACTGTGATGGTGGTGAGTGTGATTCTTAGACCTGAAATCACTACACTCAACACATGTCATTGGGTACACTTTGACATCATCGAACGCAGTCCTGAAACATGGATTGTTATAAAGGTGATGATTGGGTGGCTTTGACACATGGGGATTTTGAGGGGTGAGTGATAGATATGGGATTTGTCCCTCCTGAGGGAGTTTGATATCCTTGGCCACTTAATGAGTAGTATTGAGAAAGGCATGTGCATGCACGTTTGAATCAATATGTGATATTGATGTCACACACATCTCATCCAATCTTCTCTGAGATCAAGGAAATGAATGAATGATGACAAGATGACTGTTCCATGCCTCGAGTTCATTCAGGATATCAGTGACAAAGGAATTATACATTCACTGTAACACCATTCACGGATTGTAGGATTGAAAGTTGTTCTCCAACTTTCTATTTCACTTGGGTAGAAATGATGTGTGACTAGGCACCACTCTTTGCTTGTGAAGTCATAAGTGTTATGGACTTTCACTGCCAATGTGAAATGGAGCTGCAGGGTCACACATAGGATTTAACCTAGAAAAGGAGTTTTATCCACAAGCAATGTTTAGATTGATTACTAAAGGAGTTTAGTAGTTCAATTAAACACTCAATTAATCGATAGCTCAATATCATAATGTTCAAGGTGTTGGACGCGTTGATTGGAGTATCGGATTGATTGAAATTGCAATTGACTGATTCTGCACAATATGTGCTCCCAACCGATCGGCTGATGTGATGAACCGGTCGGCTGAGCTTGGTGAACCGGTCGGCTCAAGTGTTGAGCCGGTCGGCTCAAGATCAGGGTGAACCGATTGCTTCAAAGTTTGAAACGATCGATTCAACTAGTGCAACCGAGCAAGTTGGGAAAGTAGGATTGGTGAAGAATTTTCTTTTCATTTCACTTGCCCAATTTGATTGGGAAATAGGATTGGTATTCGATACCAATTAGAAACAAAAGAAGGAAAGTCAATCGGGAACCGAATAGGACCACCAATCGACCGGTTCACTTGTGAACCGACCAGTTCAAGGGTCCCAACCGATCAGTTGAGGTGTCAACCGACCGGTTCAGGTCCCCAACCGACTGGTTCACTTGTGAATTGATAGGTTCAAGTTGCGAGATGGTTTCTTTTGTGGAAAATCTTGAACCCTTCTACTCCTGCGTTTAGTCTCGCATTGCTCGGGATGGAGAGCCATGTCCCATGACCCTCCTATATATAGGGGTATTGGGGGCTTCTCAGAGTACAACTCAGTGCAAGCCGGTTGCTCTGCAAAGTTGTCGTTCTCTCTGGTTTTGGTAACTGAGAGAGCCCGAGAAAGTGCTACCCGAAAAAGGGAGGCGCAGTAAGGGAAGGACAATTGCAGTTGCAACTGGTAGCAGGAGAGTGTGTTGGTGACTAGTATGGCAACAGGAGGGTGCGACTCCTTCCGGTTCCTTGTGCGACAAGGAGATTGGAGTTTCAGGCGGTCTGTGTGGACGACTGCAGAGGCGGGAGGCCTCTGCCGCTCGGTGGACGACTGTCAATCCCGACAGTCCCGGTGAGAGGAGGAGTCTTCAGTCCCGGTGCGACCAGGAGCTGCACAAACATCGTCCAAGACTGGAGGTGAAGACCGTGCAAGGTGCATGGTACTGTCGCCGAGCAAGCCTCGGGACAAGGTATGCATCCACAAACCATCTTTCCTATTATATAGACGTTGACGCGATTCCTTTGGTTCTGGGTGTTTGGGGAGAAAAAAATTTTTTGTTTCCGCTGCTTCTCTGCCTCCTCCAAAACCCAACAATATACACATGCATGTCTGAACACCACACATATATAATATATACCATATACAGATTATATCCACAATCCACAAACATACAACATTCATTATGGCCATACGAATGTAATCTCTTGGAGCCATAAAGGAATATTGTCCACTAAGGTCGTTTGAGGTCTCATGCATCATTAACCTCAGAATTCACATGTAAATCTGCATTCTTGTTGCACCACTATCAATATATCCATGAACCCTCATTGGACATTCATGGTTTCCTTGTCACGCTAAGTCCTCGAAAGCTCATTCTATTTATATCTAATATCACATGATATATAGAATCCTTGATGTACATTCAAGGGAAGTTTATAAGGAAAAAATCAAGTACATAAGACATAACAAAGATGAGGCTCAAAATACAATCTGGACACATTTCAACCAAACATACAAGAACATTCATTCATAACAACATGCACAAAAAAGGTTTTTGGCCATAACAATGCAATCAATTACCAAACTAAACATATTTACAATGTTGATATGTATGGTTTATAGATATATCATATGATATAGATATATATTAAGCCTTACATTTTTCACATAGGGCATTCCTTATAAATTTATTTTTATAAAATCCACACCAATATGGTGGGGTACGTAGGGGAAAGCAATTGTGTGTGTGGAGCCCTATATGTGATCATTTGGTGTTGAGGGGATATTTTCCTTCATGGGATATCAGGAGAAATGCAACATCTCACTTGTTAATATATATATATATATATATATATATATATATATATATGTGTGTGTGTGTGTGTGTGTGTGTGTGTGTGTGTAACACTAAGCAGAAGCATTTTACTCAAGGGGGATATCACAAAAATGCTAAACATTACCATTTAAATAAATGTAACATCATGAATTATTTTGAAACATAGATTCACACATAGTTCATGGTCATGAAGTCTAAAACGTGTTCATCTTGAAATCTATCTATTGATCTAGACTGGAATAAGATAACTTAGTCGTGATGTAAATAATAAGTGAAGGCATTGGATTGACTTGGTAAATGGCACCCCATCGGGAAAAACTTGAAAATCTCCTAGTACTTGATTGTCCTTTTTATTCTTAATTGCTCCAAGTCCTCTGGACATTGTGTCCCCAGCCATGCAAAACAAACATCAATTCATCTATAAGTAGTACTAGTCACTTTATAAGACAAAAATTACCCTAATTTGACATGAAGTGAACTAGACATGAACTTGACCATGGATTTATCATAACCATTCGTTGAATATCTTAAACATGATGAATTTAATGAGTGAATATATGCTACCTCTCTTAATGCCCCACTGGATCCCATGACATCTAGGAAGACTATAATTCTAGAAAAGCCCATAACAACCCAAAGGTCCATGGTTGAGGTGCATATAAGCACTTAGTCAATTCCTTAACTTTAGTCATTATCTTAGATTCTTATTAAATCATTAAATGTCCTTATCCTTAAGCTTGACCATAACAAGATTTCTCCCTCTTAGTTCCATAAATGGGATTTTTCCCTCATAATGTCTTCATGGGATTTCTCCCTTCTTTGAACATGATTCATTATTCATAAATCATATTCATACTTAGGGTTTATACAATAGACTATAAGAATTCAACAAATCATTTGTTGATATCTATATATGGTATCATGTGAGAAAACATCCATAATTTTATGAACACAATTATGTGCCTAACCTTAAGGATATAACATCCATTGAAACCAAATTTAACTGTTCCAAGAATGCATGGTTTGCTTACATAGAGAAAATTACCTTAGGTCAAGTCCTCTAACTTGATTGAGCTCTTAATCACCTGTAAAATGATTAATGACATAATGTGTACATTAGTTCATAATCATTAAACCCTAATCTTGGTCATTTAATTATATTAAGAGATTGATTATGGAAAACAACATTTGAAAACAAGATAGATTGGTAGAGAATAAAAAGAGATTTCCAATGAATATATTTTCATCACTTTTTGAGGTCATATGCAATTTGTATGATTTTGTTAAGTATGGACCCATCAAAAATTAGAAAAACTATAGGTGTCACAAGCATATAAATCTGAAGTAAAGTTGATGTAAATAAAAGGTAGAAATACCAAAAGTCCTTAGGTGTGTGTTACATGCGATTAAAATAGTGGGATTTGTCATTCAAATCTATACTGAAGTCATGCACCTAGGAAACAAAATCACACATAAAAGGTCTAGCACCCTTGCAAAAAAATGATTGGTTAAGAAAACATGGGAAACATGGTAGTTCTACCTGCCATTGTTCATCCTTGCTCTCGATTCCATGGATCTTTACAGAGGCCTGCAACCTCCGATCAAGCAGGAGAAGGGAGACCATTCATGGGAAGTTGAGATCCCGAGTGGCTTTCTTGCCTCAAGACGAAACTAGCTAGCCAACTCCCAGACCATGGCGAGCACTAGATCTCAAGAACTACTCCACCCATGGCTAAGCACAACAACAAGACTGGGACCTATAGAAAAATCTTGCCAACATACCATCAAAAGATGCAAAAATCTTCTCAAAGCCAAACTGAAGATGAGAGCTTTGTCACAAGAAGAGATTGGCCTCAGATTCTCTGGTGACTGTCGGAGAAAGGTAGAAATTAGAGGAAGCAAGTTGGAATGTGAAAACCATGCATAGAAGTCAGTATCAGTGCAATCAAGGATTGGGAAATCTTTAATAAGGTCAAGAGAACTCTGTTGAAGCATTTCGAGTACTTGAAGCCAAGGAAATGTAATGACATCAAATGTCAATGAGGTCAAAAGGAGGGTTTATAGGACACGATGCTTAGGGAATACGCATGGAAAACTGGTGATGCAGAAACAAAGACATGGTATTGAAGGAGCTTATCAAGCAATCAATTGCTTAGGAGGGGAGGAGGAATCTAAGGTGAGGTCAAGGTTGTCGAACAACCAAAGCAAGTAGGGCAAGGATACTAGGGGCTTATGGGAATCAAGAAGGTGGAGGAGAAAACTATTAGGTCACATGGAGCTTTTGGAACCTTTAAGTAGGTAATGGAAGGACTATGGTGTCATCTACAAATCAGGGGTGGTGAGGGAAGGGAAGCCCTAATTGGGCGTATCTTCTATAGAGAGAGAGGGTGTGGGTTATCACTTCATGGATTTGGGAAGGCACCATGAAGACAAAGGAGAAAAAATTTCATGAAAAGGAAGTGAGATGAGGGAGAAAAGATCATGGAAGGTAGAACTAAAAGAACTGATTTCTATCCACAAAAGAAAATAGAGGTAGGAGACAATGGTTTGGTCATTGGATTGTGGCGAAATGGAAACCGGCCACTGGATGGAATGTGATAAACTGAAAAATAAGTATCACTAACACGTGACAGTAGAAATTATAACTGGACCATAGGGTTAATATATGTATGAAAATTTCTTTCGGTTTATTACCAAATTTGATAATTGAATTAGAGGGTCAAACAAAGTCAAAACGAACCCAAATTTGTACCATAGGCTAATTATGTACTCTACATCCTTCCTAGACAATTAGATTTAACTTTTACATATTTTTTTATAATCATTTCCATGTCGGTCATTCAATTTGATTTTAATGCATTAATAGATCAGATAAGTGGAAAATACTTTCTTTTTGAAAAGACTTCTTGGAGGAGAGAGAAAAAGAGATTTTTTATACTTTATGCTTATATTAATAGCTATAAAAGGAAAAAGGGAAAAAAGAAAATTTCATTTCCAAGTTAAATATTCCATATTTTCATATTCTAATCCTTTTATATTCCTCTTTTATTTCTTTTAAGCATCCCCAAGAATAGGAGAGAGGACAAGGAAAAGGGAAAATAACATTTAATTAATAGAAATACGTAATGTCTTATATGAAAGAAAAATGTATAATGAGTCTCCTTTTTTTCTTTATCAATTCATTGTCTATAAGGAATATCATTTCATGGATTTTTTACATTAAGCCCCATAACTATACTTATTTAAGAAAACCATATTCTAAAATTTTAAATTAGTTGTAAAAATTGAGGTGTTACAATTCTACCCACCTTAAAATACATTTTGTCCTTAAAACTTGTCTAAGATACTACCCACCCTAGGGTTTCACTTGCCTCTTTAGTTAATGATAGTTAGCAACTCAAGGTTCACTTATGTTCAAAATTTTGCATGAAAAGAAATATGAAAGGTATTACATCTAAATTTCATAAAAGATTTATGTGAACACTAACTATTACTTTGGTTTCTTTTTCAACTAATACAAAGGTTTTATACAGTCAAACTTATCGCTACAATTAGGGAATATAACCTTGATGTTTTCATAACTTTCTAATATTAGGTGTAGAAGACTATTTAATCTTATTTTTTCAGGTTCTTTTTACATTCCTTTACATGGTGATCGGGAACATACCCAGAAATGTGGGATCTTGTCATGGTACCTCTCACTAACCTACTAATACATGTGCCCCATTCCACATGGACAAGTAATGAAGGAGAAATACATCAAAAGTCCCATGATTAACTCTTAATTGGTTGGCCATGAGAATGGAGAGGCTATCACATTCTCTAGGATTAGGTTGACACTTGAGATCTAGCTAGGTAAGCTAATCACATCTACTTCTTCTCTAGTCATTCTAGTCATGATATCTTTCCTCAATCCTACACCCTAATATCATATCTTCATGCTAGAGTGACTATGTGAATCATATTTTCCTAGTAGTCATCTACCAAATTGCTCTGATACCACAATGTCACATCCCACTTTTTGATATATATATATATATATATATATATATATATATATATATATATATATATATATATATATATATATATATATATATATATATATATATATATATCACTGAGCGGAAGCATTTTACTCAAGGTGGTGAAAGAAAAATGCTAATCATTGTAATTTGGATAAATGAACCACCATGCATCAATTTGAAACATAGATTTATGCTCATGTAGTCTAAAACTTGTTCATCATGAAATATAAATCTAAGGATCTAGACTGGAATAAGATAACTTAGCCATGACGTAAATAATATTTGAACACGTTGGATTGACTTGGTAAATGGCACCATGCAACCCAAAACTTGAAAAGATCCTAGTCCTTGATTGTCTTTTTCATTGTTCAATTGCTCCAAGTCCTATGAACATTGTGTCCCCATCCATTAAAAATAAACATCAACACATCATTAGGTACTTGGCACTTTCTAAGACAAAAAGTAACTATAATTTGATATGAAGTGAACTTGACATGAAATAAAATTGACCTAAACTTGACCATGGATTTATCTTAAACATTCTTTGAATATCTTATTCATAATGAATTCAATGAGTGAACATATTAATTCCCCATAGGGGCCCATGATTTCTAGGAAGCCAATAATGCTAGGAAGGCCCATAACAAACCAAAGGTCCAAGATCAAGATGTGTATAACACTTAGTCAATTTCTTAATTTCAATCATAATCTTAGATTTTTATTTAATCATTAAATGTCCTTATGCTTAATTTTGACCATAACGGGATTTCTCCCTCTTACTGCCATAATGGGATTTCTCCCTCATAATATCTTAATGGATTTATCTCTTCTTTGAACATGATTCATTGTTCATAGACATAGTCATAGATATAATTTATACAATAGAATATAAGAAATAAACCAATCATCCATGGATATCTATATATGGTGTCATGTGATAAGAGATCCATTATTTTATGAACACAATAATGTGTATAACTATAACAATAAAACATTCAATGAAACCAAAGTTAACCGTTCCAAGAATGCATGGCCCACTTACATAGAGAAAATCACCATAGGTCAATTCCTCTAACTTGATTGATCCTTTAATCACATGTATTTAATTAATAACATAATGTGTACATTAGTTCAGAATCATTAAACCCTAATGTCATTAAATTATTGAAGAGATAGAATACAGAAAATAGCATTTGAAAACAAACTGGATTGATTGAGAATCAAAAGAGCTTTCCAACTATTTTTTCCCATCATTATCTAAAGGCATATGCAATTTCTATGATATTTTCAGTGTGGACAAATCAAAATTATAGAAAACTATTGGTGCAACAATCATTTAAATCTGAATTAAATCCAATATAAATAAAAGGTAAAAATATTGAAAATCTTAGATGCACATTTCATGTAATTAAAATAGTGTGGGTGAATTCGCCATTCAACTCTAAATTGAAGTTGAGCGCTAAGAAACAAAATTGTACATGAAAGGTCTAGAGTACCCTTGTGAAAAATTGACTGATTAAGAACACATGTAAAACATGGTAGTTTTTCCCTTGCCATTGTTCCTCCTTGCTCTCAGCTCCATGGAGCTTAACAGAGGCATGCGACCCCTGACCAAGCAGGAGAAGGGTAGTTGTCTGTGGTAAGCTGAGATCCCAGGCTACTTCCTTGCCTCAAGATGGAGCCAGCAAGCCAACTCCCAAACCATAGCAAGCACTAGAATTTAAGAACCACTTTTGCCTTGGCCAAGCACTACAACAACATTGGAACATATCATACAGGCGTTAGAAAAAAGGAGATGAAAGAAACGATTCATGAGCTCATTGATGACCAAGGTGTGATCACTAAAAGCAGAGATGATATTGCTGCCTCTATGGTCAGCTACTTCACCAACCTGTACAATAAAGAGGACTTTAATGCACAACTTTATGAAGACCTGCTCCCGGAGAGGAGGGTAAATGCTAAAATGAATACTAATCTATGTAGAAGAGCTGATAATGAGGAAATCAGAAGGGCTGTGTTCGCCATTAACCCAGCTAAAGCCCCGAGGCCGGATTGGTTTAATAGCAAATTTTTCCAAGATATGTGGAGCACCATTAAAGAAGACGTATGTGATGCTGTTAGGTGGGTTATTGATGGACACAATATGGTGAGATCTGCCAATCACACGTTCATTAAATTGGTTCCTAAGAAAAAGGATGCAACGACGATGATGGATTTCAGGCCTATTGCATGCTGCAATGTTCTTTATAAAATCATTACTAAACTTCTGTCCTCTCACCTTAAAGAGGTTTTACTGCATATCATATCCAATGAGCAGAGTGCTTTCATCAAAGGGAGAATGATATCTGATAACACTCTCCTTGCAGCGGAGTACCTTGTTGGCTTCAAAGTTAAGAGGGACAATGCCAAGGCATGTATCAAAGTTGACCTGAACAAGGCTTTTGACCATGTTAAGTGGGACCCCCTTTGGGCCATCATGAAAGCTTTAGGATTTGAAGATAAGTTTGTGCTTATGCTTAAACAATGTGTTGAGACGACCTCATTTTCTGTGCTGATCAATGGGGGGCCTGCTGGGTTCTTTAAATCTAAGAACGGGCTTAGACAGGGTGATCCAATATCACCCCTCTTGTTTACTTTGGTGATGGAGGGGCTTACAAACATGGTCAATGCTGCGGAAAGAAGAGGAAAATCAAAGCCTACAAGATTAAGGGAGTGAAGGTGAAAACACACTTTATTTTCATTGATGACGTTATGCTGTTCTCAGTTGGCCATGGCAACAGGCTGAAGGAGTACAAAAGAGTGTTGATGCACTTTGGGAACCATATGGGTCTCTATATTAGTGATATTAAGTCTAAAATATTCATTTCTAAATCTTGTGACTCGCGTAGAGGAAGGCTTAAAGTTGCCGCTGGTATTGTGGGGGGCGGGTTCCCTACCAAGTATCTTGGTGCCCCCATTGCGGGTGGTAGGGGTACTACCAAGGATTTTGTTGTTTGCCTTGATAGCTTACGAAGTAAAGTAGAAGGATGGTCCTCTCTGAAATTGTCCTTAGCTGGGAGGTTGGTTCTGGTTAGAGCGACTCTGTATAGTATGATCAGATTCTGGGCTGATGTCTGTGAGATTCCCTACGCTGTTGTTGAACGAATGAAGAGAATCATAGCTAATTTTGTTTGGGCCGGTAGAGGGCATGGTATTGCCTGGCATACCATTGCCCGATAATTTAATAAAGGTGGCCTCAACCTTATTGACCCTTGCAAGATGGTGGAGATTGGGAAACTGAAGAGGTTGGACAGATTTCTAAGAGATAAAAACAACGCCTGGTCTATCTGGTTGAGAGATAGATATGGGAGTACTCCCATTCCAGTTGACGCTGCTGATTCTAGAACTTGGAAAAATATGTGCAAGCATTGGCAAGTTGTGCAGGGGAAGTATATTGTGGATAGACATGGTTTCGCTGCTCTGGTTAATGAACACTATAAACCATGGATCGAAAGTAATGCTCACAGTACTCTTAACTGGCCGAAGCTGGTTTGGGGTCCGCACCACACACCTAAATGGAGCACTAACCTCTATAGGGATATCCTTGAGAAGCTTCCTACTAGGGACAGAATGAGAAGATGGGGACTCCATGTTGCTGCTGATTGCCTTCTTTGTAAACAAGCTGAAGAAGACCACGAGCACATCTTCAACTCTTGCAAGTTTTCCAAGTATATTTGGGAGTTGATCTGCCTCAAGTGCACCTGGGGCGTAAATGTTGGGGACAGTCAGGTCACCAAAGCCGAGTTGTTACTCAACAGAAGTACCAGCAAAGTGCAGCTGGGGATGACTGGAGTCGTGCTTGCTGCCTTATGCTTTTTTGTGTGGGAAGAAAGAAATCACAGGATCCATGATAGAGCAGCCAATTCCGAAGAGGCTATTTTTAACAAAATTTTGACCAGCATTGCTAGAATGTTGAGGACCAAAAAAGGCCTGGCCATGGTATACCGGGGCTTTTGTAGCTAGATACCCCCATGTATATGTGTTTTGATTGTGTTCTGATACACGTCTGATTCGGTATGTCTGTACAGTCCTTTTGGCAATATATTTACCTATTTCCAAAAAAAACATTGGAACCTAGGAAAAAGCTTGCAAATAGGTCGGGAAAACAAGCAAAAATATTTTCAAAGCTGAACTGCAGATGACGACTTCATCATAAATAGAAATTGGCCCTAAAAACACTAGTGACTATCAGAGAAAGGTAGAAAATAGCGGAAGAAAACTGTAATCTAAAAACCATGCATAGGAGTTGGTATTAGTGCAACCAAGGATCGGAAAAAATAGAAAAACAAGGTCAAGAAAACTTCATCCAAAGCATTTCCAATACTTGAAGGCCAAGGAAATGTAATGGCATCAAACGTCGATAAGGTCTATAGGACATAACCCTTAGGGAAGCTACATGAAAAACTGGTGAAGCAGAAATAAAGACATGGTGCCGAAGGATCTTACTAGACAATCAATTGTTTACGGAGGGGAGTATGAGGCAAAGTCAAGGTCACTGGAGGACCAAAGCGAGTAGAGTGGGGAGACTCAGGACTATTGGGAATCAATTGAAGGTGGGGGAGCAAACTATAAGGCAAGCGGAGCTTTTGGAACCTTTTCATAGGTAAGGGAAGGTCTATGGTGATGTCTACAAATCAGGGGTAGTGAGGGAAGGGAATCCCTAATAGGGTGTATCTACTATAGAGAGGAAAGGGTGTGAGTTATATCTTGATGGATTTGGGAAGTCACCACAAAGACAAAGGAGAAGAAATCACATGGAAAGGAAATGAGATGAGGGATAAAAGATTACTGAAGGTAGAACTAAAAGAGCTTCGTTATATCCATGAAAAAAGTCAGAGGTAGGATAAAATGATTTGTCCGTTGGATTGTGGTGAAACAAAAACCAACTATTGGATGGTGTGTGATAAAAGAAAAAATAAGTATCCATAACGTGTGACAACGGAAAGATAACAGGACCTTAGGGTTAATATATGCATTAAAATGTAATTCGATTTTTTTCCTACTCCAACTATATTTCAACTTAACTAATTGAATTAGGTGGTAATAACAAAGTCAAAACAAACCCCAATTTGGACCATAGTCTAACTATGTAGTCTAGATCCTTCCTGGCCAATTAATTTTATATGTTTTGTCCATAATTTCCATGTTGGTCATTCAACTTGATTTTAATTGATTAATAGATTAGGTAAGTGGAAAATACTTTCCTTTGTGAGTCTTTGAGTCCAATTTGGAGATGAAGATTTATTACCCACTCACAAGTGATATTATACATACTTTTCATGCCTTTTTCAGAAACTTTCTTGGAGAAGAGATAAAAAGAGATTTTTGATACTTTCTTCTTCTATTTAATGTTATAAAAGGAAAAAGGAAAACTTCTTCTCCAAGTTTATTCCATATTTTCGAATTTGAATCCTTTTATTTTCCTCTTTTATTTCTTATAAACATCCTCAAGGATAGGAGAGAAAAAAGGTAAAAGTGAAAACTAAGATCCACCTTTTTAATTAATAGAAAAACATAATGTCTTATATGAATGAAAATGTATTTTAAGTCTCCTATTTGTCTTTATCAATTTTTTATTTATAATGAATATCATTTCATTGCCATTTTATATTAAACTATTAACTATCTTTATTAAAGAAAATCATATTCTAAATTTTTAAATTACTTATAAAGACTAAGGTGTTACAGGAAGCTTCACCAAAAGGGTTTATAGAGTTTTGCTTTAGTGCACTAGGAAAAATTGGATCTTTTATATAGTTGAATCCATCCACCGTATCAAAGATCCATATAGTTATATATGTGGGATTAACAAGATATGTATATTAGAAGGTTATTTATTTTCATCACATGAAATTTCACAAGCGTTCATAAAACCAAATCCAACCATATCAATTGTAAATCCCATATATCATGCATTTATGTTGCTCTAATACCACTATTAAGACAATGGAGGAGATAGGCAAATGAAATCAATAAAATTTTCCAAATTTCCCATGAGTAGATCTTGTAAACAAAATATATTAGGAAGGAGGGATGCGAGGTATACATTGATGCACATTAGGGATGTAGACATTTCTGACAAGGAATATGCCACACATAGATGGATATCGTTGACATCCTCCCAAGGCAGTCAAAAAGGTGAATGCATATTGGTGTAGTCCATGTGGATGATTAGAACTCCATATTGCACTATAAGAGTTGACATGAAGGATCCACCTTTTGGTTGAAAATGTGTTAACATTGAACTCGCTCTTCTTCTCTCTTCCTTATGGGTGATTAATGATGTCTAGGATTCATGTCCCAAAAGGTGTAACCAAAACGGTCATGGCCCTTCAAATAATAGAGGCAAGGAAGTAAGATTTTTATAAGCCATAGAGAATGAAAAGGCAATGATTGCATTTTTAAGAATTAGCTAACTAGATTCGAATTTTCCAAAATAAGTCAGCTGACTCACTAATCTTGTCTAATTGGATAAATAGATTGGCTGATCGACTGATTGTACTATCCTAGCTCAGCTAAAAATAGCACTTTTTACTTGATCAATTTGTCTATCCAACTAATTAATTAGACTTCACATTGTTCGATTAGGCTTCAAGTCAGTCTATCAATGATCTAATTCATTACTTAAACCTTTTAGTAAGAGATTAATCTTTTCCCATGATTATACTCCTATTCCCTTTGCATCCTATGTGTGTGGCCCTATAGGTTCTGCATATTATGTAGGTAGTGATGTTGATAATCATATTATGTCTTCATAGACAATGATTGGTGTCTTACAAGACTATATCGTGAATCAAGTAATTGGAGAAGTTGGAGAATAAATTCAATCTAATGTTGTCATTAGTGTTATAGTCATTGTATAATCCCTTTGTCTCTAATGTCCAAATTGAATTTTAGGTATGGAATCATCATCCTCTTAATGTTCAATATTTTTCCTCATTCTAGAGAAGAATACTTGAGACATGTGTGAGTTAAATATCACATATTAATTCATACGAGCATGGAATTTTCTTTCACATTCTCACTCATCAATTGACTAGTATATCACTACAATAGGAGGGACAAATTTGATCTACATCACTCACAGTAGTCTACTCTGTTAATTGCACTCAAGAGTTTCTTGTGTGGCATCCTTTATTTAAAGACACATTGAGTAGTGTCAAAGTATATTGAAAACATGTGATCATTGTAGTGACTTCAAGTCTAAGGACTACAATCACCATGTCACATTAATATATGGTCTGGCTATCCATTCTGGCTTTCATATGGCATACTCTAATTAAGTCTATCTTGTACATTTGTTCATGAAAAGTACATGTATATTTGACTTGATATCTAATATCATGACTAATGAGACAGTCATCAATCATCACACACACTACACTTAATGTATAATTTTCATCCTAATTTCCAAAATAATGTCCAACAAGGGACCTAAATAGAAATGAATACTCTTATCATACAAGTTTCCTCAAGTCCTACTCCATAACTAGAAATCACAATTCATTGGGTTATACATTCTTAGGATATTATTGTATTTATTAAAAATCTCATAGTGAAGCAAATATGATAATTGGCATTGTTTTTATTAATAATCAAATCAATTACAAATTATGTCATTACAAGCATCACATGATTGGCTCTCTGGGCATACAACCAACAAAAACTTAAGGGTAAATGTTGATATATATTATTGTACATGTTAATTGTTTATGTTTCAAGATAGGGCTAAATATGAAGGATTATATATATAGTGTATGTTGTTCCTTTAAAGGCTAGATATGTAATATCTGAGCCAAGTGTGGATAGACATAATCCTTGGGGCTTGAGATAAAATGACCTAAAGTTAATATTCTATCCTTTCTAAGAAGGTTGTGATGAGATACGAATATGATCATAATTTTGGTGGCAATATAAAGCATGTGTGATCATTTGGAGCTAAGGTTGCTAATTGTAATGTTATGGGCATCATGTTGACTATAGTATTGATTGCTATATATATGACCTAGATCTTAGTCCTAAAGATTCACATGAACATTAAGTATTTATCCTTATGCTAGAAAGCTATTGATTTGTAACATGTGTAATAATGAAGTAGAATCCAAAATCATTGAGTTAGTAGCCCAAACCACAGTTAGCCTTTCCCAACATCAGTTGGAAAAATAGATATGTCTCACATTAGGTGAGGTTTTGTAGAGAAGACATAGAATATATTAAAACATGTGAAATTATCTAAGGCTCGTTATGTGAAGTTCATAGAAGTGAAAGTAAAACCCCAACTCTCATTTTGTTATGTGACATGATGATAATTAAATGAGACCCCAATCTAGGATAAGTTGCATGATAATATGAAATATTATATGAAAATTAAGGTATGATTTCTATGTGATATGATGTGTTGTGCCCCAACCTTGTGCTAAGGTGGTAATGGAAGTAAGATTATCTATAGGCTTCTACCTAGACCAATGGCCGACTTGGGTTGTGTTGGTTATCTTATGGTGGCCTACTAAAACCTAAGACATGGACGTTGATTCATACATATGAGCATACCATGAAGATCTCTACTTGTCTAGATGCAAGTGAAGTATATTCAAGGTATAATAATAAAAAAGAAAAAGTTAATTGTGTTGGTATGGATGTTTCTAATGAGTATATCCTTTTTGTTAGCTTCCTGATATTGTAGAAATTTATTGAGTTATGTTTATACATTTCTTGAAATACAAATAAATGGTTGATTTATGATGATGCTAATTGTGTTGTTAAAAATATTATCTTGATATTGTTAAATGCCTCTTTTACTAAGATAAGTGATAACTTATAACTATTACACTGGTAAATGCTTAAAATTGTTAAATAACTTCTTAATGAGAATAAAGAGGATAAAACATTATCTTCTTCCTATTGTTCTAATGTACTCACTTAGACATTGGATAATCAAACAATGAACAATTTATAGGGCTAGATCCCAAATAGGATTCACCATCTTGATTATGTGATGAGCAACATAGTAGTGAATGCACATATGTTAGTAGTGTCTAGTAGTTCCTGTACTGGGGTCATGGGAGAGTTTGTGTACAAGTGATAATATAAATTTGTTTATAATCAAGCGCTCTTTTTTACGTGATGTGGGTTCTATAATATCTTTATGATGAAATGTTTAAAGTCTTTTTATGAGAATACACGAGACGTGTTATATGAGAATTGTAAATATTGAGTATTATATTGGTTCCTAATGTTAAGATTGTTAAGCTTATATTTATTGAGTAATTGATTTCCTCTTATATCTATTTTTCATCAATAATTATTGGGGATTGGGGTTTGAGTTTGATCCAAATCTCAGTTTATTCATTAATAATCGGATTGGGCACAAATACTAAGGTTAGGTCTCAACAACTTGGTATTAGAGATTAGGTTTGTGTCAAGTAAGGAACTTAAAATGATTTTAGGTCATGTTCCTAAGAACCTGAGTACAAAGTCACTTATGAGGATGGTTAAAGGAATGAACACATAAGAAAGGTGATCTATAGGGTTAATGATCATACAAGGAAAGAGAAGATAGGGGGAGAATAAAACGATATAATATAAGGAAACCAGATATTGTAGCCTCATACAAAGATACTCGGAATGGTGAGGAGATTCTACGGGATAAATAACAACAACTATTCAAATAATAAATGAGATATGGATTAGAATCTGACTGATAAGATAACATGTAAATTAGATAAGTGATAGTTGAATCACTTAACAAAAGTAATATTGATCCATTCATATGTTGGTATCCTCACCAGCTATTTGGATAGGTGGGAAACTTAATACTAAAAGATATTGATTGGTATGGATTTGGTTTCCCTATATAGGTATCTAGATACATGCAATATGAGAACATAATTATACATGACATGATAAGGTAATGATTAAAAATGAGACATGGATTCAAAAAATACATGTGGTGATCATCATAAATATTTGAGAACACAATGAGTTAACAAATAACCACAATTGCATGTAACAATAATAAAAACAATGTGGTAAGAATAATAGAGTGTAATGGAAGAGATAAAGAATACGATAAGAATATAGTCTAATTGCATACCCAAACATAAAGAGAATCTTACTTGTACATGAGCGTAAGACATGCATGACTAGATAATTCATTCTCATTAGATATGAGTGAAAACATGATGAAGTAGAGGGATAATGTATAAATAATGCTTGTATGTATGTTTTGATGGTTGTAATATGTGATTCAAGGCTTCTTCCAGGTGTTTGTCTACCATTTTCTTAAGACATATGAATTTGGAAAGGTCTAGTTAAATAAAATATTTTTGAAATACCATTTCACTTGATTGATATAGTAAAGGAATGTAAATTGAGCCTTTATATGTGGGAATATAGGATTCAAAAATATATGTCTAATACGAGAATGAGTGTATAAGAAAGAGGATAACCTAATATGATTACGATGAAAAGTGATGATGATGACTTAAGGCATAAAATGAGTGTAAATGAATAAGTGTAAAGTATACAAATACCCTAATGTATATTATATCCTATCTAATGTGTGTTAGTATGCATAAGGTTATGATGATAAAATCTAAGCATGAACATGAGAGATAAGAAAAGATTTATGTGATTGTAATCTAAAGAATTGGGATACATGTAGTACATAGACATGCATGATTCTTTAATATGGTGTTTCTATTTTAAAGGAAGTCCCATAGAGATGAGAGTGATACCTCCACCACAGGTATTTGGGGGAGTTTCACTAAGGCGGTCGAGAGACCCTAATCCATATTTTGTGTGATGCTTAAGAAGTACCATATATGAGTGGTTTTGGAGGAGGTAGAATGGACTTATTGAGAACAATAAGAAATTAATAATCATGTCTAAATGAAGTCAAAATAATATAAGACAAGATTGATATGATATATGTATGCATGTTCTTGTAATAACATCACATGTTGTTTATTGGTGAATATAGATACTTATAAATAAAGGTAGCTTAATGTGAGAATGAACATTAAAATGATGTGGATAATGATGCTTAAATATATGAAAGTTAGTTCATGGATCTTAGGTAAGAAAAAATATGGATCTTACATTAGACAATAAAATGATATGTGAAAGACAATGGCATCCATTAATATGATTATTATCTGAGCTTATGGTCGGTGGACTTTCATTTCTGAAAATTTTGTATTTACTACTTGTATTTAATATTGAGAAAATAAATCAAACATCCTAATATGAGGAACACATGGGTGCATAGAATTCTTAAGAATGTAAGATTTGGTAGATAAGTCCACATCTTGGAGATGAACATATTTAAAAAGCAACTAATATATGAAGAAAGCAAGTTCTTGGTAAAAATAATGAATGAAGGTAGAAGGGAACTAATTTATATTGTTATACAAATATACTTCATTTTGAGTATGCTTTTCAACCTCTAAAAATGAGAAAGTAGTATTGGATCCTAGGATCAGTGGTTTTCTCTAGAGTGGGGGCGAATAGATTTGAATGCACTTAAACAAAATTCATTAGATCTTCAAGTTATATCACAAGATAAGATTGCTAAATAGGAAATTTGAGTGCAACTAAAATATACATAGTAAGGGATAGAGAGATTGAACAAGAACCAAGTGATGAGCTATGTAGAATGGTTCCATTCTCCAAACTAGGAATATGTCATTCCACTACCTAGAGAGGTCAACCTCTAGGATTTATAAGTGTGTCTTCCTCTATATTTTGATTATATGAGTTACAACACTTGACCCACCAAAGGACTTACCTATCCAATACAAAGAGTCTTCAACCTTACCAAAGACTTGCAATGAGTTTCTGGCCTTCTCCAAGGACTTACCCACTCTTGTACAAGTCTTTAGCCTTCTAGGAATTACCCACTCTTCTTGGATCTTCAGCCTTTGACTTCACCTTCACTCTTAGAAGCTTTCACCAAGGTGTTACACACTTGAGCAAGGAGTTTTCTGCCTTCAACTACGGCTAACCCACTCTTGCTCCACGTCTTTGGCCTTGATCTTCACCAAATGACTCCTTCCTTTTTTTCTTCATCACTCTTAGAAAAGAGAGAGAACCATCATCTTCATGGATGAAATGAGAGATTGGGAGGTGGTGGAAGTGAGAGTCTCACAAGATATACATGTAGGACTAGATCTCTTACAAATCTCCTACTCACTCTAATGGATGTAACAAGTGATTAAGTTTAGAGAGAGAGGAGCATGCATGATGCACTCAACTATAGACTAATGAGATTCTTTCATCAACCAACACCACAATCTAGTCTTGTGTGTCATTGTTGTGTATCTACCTTCCACAATGACATCTGACTAGGGACATAATAAGAATGTACAAACTCTTAGCATCTGTATGATCTCATCATTCAGGTCATGAACCTGAAAGCATACATCATTGAGTATTGTCATTCTCTAGACATTCAATATGTTCTATCATTATCTCATTGATTGAACCAGAAAGAATTGGAAGCTTGCCTTTGATGTTTATCAAATCAATCTTAATGTATCCCACCAATCATCCCATGATTGGCTCTCAGGGCATACATACCAATAGTTTGTCACCTTGAGAGATGTCTTTCTCTCTCCTTGCATCATCAAGGTTGAGAGGATGGGTTGGGCTCTTTGTTTGAGGGCTTTGGGCTTTGTTGAGCCATGTTTGAGTTGTGTTGAGCCTTGTTGGAGCCTGTATTGGGTTGGACTTTGGTGTATCGACCAGGAGTGCTGGTTGTGTCGGGCAAGGGGTTGTGTCGGTCATAGTGTGTTGGGTTTCCATGTTGGGCGACACACACCTTCCACCCTAGCTTCGTTTGTGTCACCATATTGGGACAAGTGGCTGGTGCTTTGCTAAGAGGGTGGCTAGTCATGGACAAGTGGTTTGGGGTGCTAGCATGTGGCATAACCTTTGGACAAGTGTGCTAGGGGCGAGTGCCACCTTTCCTTGCTCTTCCCCTTCACCCCTTAGTTTATAAACGATCCCCCTTGCTTGCTAGGCCTCTTTGGTTCCTTTAGTTTCTTCCCTCCCTTTGGTGGGTGAGCTAGGAGAAGAGTGGAGCAAGTGGTGGCCGATACTACTGGTGTCTTGGGAGACACACCTTGCCATCTTACCCCTTTCCTTATCTTTTGGTAAGTATCTCTACCTTTCCTTGGCACCTTCTTCTTCTTCTCTCTTTCTTTTCGGCCATGGTGGTTATGGAGTTCTCTTCTCTCCTAGTGTTGGCCGAAGGTGGTGCCTTGGAGCTTGAAGCTTGGTGCTTGGAGCTTTGGAGCTTGAGGAGTGTGCTTGAGGCGGGTTACATAACTCCTAACCCTAGCTATACTACTTCTTTTTCATGTTCCATGCTATACATGCTATCATGATCGGTCATGTCATCTTTTAGCTATGTTTCTTTCTTTAATGGTTATAAGGTTGCTTTAGATGTACCCCAGACTTTGTGGAGATATTTATCTTGGGTTGCCTTGGGTTGGTCGAACCATGGAGGTGGAGTTCCTTGGGCAAAACCCCTCTCTCACTTAGTTTTTGAGAGGTGAGCTTAGGGTCTCCAAATCTAATGGTGAGTTGAGCTTTGGCCGATATGATATGATGGACCTCCTTGTTGCCCGATAGATGATGGAAGTTGTATAATACCCCTCTCTCACTTAATTGTCTTGAGAGATGAGTCAACTCTCTTGAACTCTTAGGGCTTCTTGGTGGCAGTCCTGAGGTTGAAGATGACCAACCCGTCATGGTCTTTAAACCCTTGCACGATACCCTTATGATGTGTTCTGCCCGATATCCCTCTTCTAGGGATGAGTCTTGGGTGATATACTAAGTGGTGTTCTGTTGACCCTTCTGACCAATATGAACCTCTACCCAAGATGATGATGTTGGGTGATATTCCTTTGACCGATATGGACCTTTGCCTTAGAGGGAGCTGTTGGGCATTATGCCTTTGGTCTATATGTTGGGTAGGCATCCCTAGTTTGAACGATAGGCCACCTTGGGTGCCATGGTGTCATTTGGTGGATGGCAGTAGTGTGCCTTGGGCAGTATGAGAGTTTCCTTGGGCACCATGTTGTGCTAGCCAAGTGGTTGGTTGTTGGGCGGAAGGGTTTTAACCTTGGGCGTTATGGCTATGGGTGACAAGGTCTTGATAGTTGCCCGGTATGGAAACCCTAACCGTAGTTAGGCAATAGGGTGTCTTGGCTAATAGGCTGAAGGTGTTGCCCGATACACTCTTGTACCTGGATGTCCGATATCTTCTTGGTTCATGGCTGCACGACACACCTTTGGTTCTAGTATGTCTGATACCCTCCTTGTGCATGGGTGCACATTTTGCTTGTGGCTACTATGTGTGGCTTGACGCCCTAAGTTTTGTGGTGACCGATAGTGTTTTGGGTGAGGGATATGACCCTACCTGATATCCCTTGGGTGAGGGATGGTGCTACCCACCACACCATTAGTGAGGGTAGGCGACACCTTTGGTGAGGGATGCGCCTAGCCCAGGAACCCTAGATAGGTTGTGACTAGTGACATGTTTATCACCTAAGGTTGATGTGAAATGAGATGATAAGATCATGGTTGTGTAACCTTTAAGGATGTATCTTTAGGGATGGTTGTGTTCATGATGTTATGAGATATAGGGCATGGTGGATGCTCACGATTTTGTAAATTTACTATAAGTTGTTTGACACACCATCTACAGCTTTATGCTTCATGTGTTCATAATCATGAATGTTGTTCCAATCTTATGCATCTAAAATCTTAATGGGACATGTTCTCTAAAGATTTGTGTTTGGTGATCCAATTACCTATATTAATGTACATACTAACCACGTAGGTGTTATCAATTGAATTCATAGCCAGGTAAGAGCTATGAGGTGTATGTGTTTGGTATAACACTGAATAATAATACCCCTTTTTGATGAGATGACATGTATCACCAGTATGATGAGAAAGATCTGGTGACCTGATAAAGGCTGAGTGCCTGATTGAGGTGTTATTGTAACATACTGAATTTCAGGGTCTTCCCTGCAATTTACCCACTTTTGAGCTTTTCTTTTCTTTCTAGTCCATTTGGACCTTTTTCATAAACTTCCCTTGTTTTATATTCTTTTTGGACCCCTTGTGCAATTTGAGCACAATTCAATGTTTAAAATTACCTTTTCCCTCATTTATGATAATGAAGGGGTGTTTGCACAAATAACTCAATTAAGTAGATAAGTGAGGTTTAATAATGTAATTTGGTCATTAAGGATGGATATAAGTAGATAATATTAATTTGGATATTTTTGGATAAATATATTAGCAATAATGTGTATTTGAGTTAATTAATGAGAATATTAACCTCTTTATTTTCTCTCTCCTCTTAAGTGGATAAAATGTGTGAAAATGGGATAATATGGTGAGTTATTTCTCTTGAAATAATTAGGAGATGATTGCCTCGAAATATTGCTCCCATATTTCAATTAATTAGTTTTCCATATTATTTCACCTCTTTTAATATATTAATACATGTAATAATGGACAACATATGAGTTATGAGCCTTAGTGAGCTGAAATACGAAATCTAATTATATAGCATCGTTCTAAATGCTAACATGAACCTATGGTCCAAATTTGGTGGCTTTTGGACTTTATTTGAGCCCTCAAATTGATTTTATAAGCTTTTATTATAATGTGACTATAGTAGCTGAATCGATTTCATTTATATCGATTTGTCACACTATTGTTCGGTTATTATGCATCTGTCATGCACCCCCTTTCACCTTCAGCGCCATCCGACGGTTCTGATCAGTTTGACCCATGATCCAATGGCATCCGCATCGTCATCTACCTCCAGCGGGCCGCGAGTCTGGGAACAGTCCCGACTCCCTGGCTTCTTCACCGCTCTCTCTCCCTCCTTCACCTCTTCACGAGATTTCTTTTGCGTTGAGTTCGTATCGCCGAGACAAATCGATTGAGATAACTTTCATTACCCCTCATTCATTCTAGACGAAATGCCCAACCTGGGCTGCCTCCTCCTCTCCGCCGGGGATTTGCAGAGTAAGCTCTGGCCCTCCCCGAACCTATTTAAGGTGCCGCCTAGCACCCTCGGGCCGCCACCTTTCTTCCTCCTGCTCCAACTTCACCTCTAGTTACGCCCTATCTCCCCACCCTACTCCACTTGCTTTTCCGGCAACCTTGTCCAGCGGCTTGTTCCTCATGCCACCTGGGCTCAATAGCCATCGCGGTGAGCATCGGTGACCCTGACTCTTCACTTCTCCATCGTCCTCTTGACCCGAAACGCCCCCAGGTGTCGGGTCCTATAGACCGGGTTCACCTCCTCGCCGACGCCTAGCACTTCTCCCCCTTTGGTGCTCCTCCGCCGCGGAAATATCTGGATAAGGATTGTCTCAACTTCGCGAGTGCATTGACGGCCTCAGCAGGTAGTTTCTTCTTTGTTTTCTTTGGGTTCTCGTTCACTTTCTCTATTCCCCTGTTTCCGGCCAGCTTGGGCCTCCCTTTTTTGCACCTGTGCACGCCTCTGTGCATTTTTGAGCTCCCTGTGGCTGCGAGACGTCGGGGAACAGCTTTCCGGTCTCAGCTTGGGACAACCCGCAGTGAAGCGGTCTGGAGCAATGGAGCCCAAGCTCCAGGTTGCTCCCTCGCCATGGCCGAGGAAGGAGCAATCAGGGTCAGGCAAAGACCAAATTATCCAAGCCCCTGTGATGCGTCTATTAGCTAACCAGGGGTAGTATCGTCTTTTCCCATCTCGTTTTGATTTCTCAGCTGCGATTAATCGAAATGTAAAGATGACAAAAGTGTCCCTGCTCTTTGAATTGATTTCATTTCTCGACCTAGGGTATTCTAGTAATATCGCCCTTGGCACAAGCCTTTTTAGCCTACATGGAGTTTCCTTGCAATCTGATTGGTCAGATTTACTTAATTCATAGTAAATCAACCATTGGTCAGAAAAATGCAAATAAATAGTCGATGGAAAGGATTTTTCGAGTAGAATCCAATTTTGTGGTTTTTGAAGCCTGATTCTAAATGATTTTTCGAAGTTTGCTTTGAATACCTTTTAAGTGTATAAAATGTTCTAAAATACATAATTAATTTATTTTAACTCCAATTTATAAAATAAAATATGTTTTCTTATTCCGGAGAATATGACCAATCTGTTGGGGTAAGTTTTAAACCCTAAATCGTGGTTTTGTAAAATTAGGGTTTTTCCTATACTTTATGTCTTTATATATATTAATACATGATAATGTTTATAACTAGGGAAATATGGAATGGTGATACAATCAGTTTGGTGAATGTGATGGTAAATAATTAAAACAGGTATGTGGAACCTATTTTTGTATGTGAAGCCTATTTTAGTTTGTGGACCCTATTCACATATGTGATCTCTATGGATGAATGTGAATGATTATTGTGCAAACTACCTATCCTTCAGTTGGGTCTTTTCCAACCCCACAATCATTATTGTGCTAGCCTTGTTATCCTTCTAATTGCATTTATTGGCTCTTTACTTATTTTATGCTTCTAATGCCATTGTGGCTCATTCATTTGAATTATGTGAATCTTGCTACTACATATGTTGCCTCATTTACTTGGAAATGTTTAATCTTGCTATTGCCTATGATGGCTCATCCTTTTGAAATACTTGGAAACATTGTATAATGTTGTTGCTTTCTTGGCTCCTTTATTTCTTGGAGTTCTTGGATATTGTTGTTGCCTATGATGGCATGTTTATTTATTTCTTGGGTTTTATTCCCAATGCTATGTTGCAATCTTGTTATACTTTTCACTCTACTGCCAAATGAATGTTATGCATGATATAGTTATTGGCCAATTGACAATGTAGTGTACATGAGTACAAATCACCCACAGGGCACTGGGGTTTTAGTCCCCCTGCCATTTTATATATTAGGCACTGGGGTTTTAGTCCCCCTGCCACTTTTTAGGCACTGGGGTTTTAGTCCCCCTGCCATTGGTGAGGTCCGGTAGGTGCCTCACCCTACATTGATATGATTTTGAGTCATAATTTATATTCATGCAATTGTGATATTTGTTGATATTGGAATGTGGCAGTTTTCTAAAATCTTATTCACTCATTTTTCTCTCTCTTATTGAAATTCCTTAGTGGAATCTTTTGTTATGAAATGCTTAGCTTTATGATTGCCTTTATCTTATTATTGACACATACCTTTTATCTTTCTCTTGCTGGATGACCCTAACCATCCAGGCTAGGATCAGAGTGTGCATGGAAGCTTGGTGAACCTAAGGCTAAGGATAGGACAAGAAGAAAAGGAATATATAGCTTGCATGATCATAGTTGCTTTTATGTTATAAGTTGTTTAGTTTGGAGACAATGTTGTATTAGTCTAAGTCTTCCTCTACCTAGATCCTAGTTCCTTGTATAAAGATGTACCCTTTTGGGAAAATTTTGTAATGTACTCTTTATACATTTTGAATAAAGTCAAGATTTAAATTTCCGATGCTACACAATTGATGATTTTGGTTGTCATGGTTTATAGTAGAGACTTGGTCTTTACAGCATGGTATCAGAGCATCAAGGTAGCCGGATTCTTGACTAATTCAAAAATTGTCTCCCTAGAGTATATAGTTTCCCTTTAGTTAGTTTTTCACCTTAGAGTTGACCTAGCATGAAAGTTTGATTTGGTATCATAATAATAAATAACTAAAAATAAAATTTGTCAACTTTTTGGTGAAATGTCTATTGAGAAGCTACTAGAGCAAGTTGAAGTGATGGTGTCTAGAAAGGGTCAGAGCTTGGGGGATGGCAATATTTTCCTCCGCCCCACTAGCTTGGTAACGAGGACTCCTGAGCTCATATGACCTGGCCTGGCCTGATCTGATACAGACAGCTCGAAATAGTCTATCTTTGGGCATGTTGCCTAATTGTTGAATACCTTAGGAAAACCTTAAGTGATGATTTGATCTCTTACACAAGAATCATCCTTACCTTATACTCCCATGTTTAGGATTTAGTGCACCCTATGTTACACCCTGAAGCTTGGTTAGTAAATCCTTTTAGTGTTGAGTTTTATGTACCCTTTTACCATTAGCTTAGTTTGACTTAGTTGACCCTTTTAAGGGGTGGAATGAGGATAATGGTGTTAGTACCCTATTTGGTTTTGCAAATCTGATTTCGAGGACAAAATCCCTTTTTAGGGGGATGGAATCCCAATTAAAAGCAAAATCAAATACCTTTAGAGTTAGAAACCATATCTATGTGGACTTATGTACATAATAACTTAAGTGAACAAGAATTTACCAAACACATTATACTTGTAATTCAACTTGTTTGTTTATACACACATGAATATGTAGTAAGTCATATAGAGATAGTTCATATGCTTGAACCTTAATATATTCTTGATGCCCATAATAATTAGATATTCATTAATAATGGTGAATATACATAATGTTGACTATGCCACCCTAATGGTAAAATATGTAAGGACAATGCACCATAAGGATGCTTTAACATGTAATGATCATGTTGACCTAAACCCTAATATGTAATCATCTAGCTTTGACAACATATACATATATATATCCTTATTACCTTTCATGATACATTAATGACATTAGGTGTCATCATCACATAATATACCTTAACGCATATAAATGGATTATAGTCACTAAGTTATCAATATATATAAGGTATATCACCTTGTTCTCTAATGAACACCTCATCAGAACTTGTTATATGAATTAATTCATTAATATTTAATAGGTTACGTCATATTCACTAAAATGCATATAATGACTCAAACTTGATAATGAATAATTGGATTCACATAAATATTCATAAATGCCTAATGTGTATTAAATATGTATAATTTATAATACGAAGTGTAATGTAAAAAAAGGATTAATGTTGTCATTAATATGAGTATGAAAGATGATATGAAAATGTGCAATGCGAACATTATTTGGAATTATTATAGGCTTAATAACTTGTTGGATAATATTAACTTTTTCTACAAAATAATTTGTACTAATTCTACATGATAGTTTTAAGAGGATAATAGAAAATGAATTCATGTTATTAAGGTTTTTGACCTAATACATTAATAAACGTTGAAATGGCTTAGTAAACCCTAATTTGTGCTTAAAACCCTTGACAAAGGTAATACACATGATATAATGTTGAGATGTAATTGTTTTGAATAAAATGTGGCACAAATGATAGTATAATAAATATGTTACCTCTTCATGATGTAGATTATATTAATAAGGAAAAAAATGTTAATTCCAGTTTGATAAAAGGTTATAGGTTTTGTGGAAACCTTAGTAACACCTGACCTGTGTAGATTTTGTGTTGTACCCTAGATTAAGGGTTATAACCTAGTGTTTAAGGTTGGGATGTTACACACTCACCCTCTCTTTCCTCTTGTTGTGATTTTGGGGATGAAATCCTCTTTAAGGGGTGGTGTGCTGTAACATACTAAATTTCAGGGTCATCCCTGCAATTTACCCACTTTTGAGCTTTTCTTTGCTTTCTAGTCCATTTGGACCTTTTTCATAAACTTCCCTTGTTTTATATTCTTTTTGGACCCCTTGTGCAATTTGAGCACAAATCAATGTTTAAAATTACCTTTTCCCTCATTTATGATAATGAAGGGGTGTTTGCACAAATAACCCAATTAAGTAGATAAGTGAGGGTTAATAATGTAATTTGGTCATTAAGGATGGATATAAATAGATAATATTAATTTGGAGCTTTTTGGATAAATATATTAGCAATAATGTGTATTTGAGTTAATTAATGAGAATATTAACCTCTTTATTTTCTCTCTCCTCTTAAGTGGATAAAAAGTGTGAAAATGGGATAATATGGTGAGTTATTTATCTTGAAATAATTAGGAGATGATTTCCTCGAAATATTGCTCCCATATTTCAATTAATTAGTTTTCCATATTATTTCACCTCTTTTAATATATTAATACATGTAATAATGGACAACATATGAGTTATGAGGCTTAGTGAGCTTAAATACGAAATCTAATTATATAGCATCGTTCTAAATGCTAACATGAACCTATGGTCCAAATTTGGTGGCTTTTGGACTTCATTTGAGCCCTCAAATTGATTTTATAAGCTTTTATTATTGTGTGACTATAGTAGCTGAATCAATTTCATTTATATCAATTTGTCACACTATTGTTCGGTTATTATGCATCTGTCACGTGCCCCCTTTCACCTTCAGCGCCATCCGATGGTTCTGATCAGTTTGACCCATGATCCAATGGCATCCGCATCGTCCTCTACCTCCAGCGGGCCGCGAGTCTGGGAACAGTCCCGACTCCCTGGCTTCTTCACCGCTCTCTCTCTCCCTCCTTCGCCTCTTCATGAGATTTCTTTTGCGTTGAGTTCATATCGCCGAGACAAATCGATTGAGATAACTTTCATTACCCCCCCCATTCATTCTAGACGCAACGCCCAACTTGGGCTGCCTCCTCCTCTCTGTTGGGGAGTTGTAGAGCAAGCTCTGGCCATCCCCGAACCTATTTAAGGTGCCGCTTAGCACCCTCGGGCCACCACCTTTCTTCCTCCTGCTCCAATTTCATCTCTAGCTACGCCCTACTCCACTTGCTTTTCCGGCAACCTTGTCCAGCGGCTTGTTCCTCCTGCCACCTGGGCTCAATAGCCATCGCGGTGAGCATCGGTGACCCTGACTCTTCACTTCTCCGTCGTCCTCTTGACTCGAAATGCCCCCTGGTACCGGGTCCTATAGACCGGGTTCACCTCCTCGCCGGCGCCTAGCACTTCTCCCCCTTTGGTGCTCCTCCTCCGCGGAAAGACCTGGATAAGGATCGTCTCGACTTCGCGAGTGCATTGACGGCCTCAGAAGGTAGCTTCTTCTTTATTTTCTTTGGGTTCTCATTCACTTTCTCTGTTCCCCTATTTTCGGCCAGCTTGGGCCTCCTTTTTTTGTGCCTGTGCACGCCTCTGTGCGTTTTTTAGCTCCTTGTGGCCGCGAGACGTCGGGGAACAGCTTCCCGGTCTCAGCTTGGGACAACCCGTAGTGAAGCGGTCTGGAGCAATGGAGCCCAAGCTCCAGGTTGCTCCCTCGCCATGGACGAGGAAGGAGCAATCAGGGTCAGGCAAAGACCAAATTATCCAATCCTCTGTGATGTGTCTATTAGCTAAACAGGGGTAGTATCGTCTTTTCCCATCTTGTTTTGATTTCTCAGTTGTGATTAATCGAAATGTAAAGATGACAAAAGTGTCCCTGCTCTTTGAATTGATTTCATTTCTCGACCTAGGGTATTCTAGTAATATCGCCCTTGGCACAAGCCTTTTTAGCCTACGTGGAGTTTCCTTGCAATCTGATTGGTCAGATTTACTTAATTCATAGTAAATCAACCATTCGTCAGAAAAATGCAAATAAATAGTCGATGGAAAGGATTTTTCAAGTAGAATCCAATTTTGTGGTTTTTGAAGCCTGATTCTAAATGATTTTTCGAAGTTTGCTTTGAATACCTTTTAAGTGTATAAAATGTTCTAAAATACATAATTAATTTATTTTAACTCCAATTTATAAAATAAAATGTGTTTTCTTATTCAGGAGAATATTACCAATCTGTTGGGGTAAGTTTTAAACCCTAAATCGTGGTTTTGTAAAATTAGGGTTTTTCCTATACTTTATGTCTTTATATATATTAATACATGATAATGTTTATAACTAGGGAAATATGGAATGGTGATACAATCAGTTTGGTGAATGTGATGGTAAATAATTAAAACAGGTATGTGGAACCTATTTTTGTATGTGAAGCCTATTTTAGTTTGTGGACCCTATTCACATATGTGATCTCTATGGATGAATGTGAATGATTATTGTGCAAACTACCTATCCTTCAGTTGGGTCTTTTCCAACCCCACAATCGTTATTGTGCTAGCCTTGTTATCCTTCTAATTGCATTTATTGGCTCTTTACTTATTTTATGCTTCTAATGCCATTGTGGCTCATTCATTTGAATTATGTGAATCTTGCTACTACATATGTTGCCTCATTTACTTGGAAATGTTTAATCTTACTATTGCCTAGGATGGCTCATCCTTTTGAAATACTTGGAAACATTGTATAATGTTGTTGCTTTCTTGGCTCCTTTATTTCTTGGAGTTCTTGGATATTGTTGTTGCCTATGATGGTCTGTTTATTTATTTCTTGGGTTTTATTCCCAATGCTATGTTGCAATCTTGTTATACTTTTCACTCTACTGCCAAGTGAATGTTATGCATGATATAGTTATTGGCCAATTGACAATGTAGTGTACATGAGTACAAACCACCCACAGGGCACTGGGGTTTTAGTCCCCCTGCCGGGCATTGGGGTTTTAGCCCCCCTGCCATTTTATATATTAGGCACTGGGGTTTTAGTCCCCCTGCCACTTTTTAGGAACTGAGGTTTTAGTCCCCCTGCCATTGGTGAGGTCCGGTAGGTGCCTCACCCTACATTGATATGATTTTGAGTCATAATTTATATTCACACAATTGTGATATTTGTTGATATTGGAATGTGGCAGTTTTCTAAAATCTTATTTACTCATTTGTCTCTCTCTTCTTGAAATTCCTTAGTGGAATCTTTTGTTATGAAATGCTTAGCTTTATGATTGCCTTTATCCTATTATTGACACATACCTTTTATCTTTCTCTTGCTGGATGACCCCAACCATCCAGGCTAGGATCAGAATGCGCATGGAAGCTTGTGAACCTAAGGCTAAGGATAGGACAAGAAGAAAAGGAATATATAGCTTGCATGATCGTAGTTGCTTTTATGTTATATGTTTTTTTAGTTTGGAGACAATGTTGTATTAGTCTAAGTCTTCTTCTACCTAGATCCTAGTTCCTTGTATAAAGATGTACCCTTTTGGGAAAAATTTGTAATGTACTCTTTATACATTTTAAATAAAGTCAAGATTTAAATTTCCGCTGCTACACAATTGATGATTTTGGTTGCCATGGTTTATAGTAGAGACTTGGTCTTTACAGTTATCCTCTAATGATGACATGAGGGATTGTTATCCCATGATGATGATGAATGATGATGAAGACCTTGAGAGGTAGTGGCATTATGTGATGAGGGATTGAGATCCCATGGCAATATGATAATGGCAGTTGTAGTGTGACACAATGTTGTTTATGTTTTATAACCCGATTGCCTCAATAATTCACCTAAAATATACTAATTAATAACAGTGGAACATTTTTTTTAGTTTTGCCCTGGCCATAGATCCATCATCGCCAGTAGTTGGTGATGGTGAAACAGGTTTATCCTGCGGGACTACCTGGAGTGCATATTGTTGAATGTGTGGGGTTTCTCCTAGTTAAAAATAGGAGAATTAGAGTGCAACTGCGGTTGTGGACTCAAGATGTGTATAAGAGCATGGTGACCAGGCCCATGGCTTGGTGTGATGGAGCATGAATGCGTTCATGACTCAGGAGCATGGTGAATAGGCTCGTGGCTCATGGTATACTAGCGTCGTGACCTGTACCAAGGCAGGCTAGAGGAAAGGTTAGCCTACGGGAGCTGACCCTGTGACTGAGGTCACTTAAGCAAAAGACTACGATCCTACTTTGGTTATCGTGCACTGACCACGAGGAGGTCAGGTCATAGAGTTTGGCTCTCCCATTAACCTTTTATGGCACCGGTTTTGGGCTTCGGAGCTGAAGGTTGGATTTGAGTGGTACCGCTCACTTCCTCAGGGCATAATAAATCATAATCCAGCCGTATAGTATATACAGCTTAGGGCAAAACACAGAACATTGGTTGAGGCCTTGATTGTGTGGTTTCTCTAGTTATATCTTACAGTTATTTACACATTCCTTGTATCTTATGATAAGTTCTTATAAAGCTTGTCTTGTCAATCATGTTCCATAAAGAAATATCTTATTATATGTCTCCCATATATCTTGGAAAGTTGGTTAATAAAGTTAGTTCTGTTCAGTGTGTTGCATACATGAACTGCTTATAACAGTTATCTGCTTTACCTGTTCTAGCTTTCCTAAAGTTTTATAGTTCGGCATGGAGTTATGTTTCATGCTGGGACTGTGTCTCACCCCACTGGTTTACAACCTTTTTAGGTGATCGTGCTAGACGTGGTGGTGATCGTGAGGTTGCGGCCGAGCAGCAAGAAGAACAGTATGAGGCAAGAGATGGATATGCTGCTATTTTGGTTGTTTTGTAGTAGAGTCCTAGAGTCATCCTTGTACTCTTAGGTCCTTGGAGGTGTTTTGGATGACGTTTCATGATGTATAGCTGACGTAGCTTGTTTATCCTACTGTTGGCCTCGTATGGCATGTTTTATATATAAACATGTGGTGAACTCTTTGTGCCTATGTAACAGCTGGTTCCTATAAGTTTTGGACATGTATCCAGGTTTATGTATGTTTAGATAACATGTTTCCTTACAGGATAAGGATCTATATGTAATAGTTTCTTTATTTATCTGCTTTCTGCAATCAGTTTTAATTAACCCGTGTTTTTCGTAATATGTGGTTTATGGAAGTTCTGCACATTTTTGCATGACATTTCATTGTCTGTGTGATAGCGAGATGTCACAATAAGTTTTTGGTATAAGAGATCTAGGTTCGCTGAGTCTACAGGGATCTAGTACTAGGTTTGTGTCTGTTCTTGTGAGTTTTCCAAATTTTCTTACAATAACCTTCTACCCCCAACAGAAGATAAAGCTTAAAGATGTCTAGAAATCATGAAGAACATGCTGCCGAGAGTAGTAATGTTGCATCTGTTGATGGAGCACGAGTGCAGGAACATGAAGATTGGGTGCCTGAGGTCCCCCAAATCGACCCAGCCATTCTTGAGAACCTTGTCTACCGGCACCTCATGGGACAGGTAATGGCTATGATGAATTACATGGTGGATAGATTGTCAGTGCCTCCGCCACGAGCACATGCTCCCCATGGTGAATCTTCAGGTATTGGAAAGACCTTTGAGCGGCTTCGCCGAGTCAGAGCTTCAGATTATGCTCGAATGGCTGATCCAGCGGATGTAGATTTGTGGCTGACAGGTCTTGAAAAGGCCTTCTGGATCCTTGACATCCCCGAAGCAGAAAAAGTCAAGCACGATGTCTACCTTTTAACAGGTAGTGTTGGCCACTGGTGGGCCATCGAGGAGGAGAAGCGACCCGGTGAGGTGATCTATTGGGACGTCTTCCGATGGGAGTTCGTGAGCTGATACTTCCCGAAGATGTATCTAGATGAGAAGATCAACCAGTTTGAGCGTATGTGCCAAGGATCGATGATCATCATCGAGTATGAAGCCAAGTTTATGGACCTGCTGAGGTTTTGTCCTCACATGGTGGCAATAGATGATGAGAGAATCAGGCAGTTTGAGAAAGGTCTAAGTGTTGAACTTATGACAGTTGTTGTTGCTTTAGAAAACCGAGAGCAGTTTGCCACGTTTGTGGAGTCTGTCTGAAGGATCGAATGGTCAGTCAAGGAGAAGAGAGAAACCATGTCTAAGAAAAAGCCTGCTCAGTTCCAGAGGCAGAGGTTTGATGGCTTTAAGAAGCCAAGGTTTTCAGCACCATCTGCGATGCAGAGTTCCAGTGCACCGTCACAGTGGTCTCCGAGTAAAGGAAGAGGGCGTGGGTTTGCACCATCCAGAGCTTACAACACAGCTTCAGTAGCAATGACAGGGCCATCTAGGCTGCAATTAGAGGACATTTCATGCTATCTCTGTGGACAGATAGGGTATTTGAAGTCAAATTTCCCAAGGAAAGATGTCAAAGTGACATAGCAATTGAGGTAGAATCAACAAGGTTCAGATAAATAGTAGTTTAGTGGTGCCAGAGGGCGAGGGTGTGGCCAAGCGTTGTAAGCTGGATCATCTGCTCAAGGAAGTAGAGGATGTGGACAGCAAGCAACGGCTTGATTCTATGCTATGAATCAGCTGGAGGCGATAGTCAACCACACTACATAAAATTTGACCTTTATTGAAGAACATTTGTGAGGAACCATAGATTGTGAATAATGATGTCTATTTGTGAGGGCTCATCCTTCAAATATGGGACCAAATCCCTCAACCATGTTTTTAACATCCTTAGAACTTTTATGTGAACACTAATCCCTCACAAATACATTACTCACTAATCACCCCGTGAAAAATACCATGCCAAATCTTTCCCTCCATCTCATATCCCTTCCCTCCATTCTAAAATACAACATTTGGAAATCAAAATAAAAAAGGAAAAGAAAAACCCTCGGCCGGTCCTCCCCTCTCCGCACCTGTCCCTTTTCACTCGACGAGCACCTCGCTTCTTGCCCTTTTCACCAGATCCCTCCACCCCAACTCTCCCCGATCTCTCCACCCCGACTCTCCCCGATCTCTCCACCCCGACTCTCCAAATGCCTTTCTTATCTCCTCCCCTGCCATCTCCTTCCCCGCGTCATCGTCTCTATTCCTTTTGTCGCTAACAGCAGCCACTACTCCTCCCAATCATCGCAACTCCTCCTTCCATGCGACCAATCCTCTTTGGGTTTGCTAGGGTTTTGACCCCAATTTCTTCTCCTTCTATATTGTCTCTTTCCTCACCGTCTCCCCCTTCCCTGATGAAGCCCCACGCTACTCGTTCTAGCGATTGAAGGCGTAATGGTGCTCGTGCTCATGGTTTAAGGCGTCAAAGTGCTTGTGCTTGCAACAGCCATGATTCGACGATCGAGGATTCCCTGGTCTTGCCTTGAGAGGTAATGTTTCTTTCGTAATGTTCTCCTTCTTTCTCGCTCTTTTTCATTCTCATACACATCTCAGTCTTTAGTGATACGCACGACTGCACCACCGCTACGCCAATTTTGATCGGGCAGAGCTTGAGCATGAGCGTACTGGGTCGGAGGCGTAGCCCAGTTGTCGGAGACCAAGACTCACTGTCGAGTCTTGCGACGCAGAGAGGGGAACCCCTACGCCATCCTGGGGAGCTGTCAAGGCACCAGTAGCAGCAACAATGCCTGAGGGTTCGGATGCTATCGCAAAACTTGATTGGGAAAGCAACCTCCATTAATCGTGCGATGTCAAAAAAGAGAGGACCAGGGAGGTGGATGGGAGGTAGATAATCCTTTATGAGCCTGACCCTCTTTGTCTGTGGTTCAATCAAACTTTGCACACACTTCCTCTCCCCACCTTCTTCTCTGTCCTCTGCGTTCCCCTTCTCCGCAACGATCCCATAGGTAGTAGCATCTCTTCTTCAATGTATTTACAGTTTGCCCTTGTTATGAATTGCTCCACTACCAAAGCTCCAATTCCTCCACCGTCGTGTTTCCATTTGCCTCCCTACCTCCTTCCATCCCTTCCCTTTGGTCTAATTTTCTTCATCCGTACTTGGGTTATGTAGTACTGCTAATAGGGGGTTTGTACAATGTTTAGTAGTTTAATAGTACACTAACTTGCAGTGTTTATTGCTGATATATGCTTGCATCTACTTAAAATTGACTAGGGTTGTTACATTTGTACTGATTGAGTTTTTCATTTTGAACTGCATTGACTAGGAAGTTTTCATTTTATGGATTGGTATGTTATTTAGAACTACATTTCCTAGGGTGTTCATTCTACGTGATAACTTGGTTGCTCATGTACAAATACCAAAGGGAGAAAGCTAGATTCTTCTACAACCTCTTCAGACTCTATGAGCTGGGCTTTGAGGGAAGAAACAACAGTGTTCGTGACAAGCCATTGACTTACTGTTATGATTCACTTGCACCTCTAGATATTTATTGTTATCCATTACTTATATGTTCTAATTCATGCTAGTTTTTTGCTCTCATTTAAAAATTATCCTTAACACAGATAATTCTTAAACTGCTGGACCTATATAGAAATGACATATAATGTGTTTCACATGAAACGCCCACATTACTGGACCTATATACATTCTAGGTTTCATTCCTAGAATATAATATGTTGGACTTTCCACATTACTGTATCTTGTCCCCTCGTTTAATATGCTACACATTGTTGTTTGACCTATATAAGGTGTATACATTACTATATGACATGTTGGTTTTATCATAATAGACTTGTATAAGGACAATTCTAGGATAATAGTTTAAGCCAGTTTCCTTTCCAGTAGCTTTCACATGATATCCTTTAACTTATGATAATTATCCTTAACACAGATAATTCTTAAACTACTGAGTAGTCCCTTGTATATATTCACATTACACAGAAACAATGTCTTAATACTTAGACTACTCAGCAGCTTAGCCAAGGGAAAACCTAAAAGTTGACAGTGTTGCCCCTGCTATCCATTAAAACATAGTTGTAACCTTATACATGTGGTTTAACAATAATAGCCCTTTATTCCACATGCAATGATTACCTTTGAATACCATCTTTTAGCCCCTGCTACCCAATTTCATACAGGTGTTTTATTAAACCACATGTATAAGGTTACAACTCCTTTACTGGGTTGATCAAACAGCAATGTTCATTACATGTCCCTTACAAGATACATATCGTGTAGTATAGATACTAGCTTGTTTAAACAACCAAAAAGGTGATAGCACTAAAGTCCAAGGATATCATGTGCATAAACACCCACAAACCACATCACCAAGGATCAATCTACTGCTAAACCTATGGACTTAAGGTTAAGGGGAAAGAATTCTTATGGCACTGTGTTGCTTTACCAGTAGGTTTAGTAGGGAAACTAATATTAAAACATATTATTTCCTACATTTTGTTTGACACAAAGGGACTGGTTCATTCAGATATAATTGCTGGAGATAATGGAGCTTGAAGTGGGGTACTGGGTCTTATTAAACATGAAAAATTACATATTGACATGTGCAATAATTGGGTAGCAGGGGCAGAGACAGTGGTTTTCTGTCAGCTTTTAGGTTTTCCCTTGGCTAAGCTGCTGAGTAGTCTAGACATGTATACTTGGAGCCATTAATGTGTGCAAAAGCAATTTTCAAGAAAATGTACTACATTCGTGATAATATTCTGTATAAGTTGCCATATGTTCACAAAACTATCTTGTCACTGGGACTCTAAATATGTGAATATAACTATATATGCAAGGGTTTACTTAATAATAAGTATATTTAAATCTTTGGTAATCATAAGTTTTAAATTTAATATGAAATATCTTAATAAAATCACACATGACATATTTTTTATTCTCATGTTTTCTATTTATTAGAATATTCCAGAAAGAAAACTCATATATTTATTTGTACATTATCAAATTGGCATATGTAAAATGTGTGTGAATGTTACATGTTGTAAACAATAACAAAGCACATGATGTAATATGCACAACAAATTGTTGTATGGATTTCACTATATAACATTAGTTTACTTAACACCTCAAAATTTGGGCTATCAAAGCATGTATCATGAGACCTTGTTTCTAATATAAATATTTGATTGAATAATGAGCAACAATTATTTACAAATATGTTAAATAAGGTGTATGATATCAAATTTGAGACTCACATGACAAAAGCATAAATATTTCTTATCACCTTCCTATGAGCTCATGTATCTAAAGAATGGCTATCACCAACTACTGCATATTGCTATTTATTTATATAGACATTAATTAGTGAATGTCCTTATAATGACTTTTTTCACCTATTAAAAATTAAGGAATATGAAAAACTATTTGTTTCTTACTATATTCTACATGATACACAGTCAATGCCTAGTAAGAATTCATCATCCTAGTGGTGCTTGTATAAGCCTTCTAAATTAATAAGCAAACAGAGAAACCATCATTCTATTTGTTACTCCTTGATTAGGTTAAGGAATGTCACATAGCGTTGGGGGCATACTAGTTGTTGACGGGGGAAGAGTAATCTATATATAACCATCATTGTGATCAATATTGGAATTGCAAATAGACAAAGAAGGGGCACAAATAGGACAACATTCATGGAGACACTACTCAGTCTCCTCCGAGGGATAGGGTAGAACCATGTTAGTGCATGTTATGTCATGTATGAATACAGCATATAGTATTAGTCTTCATAGGATTGCAGTAAAAGACAATGATCAATGAGGATGTTGATGCTGATAGACTAGATTCAATAAATCAAGGTATGGGTTCATCATAATACATAGTGGTGTTATTTCCTATCCATAAATGGGACCCCATCCACTTGACACTGTGTACCATTATTGTATGAGGATTAAGGAGAAAGGCGATGGATTCAGACATGATGGTGTGTTTAGAAAAAGTTAGCTATAAGCTCTGAGCCATGCAGAGATAAATTGGCAGTTAGTATTTATTGGAGATGGGTGTAAGTGTAAGTACATGCACATGCATGAATGGTCAATATGCATGTAGGATACATTATACATATGCTATACAAAACTGATCTGAATCCATATGATATACAGAACTTAATTTGGTCATTGCATATTGTTCCATTGACTATTAAGAAAAAAGTTGAAATCTGCTACTCTTGGTTGCCTTATCCTTTTCCATATGAATGACGATTCTCTTTACTTAATATATAACCCTTGCCTGACTTATTCATCTGCATAAATCTCATCAAGTCTTGACAACTTGTCAATATAATGGTTGTGAAGAGCCCTAGGAGTTGGCTTGGAGTGTGCAGAACATATACCATTTCTGTCCCAGAGAAACTTGACGAAGAACTACAGAATCTCAACAAGTTTACTAGAATTGTCTATGATTGACACTAACCTAACATTTCTAATATATGCAGAAAGTCTATGTTATATAAATATTGGAGATTCACCTGAATATTTTCTCGATGGCTTCTCCACAAGTTTGCAATTTAATTAATGTGAGCATCTAATGTAATGATTACTTACTATATTAAGGACAACAAGTACGACATATTACATAACTTAATGCTGATCCAGCAGCGTATAGCATGCTCAATAGTTAAAAAATTCAGACATGAGGTAGTATAATGTTTACAATTGTTCTCATTTAGTTACACGTATTTGTCATATGTACTTTATTGCATAACTGGTCCATATATTAAAAAATCAAGGCCAACTACATGAATTATGCACTTATATTTTTTCTATTATATCAGAACAAATATCATACTTTTTATTCTAATTTAAATAATCAAACACAAAGCTGACGAGTACCATTGTCCAGATAGCATGCTAGGAAAATGAGCATGTTTATGCTAATTAAGCAAGTTGATTCCGTGGTTCTGAAATCACTTTATTGATTTATTCCCACTTTATTCATAGTATATTAATGCCATAGGCATTTTGCGCAATGTGCTATTGCGTAGTTGGATAAAAGAATCAATGACAACCAAATGAGCATATTTTACATATAATATGCATCACAATTACAGAGCAGCAGTAGGTAGCAAGCACTAATATACAAGATCCATTATAGACAAAATATCCTCACGAGGATCCAAGGGAGTTCGGACTTGACTGACTAAGATTCTTGCTTGAGCCCCATTCTTTTATGGTATTATCGTCAGTTCAAATGTACATCAATTTGTTATACATCTTTTTAAGAACAACCCAAATTGTATTTAACTATTCTTTGACATGTTTTTCATGTAACCACCAATATCAAAATCAACAGTCTTTATTTGGCTCATACAGTTTCTTCAGAATTAAGGTAAAACAACACAAAATTTTGAAAAATGAAAAGCATTAGAAGTATTTGAAGAAAACGTCTATTAGATCATTCGACACACAAAATAAGATCAAATACAGTAGAAACAGAGGCACATACCCTTTTTATCGGTAAGGGAATTACCCCTAGCTAGGGCACTTAGTGACGCAACCCAACAACAAAATTGCTCAGGTCCCAAGTATCCCACGTACTTTTGGCGCTGGTGGGTGTTTTGGTTTTCTATTTTATTATGTTAATAGGTTTAGTCAATTTTGGGTTTACTACATTTTGTTATTTATAGTTGGAGAGGATTGTAAAGAAGTCCAATTTGTAGTTAATTCTAGTTTTTCTTGTAGTGATGGTTCTTGCTGGAAAGGATCATCAAGATGGTAAGCAAAAGTATATAATGTTTTTCAACTTCTATGTCAATCTATTTTGGTTTCTTACTCACACTTCATTCTATTGCTTTCGTATTTCTGTCATTAATTTTCCTCAATTATTTTAGTGGATATGGGGTTGTATAAATCATTTATGTAAAATTGTTTCTTTGACGATCCATTTTTCATTTGTAACAGATTAATACAAAAATATATGTGAGGCGTATCTCTTTGAAGTTGGATTGGACTATGCACTGAGTATTGTGGATGGAAAACTAGCTCATTCACGTGACAATAGAGATCAGCTGGTTACATAGAAACTAATATTTGGAGGCCTGGCATTGATGAATAATACTCAAGTACCCAACCGTATGAGGCCTGACATTGACAGAAAACTAGCTCATTCACGTGACAAGAGAAGAATACTCAAGTATCCAACCGTAAGAGGCCTGGCATTAACGGAAAACTAGCTCATTCACATGACAAGAGAAGAATACTCAAGTACCCAACCGTAAGAGGCCTGGCATTGATGAAGAGCACCACACCATTTGAAGGAATATGGAGACATTATAGATCTTAAGAGTTTCTAGCATGATATATTGATTGTCATCAATCTAAAATTTTAGAACTATATGTATTTGTTATTTATATCAACGTTGAGCACACAATGTATGGATAATATTTTTCTTCATTAACAGAAATTGGTTTGAGGTGATTTAACATTTTTATGTGTCATTTTGGTGTTGAAACTTCTTATGTTGTCCTGTGACTCTTATAAAAATATTGTTTGAGGTTATATATACAAAGTTTTAATTCAAAATTAATTAACTTTCAACAAATCATTCAATAAATCAATAACCAAATCATTTACAGTAATCCCTCAAATATATATCAATGAAGGTCTTTAGTCCCTCAAAAAAGAGATCCAGATTGACCATCACAATTGCATTGATGACGACCACATAGCCCCTCAAAAATAATATTAATGAAGGCATTAGCCCTTCAAAAATATATTCTCCAGGACCATCAAGTCCCTCAAAAATGTAATTATGAGAACTAAACATGCCCTCAAAAATGTATTTATGAAGGCTAAATAATCCCTCAAAAATGTATTTATGAAGACTAAATAGTCCCTCAAAATAACATTCTTGAGGGTCAGTTGGTCCGTGACAATTCTATTCATGAGGGCCACTGGTATTTGTCATGTGAGTTCTCTTCACGGACCACAGACTCACAACCGTCCCTGTTTGTGAGGGCCTGTAGAGAGGGGTTTGTGACAGGACTCACTCGTGAATAATGGCCCAATTTTTACTAGTGCCAGCGAGTGGTGGTAGGTCAGATGGAGTTATTTCACTCTGATTTGTCTTCTTCTTGCTTTGTATCTATTTTGGTTGACCCGGGTGCTACGCACTCTTTTATCGCTCGTAGTATGCTCGATAGCTGCCTTTTACTTGTTAGTAGTTAGAAAGATAGCTTGTTGTTAGAAACCCCTCTTGATGGTTCCTCGATGCTTCGAGAGGTGTGTCCATCTTATGTCCTATCATTTTTGGGACACAACATACAAGTGGGTCTTATACCACTTGATATGTATGGATTCGATGTGATCCTTGGGATGGATATCCTATAGAGGTATAAGGTTGTGCTGGACTGTGGTTCCAAGCAAGCGGTGTTTGCTGACGGTGGTGAGACGTGGATCTTCCAAGGATATAGGAAGATTCTTCCGACATGTTTGGTATCTGCTATGGTGGTAGAGAAGTTGCTGCAGCAAGGAAGTAAGGTGTCCTTAGATCATGGTGTGGATACCAAAGCGAAAGGTTCTAGCCTTGAGGATGTGCATGTTGTCAAAGAATTTGCGGATGTATTTTCTGATGACTTTCCCAGTGTTCCCCCACCTCGAGAGATTGACTTTGAGATCAATCTAGTGTTAGGGACACAACCAGTTGCTCAGACACCGTACAGGATGGCTCTAACTGAAATGGCAGAACTGAAGAAGTAGTTACAAGAAATGTTGGATAAAGATTTCATCAGACCGAGCACATCGCCATGGGGTGCTCTAGTTCTGTTCATAAAGAATAAGGATGGATCGATGCGTCTGTGCATATATTACCGGCAGTTGAACAAAGTTACAATCAAGAACAAGTATCCTTTGTTGAGGATAGACGATCTGTTTGATCAGTTGTGTGGTGCTACAGTGTTCTCAAAGATCGATCTACGATCTGGATACCATCATTTGAGGATTAGGGACGATGACATACCAAAGTCAACTTTTAGGATGAGGTATGGTCACTATGAGTTTTTGGTTATGGCGTTTGGGCTAACCAATGCACCTACTGCTTTCATGGATCTAATGAATAGGGTGTTCCGTCCGTTACTAGATCAGTTTGTTGTGGTCTTCATAGATGACATCTTGATCTATAGTCGAGACAGTCAACAGCATGAACAGCACCTTTGACAAGCGTTGACTCTCCTTCACCAGCATCAGTTGTATGCCAAGTTCAGCAAGTGCAAGTTCTGGATGAAGGAAGTAACTTTCTTGGGTCATGTGATATCTACAGAAAGAGTCAAAGTGGACCCCAAGAAGGTGGAGTCAGTTGCAAAGTGGGAGCAACCGAAAACACCGACTGAAGTTTGTAGTTTTCTGGGTTTAGCAGGATACTATCGAAGGTTTATAAAGGACTTCAGTGTGATCGCGTTGCCGTTGATGAAGTTGACCAGGAAGGATGTACCTTTTGTTTGGGATGATCGTTGTCAACGAGCCTTTTGAAGCTTGAAGGAGAAGCTGACTAGTGCTCCAGTGTTGGTGTTGCCAAAGCCTGGGAAGGGCTATGTTGTTTTCTGCAATGCTTCCAATAAAGGCTTAGGTTGTGTGCTAATGCAGGAGGATCATGTGGTTTCTTTCACTTCGCAACATCTTAAGAAACATGAGGAGAGTTATCCAACACATGACTTGGAGTTGGAAGTTGTGGTCCATGCGTTGAAGATTTGGAGACATTATCTTTATGGGGGGATGTGTCAAATCTTTACGGATCATAAGAACCTGAACCATATATTCTCGCAGAGTGAACTGAACATGCGACAGTGTCACTGGATGGAGCTGATAAGTGATTATGATTACACCATCGAGTATCATCCTGGTAAGGTCAACATAGTAGCTGATGTGCTTAGCAAGAAGTCTTCTTCTCTTCTAATGAAGAAGGCATAATTAAGTTCTTTGATATGCCATAGGCGGGATATGTTTGTCTCTTTGCAGATGAATGTACAGTTGGAAGTATCTTTGTTGGTAGGACTGTTGGCACGGATGCAAGTGAAACCTACATTGAGGAAGCAGATCAAAGAAGCACAATAGGAAGATGCTACATTTCAATTGATCAGATCAGAGTTCGGCAGTGAGAAGCAGGATGGCTTCCATGAGTCTGAGGATGGACTAGTTTGTTATCATAACATGATGATAGTTCCCGATGTTGATGATCTGAGGAAGTTAGTGCTCTAGGAAGCGCACACATCAATGTATGATATGCATCTAGGTGTCACCAAGATGTATCATAATCTGAAGGACCTGTATTGGTGGCCTGGCTTGAAGAGAGATGTGACTGAATTTGTGGCTAGATGTGTGGTATGTCAACAGGTTAAGGCTGAGCATCAGAAACCGACAGGTCGTTACAACCCATGTTGATACCACAGTGGAAATGGGATCATATAACCATGGATTTCATAGTTGGTCTGCCAAGGACAGCTAGGAATCATGATTCCATTTGGGTGATAGTGGACAGGTTGACAAAGTCTGCTCATTTCATACCTATGAAGACAACTTATACAGCAGAGAAGCTTGCTCAGGTTTATGTGGATGAGATTGTGCGTTTGCATGGAGTACCCACAACGATAGTCTCCGACTGAGGTCCCCAGTTCATGAGTGATTTTTGGGAACAGTTGCACAAAGTGTTGGGAACGCAGTTGAGGTTCAGTACTGCTTTCCACCCACAGACAGATGGACAGTTTGAAAGGACTATTCAGACTTTGGAAGATCTTCTCCGATCTTGTGTTTTGTAGTTCCTAGGTAGTTGGTACGTGCACCTCAGTTTGATAGAGATCGCCTACAACAATAGCTACCAACGGAGTATCGACATGGCACCTTATGAGGCTTTATATGGCAGGAAGTGCAGATCTCCTCTATGTTGGTATGAGTCTGGTGAGTATCAGCTTTTGGGTCCTGAGTTAGTGCAGCAGACAATAGAAAAGATCAAAGTAATACAGCAATAGTTGAAAGAGGCGCAGGACAGATAGAAGTCATATGCAGATAATCTCCGACGACCTATATAGTTCCAGGTGGGAGACAAGGTGTATCTCAAGGTCTCACCATGGAAAGGCGTGCTGAGGTTTGGCTGAAAAGGCAAGTTGTCACCCAGGTATATGGGGCCATATCCGATAATAGCACATGTTGGCAAGGTAGCTTACAAGTTAGAACTACCGCCAGAGTTGCACAGGTTACATCCGGTATTCCATGTCAGCATGCTAAAGAAAAGTCATCCGGGGACAGAGAGAGTAATACATCCAGTTGAGGTTGAGCTTGATGAAGATGTGACCTATGAAGAAGGTCCAGTGATGATCCTTAATAGAAGAGTGAAGAAGCTGAAGAGGAAGGACCTGGTTCTTGTGAAGGTTCTTTGGCATCATCGTGGCATTGAGGAAGCCACGTGGGAGCTTGAGGAAGAGATGAGGAAGAAGTATCCCTCGCTTTTCTCTTCGGATTTCGGGGGAAAAATCCTTTTGTAGGGGTTTATGGCTTGTAAGGACCCTGACCTCCATTTTGGGATTACCCTATGTGCTTTGCCTAAACCTTGTGTTGAGATGCTTGCTAATCACCTGAAGTTGTGATTAGGGTTTATTTGTGCTTTGTTGAGAGGTTGAGGTGCAACTTGCAAATTACCCAAGTTTTAGGGTTGGTGTGCAAGTTTGTCACCTTGAGAGATGTCTTTCTCTCTCCTTGCATCCTCCAGGGTTGATAGGATGGGTTGGGCTCTTTGTTTGAGGGCTTTGGGCTTTTTTAGCCTTGTTTGAGTTGTGTTGAGCCTTGTTGGAGCCTGTATCGAGTTGGATCTTGGTGTATTGGCCAGGAGTGCTGGTTGAGTCGGGCAAGGGGCTGTGTTGGCCATGGTGTGTCGAGTTGCCATGTTGGGCGACACACACCCTCCACCCTAGCCTCATTTGTGTCACCATCTTGGGACAAGTGGTCATTGCTTTTCTAAGAGGGTGTCTAGTCATGGACAAGTGGTTTGGGGTGCTAGCATGTGGTATAACCTTTGGACAAGTGTGCTAGGGGTGAGTGCCACCTTGCCTTGCTCTTCCCCTTCACCCATTATTTTATAAACGATCCCCCCTTGCTTGCTAGGCCTCTTTGGTTCCTTTAGTTGCTTCCCTCCCTTTGGTGGCTGATCTAGGAGAAGAGTGGAGCAAGTGGTGGCCGATAATGCCGGTGTTTTGGGCGACACACCATGCTAGCTTACCCCTTTCCTTCTCTTGTGGTAAATATCTCTCCCTTTCCTTGGCACCTTCTTCTTCTTCTCTCTTTCTTTTCGGCCATGGTGGTTATGGAGTTCTCTTCTCTCCTGGTGTTGGCCAAAGGTGGTGCCTTGGATCCTGAAGCTTGGTGCTTGGACCTTTGGAGCTTGAGGAGTGTGCTTGAGGCTGGTTACATAACTCCTAACCCTAGCTATACTACTTTTTTTTCATGTTGCATGCTATATATGCTATCATGATCGGCCATGTCATCTTTTATCTATGTTTCTTGCTTTAATGGTTATAAGGTTGCTTTATATGTACCCTAGACTTTGTGGGGATGGTTATCTTGGGTTGCCTTGGGTTGGCCGAACCATGGAGGTGGAGTTCCTTGGGAAAAACCCCTCTCTCACTTAGTTGTTGAGAGGTGAGCTTAGGGTCTCCAAATCCAATGGTGAGTTGAGCTTTGGCTGATATGATATGATGGACCTCCTTGTTGCACGATAGATGATGGAAGTTGTGCAATACCCCTCTCTCACTTAATTGTCTTGAGAGGTGAGCCAACTCTGTTGAACTCTTAGGGATTCTTGGTGGCAGTCCTGAGGTTGAAGATGACCAACCTGTCATGCTCTTTAAACCCTTGCATGATACCCTTATGATGTGTTCTGCCTGATATCCCTCTTCTAGGGATGAGTCTTGGGCGATATGCTAAGTGGTGTTATGTTGACCCTTATGAGCGATATGAACCTCTACCCAAGGTGATGTTGTTGGCGATATGACTTTGACCGATATGGACCTTTGCCTTAGAGGGAGCTGTTGGGTGTTATGCCTTTGGTCGATATGCTGGGTAGGCATCCCTTTGTTTGAACGATAGGCCACCTTGGGCACCATGGTGTCGTTTGGTGGATGGCAGTAGTGTGCCTTGGGCGGTTTGAGAGTTTCCTTGGGCACCATGTTGTGCTAGCCAAGTGGTTGCTTGTTGGGCAGAAGGGTTTTCACCTTGGGTGTTATGGATGTGGGTGACATGGTCTTGATGGTTGCCTAGTATGGAAACCCTAACTCTACTTAGGTGATAGGGTGCCTTGGCCGATAGGGTGAAGGTGTTGCCCGATACACTCTTGTACCTGGATGCCCGATATCTTCTTGGTTCATGGTTGCACGACACACCTTTGGTTCTAGTCTACTCGATACCCTCCTTGTGCATGGGTGCACGTTTTGCTTGTGGCCGATATGTGTGGCTTGGCACCCTAAGTTTTGTGGTGAGTGATAGAATTTTGGGTGAGGGATATGACCCTACCCGATATCCCTTGGGTGAGGGATGGTGCTACCCACCACACCTTTAGTGAGGGTAGGCGACACCTTTGGTGAGGGATGCACCTAGCCCGGGAACCCTAGATAGGTTGTGACCAGTGACATGTTTGTTACCTAAGGTTGATGTGAAGTGAGATGATAAGATCATGGTTGTGTAACATTTAAGTATGTATCGTTAGGGATGGTTGTGTTCATGATGTTATGAGATATAGGGCATGGTGGATGCTCACGGTTTTGAAAATTTAATATAAGTTATTTGGCATACCATCTACAGCTTTATGCTTCATGTGTTCATAATCATGAATGTTGTTCCAATCTTATGCATCTAAAATCTTAATGGAACATGTTCTCTAAAGATCTGTGTTTGGTGATCCAGTTACCTATCTTAATGTACATACTAACCATGCAGGTGTTATCAATTGAATTCATAGCCAGGTAAGAGCTACGATGTGTATGTGTTTGGTATAACACTGAATAATGATACCCCTTGTTGATGAGATGACATGTATCACCAGTATGATGAGAAAGATCTGGTGACCTGATAAAGGCTAAGTGCCTGATTGAGGTGTTATCCTCTAATGATGACATGGGGGATTGTTATCCCATGATGATGATGAATGATGATGAAGGCCTTGAGAGGTAGTGGCATTATGTGATGAGGGATTGAGATCCCATGGCAATATTATAATGGCAGTTATAGTGTGACACAATATTGTTTATGTTTTATAACCTGGTTGCCTCAACAATTCACCTAAAATATACTAATTAATAACAGTGGAACATTTCATGTAGTTTTTCCCTGGCCATAGATCCATCATCGTCAGTAGCTGGTGATGGTGAAACAGGTTTATCCTGTGGGATTACCTAGAGCGCATATTGTTGAATATATGGGGTTTCTCCTAGCCAAAAATAGGAGGATTAGAGTGCAATTGTGGTTGTGGTCTCAAGATGTGTATAAGAGCATGGTGAACAGGCCCATGGCTTAGTGTGATGGAGCATGAATGCATGCATGACTCAGGAGCACAGTGAATAGGCATGTGGCTCATGGTATACTAGCATCGTGACCTGTACCAAGGCGAGCTAGAGGAAAGGGTAGCCTGCAGGAGCTGACCCTATGACTGAGGTCACTTAAGCAAGAGACTGTGATCCTACTTTGGTTATCATATAGTGACCACGAGGAGGTGAGGTCATTGAGTCTGGGTCTCCCATTGACCTTGTGAGAGGTACGGCTCACTTCCTCAGGGCATAATAAATCATAATCCAGCCGTATAGTATATACAACTTAGGGAAAAACACGGAACATTGGTTGAGGCCTTGATTGTATAATTGCTCTAGTTATATCTTGCAGTTATTTACACGTTCCTTAGATCTTATGATAAGTTCTTATAAAGCTTGTCTTGTCAATCATGTTCCATAAAGAAATATCTGGTTATGTGCCTCCCAAATATCTTGGTAAGTTGGTTAATAAAGTTAGTTCTATTCAGTGTGTTGCATACATGAACTGCTTATAACAGTTATCTTCTTTACCTATTCTAGCTTTCCTAAAGTTTTATAGTTTGGCGGGGAGTTATGTGTCTCGCTGGGATTGTGTGTCTCACCCCACTGGTTTACAACCTTTTTAGGTGATCGTGCTAGACGTGGTGGTGGTCGTGAGGTTGCGGCTGAGCAGCAAGAAGAACAGTAGGAGGCAAGAGATGGATATGCTACTATTTTGGTTGTTTTGTAGCAGAGTCCTAGAGTCATCCCTGTACTCTCAGGTCCTTGGAGGTGTTTTGGATGATGTTTCACGATGTATAGCTGATGTAGCTTGTTTATTCTATTGTTGGCTTGGTATGGCCTGTTCTATATAAAAACAGGTGGTGAACTCTTTGTGCCTATGTAACAGCTGGTTCCTATAAGCTGTGGACATGTATCCAGGTTTATGTATGTTTAGATAACATGCTTCCTTGCAGGATAAGGATCTGGATGTAATAGTTTCTTTGTTTATCTGCTTTTCGCAATCGGTTTTACTTAACCTGTGTTTTTGGTAATATGTGGTTTATGGAAGTTCTGCACATTTTTGTGTGACATTTCGTTGTCTTTGTGATAGCGGGATGTCACAATGACGAAATACAAGTTCAATAATATACTTGCCTAAAAGTCATGATAATGAACATGTATGTTAGAGAAATGATAACTTTGCTTGTGATGACGCACCTTGAGCTTGATTTATACGTGAAAAAAATGTGATAGGGGTAAGGGCTTGGGAACCCTAATGTAAAGATGGGGTCATAATGTGTTGGAACACCAAGTTATATGCATATAATTAGGATGAGTACACCCTTTATGATGATAACCTAAGTGTGCATCCCATTGTGGGGAATGCCTAGAAAACCATGGTTGGATACCTAGATCCAATGAATATGAAATCTTGACCTTTAACTATGATCTTGGATGAATTTCTAGCATGAAATTTCTTTTAATAGGGGAAGGGTGTGACAACCTTGTTTTTTCTCTCTCTTTGATTATGCACTCCCTCTCTCTGTGATGACCCTTTATCTATTTTAGATATCAGTTTTATGGCTTGATTTTTGTAACACTTCATTTTGGTTACAATTAAGTTCATTTTCCCTATAGGTGACTTTAATTTGAGAATTTAAGTATCATGCTTTAACATATTACTCTCTTGCAACTATGTTGAATCCCGCCAATGTGCGCCTCTTTCTCTATAATGTAGCCCAAGTTGTAGAGGGTTTAATTTCAAGTCCAATGACACCAAAATTGCATCAATTAGACCAATAGAACTTTGGTTATGGTGTTTTGAAGATTGTATGTTTTATCCCTGTGCTTTCTCTTTTTCTATGCCTTGGGTCGGCCTACATGGGCCCAATTAGACATTGAGGCCCAGTCACTTGGTTTCTCCCTTCCCCTTCCTCTTCAAGAAATGATCATGGGGTTGGGGAAGGATTCTTCTACCCTTGCCCGAATCAGGTAATGGAGGTGAACTAACGAACAATCAAACCCTGACTTGCCCCTTTTATAAACCCCCTCATCTAGCCCTAGTTCCACTTCTTTAATTTTTTCTTTGTCCTTATTTTTCTTTCATTTCCCTCCTTCTCTTCTCCACCTCCATTGTATACATGTTCTGATTCACCCACCTACGTGTCTATTCTATCCCATCTGCCTTGGGATGAGTTGAAGTCGGGGATGAATCCATCGAGCAGCCATGTCTTGGTAGGCGTATCCTAGACCCCCCAGACTACCTTGGACCTACTGGTTTCCAAGATGTCGCAGGCACAGAAGCTACCGATGACCGATGGGGCACCATCCCCTATTCCTACTCTATTCCAGCACTAGAAACAGAGGTTAGGAAGAGAAGGACCCACGATTAGGATGGAGTTGTGTGGCTGTGGTATAGGAGGGGCGGATGTATCGGACGACTATGGGCCTAGGAGGATATCGGCCCTTCTTTGACGCAATGGAGCGGAGAACACAATAGTTGATGCACCAGGGAGCAGTGCAGATGGCTGATGAGTGGGAGAAAGTGGCCCCCAACTACTCATGAGCTTCCCTTGGTGCCACATAGATGTTGTTGATTGGTCAAGAAGGTAAAAAACTTGGAAAATTCCCTTTTTCTTTCAAAATTTTGTAAAAATCATATCTCATCCATCCTTTTCCCAAATTCATCATGTAATACATGAAAATCGAGTAGAAAAATGATATATATCTCAAAAAATACTTCTAGACATTAAATCTTAACCAAATTTCACTAACTTTGTTATCGTATGAATTTTGATACATTTTGATGATTAATATTTGATCTTTGATGCTCAAATCACCTTCTCCATCTCAAATTTCACTAACTTTGTTATCGTGTGAATTTTGATACATTTTGATGATTAATATTTGATCTTTGATGCTCAAATTACTTTCTCCACCTTAAATAAGTAACATATATGAATCTAGAGCATTATGTGAACCCTAATCACCCTTCTTTCACCTTGATGTAATAAATGTACTTTTGTGCCTTGTTTGGTCCTTAATGATGCATCTTATCCTATTAATGATAATCTTGGTTTGTAATAATATCTAAATTCTCATCTAACATGAAAATTAGTAGGTTTATTCTACCATATGCCACACATATCCCCCTTTGTCCCCTATTTTCTATGTTTTCCTATATGACTTAAGAGGCATGAATGTGACTATGTTATGGTAATGTTTGGTTATACCTTGAGCCAATGACATGTTTGACCTAATTGTGCATCCAACCCTTTCCTTATCCTTCAAACTAGTAATCTAGTGATGTTTTAAGATGCTAATGCCTATGTTCAACCCTCTTGCACTATGATGATGTTTGTAACCCTAGTTTGCCTAATGTGACCTTTGTGCCTTGAACTGGGGTTCTTGTACCCGAATCTCATGTGGATGTTGTTATATCTAGACTTGAGTTGACTCTATCAATAATGCTTTCCCTCGATGTAGATGTGCACCTAAGTCTTATGTTGACCTATAATGTCATATGAACTATATTGATGATTACATGCATGATTGAAATGTTGATATCCAATGTTGGGAATATGATGCTTAAACCCTAGGGGACATCCATCCATATTATAATGTGATTCTTATGCTTTATCTTGATGATCTAAAATCATGTCTTGCCCCAAATCATGTCTTTATGGATTATGATCATGGCTTCTCTGTTATGACTCTTTTGACCCTACCATGTACATAAGTGACTCAAACCTTGAAATGACCATATAAAATAAATGAAACCATGGAATGACATGAAACTGAAAACACACTTTTGTGATGACCTTTAAGTCAATGAAAGATCATCAAATGCACTAATAAGAAATGGTGAACCTAACTTGGCCAAAAACTCTAAAATGAAGCTAGTTAGGGTTAATGATGAGAATCTAATACATGTACGTAATCTTGTGCTTTACTAGGTGGTTTCTTGTGATCTAGATGGTCAAGGTTAAGTTATTAATATCCAAAATTAGGTACGGTCTTTAATAATTATATGACAATGAATTTCTTTCTTGAATTGTGATATATAAGTATGCTTATTTACTTGACCAAATATTGCCATGTAGTGTTCTAGTATTGTACTAGATGTTTGCCTCATATCATTTTTTAATAACTTGTAAACATAATATAGAATATACATTATACAAACCTCATGCACCTACCTAATGTTTTGGGGTAAGGACATGAGGATTGGAATTCTACTTGAGTTATCAAGATACGGTGGATCATTGCTAAAAGGGTTAGCTAATCTTGAGCACCCTCATAGACTCTTCCAGTTAGAAGTTGTCCATAAAAGCACTTAAGAATACATGATATTGATGAATGTAGTAAATGATGGTATAATTGGAGTGAAATGACATAAAACTGGCTCTCATTTTGCTAAATACTTAACTTACTTATTTCTTATTTGTTACCTCTGCAAATTTTTTCAAATTATGCAAAGCTTATCTATATGTATCTTTTATCCTTGTACTCAGTTGCTTGTGTGCTTAAATTGCCTTGTTTCACGTATATTATAGGTTCAGAGATGGCTAGTAGTTTATGGGTGTGGTGAGCTATGTCATGTGTACTTGTTGTAGGATCCCTAGTATACATGAGTAGACTGGTAAAATTGTACTCTTGAATATGTAATTGAAAGATTGTAATAAGGCACCATTTTTTATATTTTTTGTTGAATGTTGAGACTATTTTTGGTGTCTTTATATTGTTATTTGTTCATGTATGCTAAGCATTTCACGCTTCTGCATGTTGTATTTGATATTCATTTGGTTCATGAGACTGGGATTCCGGTTCCATGGCAGATTCCTTCTTTCTAATACATATCATGATACCCTATCATTGTGTTTTAGGTGGAATTATTATGATACATTATAATGGTATCCTATAAGTTTTTCAAACTCTTAGTTTAAAATATATCAACATTGATCATATCAAAGTGTCTTAATACTTTTACAAAGTTAGTTACGGACTTCATTAATGATCTCCTTGAACACATCAAGATATCCATAATTGTATTTCATTAAATATAATTAGCATATTTGTTGAGTAGCATCAGTAAATATATTGAGGTATCGGTAACTACCTTTAGCATTTATACTATAAGGTCTGTATACGTTAGCATGCATGGGCCCTAATAGAATAAATGCTCTCCCACTACATCTAGCGAAGATGCTTTTGTCATATTTTCCAATAAATAATACTTGCATGTCTCTATAAGTTCATTAACTAAAAGAGTCTAGAAAACCATCATTATGGATTCTAGAAATGCAATTCTCATTTATGTGCTTTAAATGACAATGATATAGGTATTTGATTCATCATTTCATTCAATATATGTGTCATACATATTCATCTCTGCATCTATCGAGTATAGATTGTGAGACATTGCCACACAAGATATTATCTGTTAAAATCAAACATCAATTAATTCATAATAGTCTTGTCCATACAAGATATATGATGTTTTTCAACAATGACAGGTACATAATAGCAATTCACTAATTTTATTACTTGCCCATTAAATGAATAACAAAGTCTAATTTTAGTGGCAGCAACTCTTGCTCCACACAGTTCTAACTTACTTCTTCTCAGGTCCTTAAGTGAAGATCTCTATCTCTTTCTTCTTCCTGAGTTCCTCTATATAAGAGGTAATTTCTTTACCAATGTCCAAACTGGTGACAATGGTGGCACTTCCTTCCTTAATGATTTAAGTGACAAGGAAAGATTCCTTTTGCACTTACCCCTCTTCATATAGAGTGCAGAAGACTTAGACTTCATCTTAGCCTCAAAACTCTTCTTGGTTATGCCTTTGTCCTTAGACTCTATTTCGTTGATCATCATCATGGGTTTGTCCATCTTCATCAAGATGCTAAGCATTTGATAAACTAGCTATATGATTCAGACAACAATTGTAGAATCACATTTGTGGTCAACTCTTGACCTAAAAGAAATATCAGTCACTCTACTGGATCTCCCTTTCTTAGTTTGCACTCAAACAACAATTTGGAGGCATTATACCTTACTTGCTTTACATGATTCTTAAGATGTGTTACCATCTTGAGAATATACATGTTTTCATGTTGTTCATGCAACTCAAAGTTCACACAACTCAAGATTAGGTCTTTGATGTCTGCAACATCATTGGCATGCTTCAAGTAAGCATCCATTTTAGCCTCATATATGTGGTTTTAGCATCCATATGTCAAATCTTATCGTCATAACAAGTTGCAATGAAACCATGATCCTGATGGATTTAACCATGGCAACTAGTGGCAATATCTCATCATGTTCAACACCTTTAACTTGTTTGAAACCCTTTATGACCATATGCTTCCATGTTGGTCTTCTCTCAAAGACCCTAAATGCACCCAATGGGTTTTATCCCAACATGTAGATCCATCAAGGTCATGCATTGGTGGTACACATGGACTCCATCTCGTATCTAATAGCGTCAAGCCATTTCTCAGACTTTGGTCCCTCAATAACATCTAGGTAGGTTGTTGACTCATCACATATGACCAACTTACTGCCTTCTTGAGCCACAATATATCACAATCTTACATGCTCAAGGCATATTCTACTAGATTTATTAGGTTTTGTGTTACATAAAGAATCTTGAGATTCCTCACCAATTTATGATTCTCATTGTTCCCATTGTACCCATTTATATTCAATGTTTTTATTGGTCTCGAACATTTTGAGTTTTACTTTTCTCCCACTAATTCCTTCAGAATTAAATTCCCTTCAAGAATACACCCATCCTAGCAACAAACAATTTTGTTGTCTAATTGGAATATAAAGTATTATTTAACAAAATAACACTTATGTGATTTATGGACAACGTTTTTCAAGAAACTATTTTCTTCCTTAAGCATTCATCTATAATCACTAATAATACATATAGGGACACTTCCCATTCCATATCTCATATGGTGTCTTTTGAACCAATTTAAGATGGTACATTCTTGTAGTGTATAGGATGTGCCAAAGGAAATTGGAACATTAGCTAGGTTGATAATCACACCATGACATAACAAGGTGTGATTCCTTCTTTTTGATACACTATCATAGTGTTTTAGGTCGGTCATTATGATACATTATCATGGTCTCCCAAAAGGTTCCCACACTATTGGTTTAAAATATTTCAACATCAATCATATCAAAGTGTCTGAATACTTTTACCAAGTTAGTTACGTACTTCATTCATGATCTCCTTGTAAAATTCAAGAGATTTTTACTTGTATTTCATTAAATACAATTATCATATCTACTTAGTAACATCAGTAAATATATTGAGGTACCAGTAACTACCTTTAGCATTTATTCTATAAGGTCTATGCAGATCAACATGTATGAGCCTGAATAGAATAAATGTTGTCCCATTGCATTTAGCGAATATGTTTTTGTCATATTTCACAATAAACAAGACTTTCATGTCTCTATCATTTCAATAACTAAAAGAGTCTAGAAAGCCATCATTATGGATTCTAGACATGTAATTCTCATTTACGTGCTTTAGATTACAATGCTATAGGTATTTGAGTCATTGTGTCATTTAGTATACATGTCATACACATTCATCTCGACAACTATCGAGTATATATCATGAGACATTGCCATTTAAGATCTCATCTTTTAAAATCAAACATCAATTTATTTGTAATATTCTTGTCAATACAAGATAGGTGATTTTTTCATTAATGGTAGGTACATAATAGCAATTTACTAATTCTATTACATGCCCATTAAATGAATGACAAAGTCTAATTGTAGTGGTAGAAACTCTTGCTCTATACAGTTCTAATTTACTTCTTCTCAGGTCCTGAAGTGGAGATCTATATCTCTTTCTTCTTCCTGAGTTCCTCTATATAATAGGGCAATTCCTTTACCAATGTTCAAACTGGTGAAAATGGTGGCACTTCCTTCCTTAATCATTCAAGTGAAAAGAAAAGATTCCTTTTTCACTTACCTCTATCCATATCTTGAGTATAGAAGAATTGGACTTCATCTTAGCCTCAAAACTCTTCTTAGACATGTCTTTGTCCTTGGACTCTGTTTCACTCATCATCATTACAAGTTTGTCCATATTAATCAAAATGCCAAGCATGTGATAAATTGGCTATATGATTCAGACAACAATTGTAGAATCATATTTATGTTCAACTCTTGACCTAAAAGAAATCCTAGCCACTCTACTGGATCTCCCTTTGTCAGTTTGCACTCAAACAATGCTTTGGATACATTATACCTTACTTACTTTACATGATTCTGAATAGGTGTTACCATCTTGAGAATATCCATGTTTTCATGTTGTTTAAACAACTCATAATTCACTCAACTCACCATAAGGTCTTCGATTTCTACAGCATCATTGGTATGCTTCAAGTAAGCATCCATTTCAGCCTCAAGCGCATTTGGAGTGGGTTCCTTTGTCTCTCATCTTTCAAGGACATAGGTCTTTCACTAATTGGTGAGAATGCTTCTAAAGATCCTAAACCAGATGCAAAAATAAATTTAGTTTTGTTTGCCCTACTCAAGGACATATATCAATGATAACGTTCTTGTGTTTTCCATTAGGTTCTCCAGATGAAATTTTGCAATTTTGTCAAAACTTTTTGTATTAATGTGATTTAATAAGTTTGATGATATGAATTAGGCCTTTAATTAATTATCCCCACTATTTTGTTCAAATTTATAACCCTCATGTATCAATTTGGAAGATTGCAATGTACAATCTTCTAATGAGCTAAGACCTAAAACAATTAAATTGTTACCCAACTAATGCATCCATCCATAACCAATTATTAAGGCAAGCAACTTTTGTCAATTGCATCTTATGCAATTCTTGGATAGTTGGTATGCACAACTACTTGCCATAGTCCATCTACATGATTCTATGTGCTTAATCTCATTAAGGGAACCTAGTTAAGCTTGACCCAAAAACCAACATGATAAATGTGCACCCCGCTTGGCAGACCCACATTACTACAAAAACACTTCCACGATATAAATAGTGCACCACACTTGGTGTGCCCACACATAGACGATCAAGCTTTTCATGTGTATTGATTATGGAAAGCATATAAGACTTAATATGTTTTATTTAGGGATTTTAAACATATATACATATACATATCTGATCACCACATATTTATAGTATGTATCATATACATGCTATAACCACAATAAAAACATACAATCATAAATATACGAATGATGGTTATGACCAATCTAATGCAATTTGTTAAGAGTCATAAGGAAGTGCTACAGCCTAAGGTCCACATCACATGTAGCAACTTGTTTTGGTGAAGATCCATGCTTAAACTGATCTGGGTTTATGGGTCAACACTTGAACGGATCGGCTCGTGTCATAGTCACTCAGTTGGGTTCTCGAAACAGTTGTCTAGTTCTAGGTTCAACTGAAGTCTGGACTCCTCCATCCGATTGATTGGACCACCAGTGGATTGGTTGATCTTCTCCCACCATCTTCCATCCTTTAGTTGATCAATTCATCTCATGAGTCGGTCGGTTTTTCTAATGCAAAACATCTTCTCTTGATGAAACATTAATTAAAACTATCCTATTTAACATTACCTGGTAAAAGGGAAAACCACAAGTTATATTCGAGGGAAAATAGGAAGAAGAGCATTAATTTGTATTTGAAAAAAAGGAGAGAGGCTCGGTATGCAAACTGAGATATAAATATGAATAAACAACCACAACATGCACGCACAGATCTAGATTTATTGGCCACAACTATGCTTATCATCCACCATCAAAACACTTTTTGGATGATGCATATTGATTGCATATATATCATATCATATAAATATTAGTTTGTGGAATTGTATGTAGTAATTAATCAGATATGCACATTAACCAAATTAATATTCGCATGGTATGAAATAAAATAAATCTGATCAAATTAATTTAAATCCATATATACCTTAAATTAACAAGGCTCTGATACCACTATTGGAAGTTTGGGGTGACAAAAAAGGAACCAGAAATAAAAATTTAAAGCCTGATTCCCCCAATCAATAAGATCGCGCCAACAACAATGTATCTAGGAAGGAAGGTTTGCAAGGTTATTGTAAGACCCCTAAACTTGCTTAATGAGTTGAATAAGCTTAATTACCATAATTTAATGACTATAACCATAATATAACCTTTTCATATGGTTTGAAATCATAATACAAGCCTAAAGTTTCAAATTTGGTCCAATTTGGACACTGTTTGAGTGAGTTATGCAATTTTCTATACATTTTGGACTTTTCTACAATTTACCCAATTGAGGGGTTTTATTTTTTCACATACATTATGTTCCTTAGATGTTATATTATCATTCTTGATTATTTTTACCCATGGGGCTCCTAGTTGAGCCATGGTTTGAAGGTGTCTTCCTCAAGGGTATTTTAGGGTTTACCCCTTCATGGATGAGCTACTTTTAGTAGCTATCAACTAATGAATTATGTGATTGGCTGGGAAATTCGACAAAGGAAAGCTAATAAGGTCTATACAGATAGTGGGAGAGATGCTTGCGTGTGTGCTTGTATATTCTTAATAATTTAAGGCCATGGACACTTGGATAGATACTAGAACTTCAACTTTTTCTTTATCTTTATCTTAAAGTGTCATATACTTATCCCCAAGTACCAAAATGACCCATTTTCTCTCCACCACTTACCTCCTTCTCTGAGCTTCGTTCTTCCTCTGTGATGCTGTGAATTTTTCTGCCCAAGGAAGAAGAAAGTGGGGATCTTCTTGGAACAAATTCTAGGGTTCCAGTTGATTTCCTTTTTGGGTCTAAAAAGCTTCCTCCTAGTGATCTTGACCTAAAAGTGTAAGTATTACCTTATTTCCTCCATTTATTTCTTTGCTCTTCTTCCTCCTATATCTCTGCAGGTCATAAGCCTGTTGTTCCAAGGTGAAAGTGGCCCTAGAACTCAAAAATCTATCCTTCTTATTTCTTTGTCTAGGGTTTTGCTTCTTTGTGGAGAGAAGTGCCTATTTAGCCAAGTTCAGATCTGAATCTAGGGATTTTGTGCCTTATTTGCTTGAGATTCTTGTTGTTTGGGATCTGACCTACTCTATAGAGGCGAGTTATACAACATTCTTCACTTGTATTGCTTACTAGAAGCTTTTTAGTTCATGTTTATGCTTTAATGTGATGATCTAAGCATAAAGAAACCATGATTGTTTAGAATTACAAATTTTTGTGGTGTTCCCTATTTTGTTCCAGTTCTATATGAACTTGTAAACATGTGCATGACCTTCATAAGGTGTAACATTATCTGAGACATGTTTATAGCATCAACCTATGGTGCTAAGCACAAAATAGTTGATGGTTCAAATTAGGGTTTTCAAGCTATTTCTTTCCCTATCACACCATCGATGGTCATACCATTCAATAGCCAATGGTGTTGCTATCTTGGAAACTGATGTTTGTGATCAAGGGTGTCAAATTTATGGTGACAACCTATGGTCACCCCCTCAGGTCAGGTTTTGGCTCAATTAGACGTTTAATTATCATCTACTAAGTATTCTAATGATGTTGTCAATCGATGATGACATTAGCTTAATATTTGATGGTGTTAACTGAATGTATTACTGATCTAACAACCAATGGTGACCTAATGATCACAATTAATGGTGGATCAGGTCATAATCATATATGATGAGTTAATAATGTAATTGTAGATTTGACTAAAACATAAACTAATGGTTCCTTGGTTCAATTGATCTAATGGTTAGACCTATACTTCAATTGATAACCTTGAACAATGAACCTGATCCACTGAATAATATTAGATGCTTCCACATCCAATAGATTAGAATAAATCACATGATATTATATGTGGGTCCTAATGATGATAATTCAATGGTCCAATGCCATTAATTTTTAGTCTCACCTTTTCCATCATATAGTTATATTTGATAAATCACTATAATAAGTGGATACGTAACTCCCATGTGATCTAGCTTGTTATACCTAACCTTAATTTAATTATATGATGTTTATTGGTTATAATCAGACCTCTTGAATGATTAATGTGATAATGAATTACACTCTTCTTATGTTGAAACCACAATGTAGTACTATTTGAATATCATATTGCCTTACCATGTTAATATCTATGGACATATATGTGCTAATCATCTTTTTAGCCTTGTTTAAGGCATGGAATGATGATGATACCTTACTATGAACAATGTGATGGTCTTAACGACCTTTGGGCATGTTTGAAGCCATGATTGAGGTGAAATCCTCTTCATGTTACAATAAGGGTTAAAACCATGGAACTTGTGATAAGATATTGGTATCTTATAAAAGTATGATGATAAGTGTGGTTCATTAATTTGCAATGAATGATAGCATGTGATACTGTGATTAAGATTTATATCTCAAATGTTTTATATCTTTTGATGTTGTTATACATATACTCTTGTTAGAAAAGAATTAGGGTTTGAATGTCTATTTGTATGATTTAGCCTTAATTCACCCAATTGGCATAACTAATTAAGTGAAACTCTAATCATGTAGTGCCCCATGCCATAGATCTATCTGAGTGTCAGAAATTGCCAGATAGTGAAATGAGTATTCCTAAGGGATACTCAGAGCACATATTGATGAGTATGTGGGGTGCTTGTCATCCTAAATTCAAGTGTTAGGGAGGATGACAGTGACCATACCGAGCCCTCAGTTTGAGAACGGTTGTGGTCATGTCTCGGTGGTTATATATATTTATATATACATATATATATGGTAGCGATCCAGTGAGAAACATCCTACGATGAGAGCATGAGAGGCATTTGAATAACTATAAATTCGTAACTGTTTTTTAAAATCCAACCGTATAGATGGAAAAAACATCATTTCATTTACCTTGTCGCAAAAAATCATTCCAATCAGACATTTTTACACATCCATATGTACAATATACACTTTTCACATCCAACGGTCAGCCTGAAATTCAATATAGAGCGTCAAAAAATATTTGGTTGTTGTGAATGATCTACAAATTGGATGGTGATAAAATTTTATAGGAAGGTAGATATTAAGGTATACTTGTAATCTGTACGGTTGGATTATGAATAATTGATCTATGTGGAGAGTTATTCAAATGCCTCTCATGCTCTCACCAGATATGTTTCTCACTGGATCGTTTCCCTATATATATATATATATATATATATATATATATATATATATATATATATATATATATATATGAGATTGGAGGACAACTGTGGTTGTACCTCGGATGGTAGGGTATGCGTACCCACCTCCTTTCACTAGTGTCGTGACCTATACCAAGTACGGACTAGGCTATTAGCAGCTTGACCTTATGTGTCGTTGTGGCAAACCCGTACTGACCGGGGGCGGAGAAGATCTTAGGAGTCCAGCTCTTCCTAGATCTTGTATGGCACTGATTTCGACTTAGTACTGGTCAGTTGGGATTTGAGTGGTATTTCCCAAATCCCTTAGGGCAATGTAATAAAAGAAGTGATACTAGTTGTGTAGTATATTTCTAGGGTTTAATACGCATCACATTGGTTGATTAACCCTTGTCTTGTCTTTACACTACATAGTTCTTACATGATGCAGACTTATGAAAATTGTGCAATTCTACTTGATGTTACAACTTATTTGCTTAACTACTTAGTATGCTTAAAATATTTAATCTATTCATATTGCTTATTCAAGACCCTAGCTACTCAATGTATTTATTGTTAATTAATATGTTATAATCAATATATGTTGGAGAGAGTTATATCTCTCGCTGGGACTGGGTCTCACATGTGGGTCACCACATTTTTTAGGGTGGTCGCAGGCAACAAAGTTGAGGTTGTGCTATGGAAGAGAACCAACCTGGTGATCAATAGATTTAGAAGGTTGGTTAGTTGTAGATGTTAGTAGTAGAGTCCTAGTGTCATCCATGTACTCTCAGGTCCAGGTATGGGATGTGTTTTCTAGATGATGTACTCGTATCGACATGAGATTTTGGTAGTGTGCCAATGTTTGTAAATATATGGCATGTACATGTGAAATATCTTTTGTATGCAGGATGTGAATGAGGTCTTTAGACCCATATGTAAATACTTTTTACAGCATATGAGAATGGAATAATGGATCTTTTGTAAATATTCTAGTGTTTATTGACATTATTGGAAATGGTTTTAATTATCCCGCATTTTGACTATGTGATTAATTAGTAGTTGATCGTGTTTTGTGTTTTGAGTAATCTCATTTAGCGTGACGAGGTGTCATAGTTAAGTTGGTATCAGAGCTCTAGGTTTACTGAGTTTACCTGGACATTGGATTTAGGTTTGAGTCTGTTCTTATGTATCCAACATATCTGATCATAGTTTATGCTTATGCAGATATGTCTGGAGTACATGAAGAACACGTTGAGAGTAGCTATGTTGCACTAGGAGGAGATGCTAGGAGGCAGGAACACTATGAGAGAGTGCCAGAAGAAGGGCCAGCGCAGCCCGTAATGCCTCATCTAGACCCAACAATGATGGTCAATCATGAGTTTCAGTCTATGTTTAGACAGATGATGGCCACAATTACACATATCACTGACAGAGCGCCAGCACCTCAAGCTAGGGCAGTCGCCTTTAATGTGGAGTCCCAAGGTGTCGGGAAGACATTTGAACATCTTAGACGTGTTGGGGCGATTGAATATGCATGTACTTTTGATCCAATAGACGATGATATGTGGTTGACTGAGCTGGAAAAGGCATTCAAAATCCTAAACATCACTGAAGAAGACAAAGTTAAGCATGCAGTATACTTGTTGAAGGGTAGTGTTGGCCACTGGTGGGCCATAGAAGAGGAGAAAAGGCCAGGAGTTGTGATAGGATGGGAGGATTTTCAGAGAGAATTTGTTAGCCGATATTTTTCAGATACCTACCTAGATGAGAAAATCACTCAGTTTGAAAAGATTTGTCGGGGAGCTATGACTATCAATGAGTATGAATCAAATTTTATGGAACTTCTGAGGTTCTGCCCATACATGGAAGCAACAGATAAGGAAAGGATATGGAGATTTGAGAAGGGTCTGAGTACTGAGTTGACTACTACAGCATTAGCCTTGGAGAAAAGGGATAGGTTTTCCACCTTTTTGGAATCTGTCAGGAGGATTGAGAGGTATGCCATAGAGAATCGTGAAGCTAATGCTAAGAAGTGACCTATGCAGTTTCAAGGGCAATCATATGGAGGTTTTAAGAAGCCAAGGTTTTTCCCACCGCCTTCACAACCAAGGTCAACCTTCACTGAACCAAGATCACATGCATTGTCACAGTGGACCCCGAGTAGGGGTAGAGGTCACAGTTTTCTACCAACAGGAGCTCACAATTCATCATCAGTCTCAGTTATAGGAACGTTTAGACCACATAGTGATAACCGAGTGTGTCAACAATGTGGACAGATAAGGCATATTAGATGGAATTGCCCTATGAAGGTTGAGGAGGTGACTCAACAGCCAAGGCAAAATCAACAGGGATCACAGCAATGACAGTTTGATATTGGTAGTAGAAGAGGACGTGGTCAGGCATCCCATGTAGGATCCTCAGGACAGGTGAGTAGAGGATGTGGACGGCAGCAAGTGACAACAAGGTTCTATGCCATGACCCAGCCGGAAGCAGTGGTCAATCCACAAGTCGTGACAGGTCAGATGGAATTATTTCATTCTAATTTGTCTGCTTCTTGTTTCGTATCTGTGTTAGTAGATCCGGGTGCGACGGACTCTTTTATCACTAGAGAGGTGATAGGTAGTTGTTATCTACCTGTTAGTCTTAGATCTGATAGCCTGTGGCTAGAGACTCCTTTGGTTGATTCTGTCGAGTTGCAGGAAGTGTGCCCTTCTTGTGTTCTTTCTTTTTCTGGACACAACATTCAAGTGGATCTTTTGCCAATTGACATGCATGGTTTTGATGTAATCCTAGGAATGGATACCTTGGAAAAATATAAGGTAGTCTTGGACTGTAGTACTAAGGTGGCAAAGTTCCATGATGGAGATGTACAATGGCTTTTCTAGGGTGATAGGAAGATTCTTCCTACATGTTTGATGTCAGCTATGACAGTTGAGAAGTTGATGAGACAAGGATATGAGGCTTTCTTAGCTCATGTTGTGGATACCAAGGTGGGAGGTCCTAGTATCCAGGAGGTACCAGTGGTGCGAGAATTCGAGGATGTCTTTCCTGAGGAATTTTCTAGCATTCCCCCTCCTAGAGAGATTGAGTTTGAGACCAATCTTGTTACTGGAACACAACCCATAGCACAGACAGCGTACAGAATGGCACCAACAGAGATGAAGGAGTTAAAGAAAAAGTTACAAGAACTATTAGAGAAGGGTTTTATCAGGCCAAGCACTTCCCCTTGGGGTGCTCCCGTGTTGTTTGTTAAAAAGAAGGATGGTTCAATGAGGCTGTGTATAGACTACATACAGTAGAATAAGGTGACGATAAAGAATAAGTATCCTTTGTTGAGGATTGATGATCTTCTTGATCAGTTGAGAGGTGCCACTGTGTTTTCAAAGATAGACCTGAGGTCAGGTTGCCATCAGTTGAGAATTAAGGCTGATGACATACCCAAGTCAGCTTTTAGGACTAGGTATGGTCATTATGAGTTTGTGGTTATGCCATTTGGGCTAACCAATGCACCTCCAGCTTTTATGGATCTAATGAATAGGGTGTTTAACCTTATCTTGATCAGTGTGTGGTTGTGTTCATAGATGATATCCTGATATACTCTAAGGATAGTCAACAGCATGAGAAACACCTTCGCTATGCATTGATTTTGTTGAGGCGGCATCAACTATATGCTAAGTTCAGCAAGTGTGAATTCTGGTTACCTGAAGTGTCTTTTCTGGGCCATGTTATATCTGCAAAAGGCATTTGTGTTGATCCTAAGAAAGTGGAATTTGTACTAGAATGGGAACAACCAAAGACACTAACAGAGATATGTAGTTTCCTAGGTCTGAAAGGTTACTACAAGAGGTTCATCAAAGACTTCAGTTCTATAGTGTTACCCCTAACTAGGTTAACCAGGAAGGATGTTCCTTTTGCTAGGAATGATAAGTGTCAACATTCTTTTCAGCTTTTGAAAGAAAAGTTGACTAGTGCACCGGTGTTAGTATTACTAGAGCAAGGATAAGGCTATATTGTCTTTTGTGATGCTTCAAAGAATGGGTTGGGATGCGTGTTGATGTAGGATAAAAAAGTGATTTCTTTTACTTTGCGACAACTTAAGAAACATGAGGAGAATTACCCAACACATTATTTGGAGCTTGCAACGATGGTCCATGCCTTAAATATCTGGAGACACTATCTTTATGGAGAAAAGTGTCAGATCTTCACTGACCACAAGAATCTACAATATATCTTCTCCAAACAAGTGTTGAATATGAGGCAGAGGAGATGGATGGAGCTGATTAAGGATTATGATTGCACAATAGACTACCATCCAGGGAAAGAAAATGTGGTAGCTGATGCATTGAGTAGAAAGTCATCTTCATTATCAATGATAGATAATGCACAATTAAATTCCTTAATGTGCCATAAGAGAGATATGCTAGTGTCTCTTCGCCAGATGAATGTACAGCTAGAAGTTTCCTTATTGGCAGGATTGTTGGCACAGTTACAAGTGAAACCTACCTTGAGACAGTAGATTCATGATGCACAATAGAATGATATTGTGATACAGAATATCCAATCAAGGATTGATAGTGAAAAGTATGATGCCTTTCATGAGGCAAATGATGGTACAGATTGTTACCACAATAGGACAGTTGTTCCTAATGTTGATGGGTTGAGGAAGATGGTACTTGAGGAGGCTCACTCCTCCATGTATGCAATGCATCCTGGAAGCACCAAGATGTACTAAAACTTGAAAGACATGTATTGGTGGCCAGGTCTAAAGCGTGATGTGGCAGAATTCATTGCCAAATGTCCAGTTTGTCAGCAGGTAAAGGATGAGCACTAGAATCCTGTAGGGACATTACCCTTACCAATACCATAGTGGAAATGGGATCATATTACTATGGACTTTTTGGTTGGTCTTCCTAGGACAGCCAAGGGTCATGATTCCATATGGGTGATAGTAGACAGATTGACTAAGTCAGCTCATTTTCTGCCAGTTAAGATGATGTTTACAGCAAAGAAATTTGCATAAATATATGTTGATGAGATAGTTTGTCTGCATGACATTCCAGTGACTATAGTTTCTGACAGAGGTCCACAGTTTACAAGTCATTTTTGGGAGCGTCTGCATTCAGCAATGGGAATAGAGTTGAGATTTAGCACAACTTTTCATCCGCATACTGATGGCCAGTCTGAAAGAACTATTCAGACTTTAGAGGATCTCTTGAGGGCATGTGTGCTGCAATTTCTTGATAGTTGGGATGTACATTTAACTTTGATAGAGTTTGCATACAACAATAGCTATCAAAGAAGCATAGATATGGCTCCTCTTTTCTGGCATGAGACAGGTGAATATCAACTTTTGGGTCCTGAGCTACTACAACAGACTACAGAAAAGATTAAAGTGATACAACAATAGTTGAAAGCATCCCAGGATAGGCAAAAATCTCATGCAAATAACCGATATAGACCACTTGAGTTCCAAGTGGGAGATAGAGTATATCTTATGGTTTCTCCTTGGAAAAGTGTACTGAGGTTTGGAAAGAAGGGTAAGTTGGCTCCTAGATTTATGGGACCATACCCAGTCCTAGCTCGTATTAGAAAGCTAGCATATAAGTTGGAACTACCACCAGAGCTACATAGATTGCATAATGTCTTTCACATCTCTATGTTGAGGAAATGCCATCTAGATACTGACCAGACAATCCAACTAGTCGAGGATGAATTAGATGAGGATATCTCCTATGTTGAGGGTCCTGTGTTGATCTTGGATAGAAGGGTGAAAAAGTTGAAGAGAAAAGATGTAATACTTGTGAAAGTTTTGTGGCATCACCTTGTAATAGAGGAATCCATATGGGAACTGGATAATGAGATGCGTAGAAAATACCCATCTCTTTTTGCGTAGGATTTCGAGGCAAAATCCTTGTTAGGGGTTTATAGTTGTAAGGCCCCTAAACTTGTTTAATGAGTTGAATAGGCTTAATTACCATATTTTAATGACTATAACCCTAATATAACCTTGTGATACAGTTTGAAATCATAATACAAGCTTAAGCTTCAAATTTGGTCCAATTTGGACATTGTTTGAGCAAGTTATGCAATTTTTTGTACATTTTGGACTTTTCTATAATTTAACCAATTGATGGGTTTTATTTGCAATTTGTCACATACATTATGTTCCTTATATGTTATATTATCATTCTTGAGTATTTTGACCAATGGGGCTCCTAGTTGAGTCATGGTTTGAAGGTGTTTTCCTCAAGGGTATTTTAGAGTTTACCCCGTCATGGATGAGATACTTTTAGTAGCTATCAACTAATGACTTATGTGATTGGCTAGGAAATTCGACAAAGGAAAGCTAAGCATGTCTATACAGATAGTGGGAGATCTTCTTGTATGGGTGGTTTTATATTCTTAATAATTTAAGGCCATGGACACTTGGATAGATACTAGAACTTCAACTTTTTCTTTTTCTTTATATTAAAGTGTCATATATGTATCCCCAAGCACCAAAACGAGCCATTTTCTCTCCACCACTTCCCTCATTCTCTGACCTTCTTTCTCCCTCTGTGCTGCTACGAATTTTGCTTCCCAAGGAAGAAGAAAGTTGGGATCTTCTTGGAAAAAATTCTAGGGTTGCAATTGATTTCCTTTTTGGGTCTAAAAAGCTTCCTCTTAGTGATCTTGACCTAAAAGTGTAAGTATTACCTTATTTCCTCCATTTTTTTGTACTTCTTCCTCTTATATCTCTCCACGTCAAAATCCTACTATTCCATGGTGAAAGTGGCCTAGAACTCTAAAATCTATCCTTCTTGTTTCTTTTCCTAGGGTTTTGCTTCTTTGTGGAGAGAAGTGCCTACTTAGCCAAGTTCAGATCTGAATCTAGGGATTTCTTGCCTTATTTGCTCGAGATTCTTGCTTTTTGGGATCTAAAATATTCTATAGAGGCGAGTTATATAACATTATTCACTTATATTGCTAACTAGAAGCATGTTAGTTCATATTTATCCTTTAATGTGATGATCTAAGCATAAAGAAACCATTCTTGTTTGGAATTACGAATTTTTGTGGTGTTCCTTATTTTGTTCCAGTTCTATATGAACTTTTAAACATGTGTATGACCTTTCTAAGGTGTAACATGATCTGGGACAGGTTGATAGCATCAACCTATGGTGCTAAGCACAAAATAGTTGATGGTTCAAATTAGGGTTTTCAAGCTATTTCTTTCCCTATCACACCACCGATGGTCATACCATTCAATAGCCAATGGTGTTTCTATATTAGCAACTGATGTTCATGATCAAGGGTGTCAAATTTATGGTGACAACCTATGGTCACCCTCTTATTTCAGGTTTTGGCTCAATTAGACGTTTAAATACCATCTACTAAGTATTCTAATGATGTTATCAATCGATGATGACATTAGCTTAATATTTGATGGTGTTAACTGAATGTATTACTAATCTAACAACCAATGGTGACCTAATGATCACAATTAATGGTGGATCAGGTCATCATCATATATGATGAGTTAAGAATGTAATTGTAGATTTGACTAAACCTTAAACTAATTGTTCCTTGGTTCAATTGATCTAATGGTTAGACCTATACTTCAATTGATAACCTTGGACAATGAACCTGATCCAATGAACAATATTGGATGCTTTCACATCCAATAGATTAGAATAAATCACATGGTATTATATGTTCGTCCTAATGATGATAATTCAATGGTCCAATGCCATTAATTTTTAGTCTTACCTTTGCCATCATATAGTTATATTTGATAAATCACTATAATAAGTGGATGTATAACTCCCATGTGATCTACCTTGTTATACCTAACCTTAATGTAATTATATGATGTTGATTGGTTATAATCAGACCTCTTGAATGATTAATGTAATAATGAATTACACTCCTCTTATGTTGAAACCACAATGTAGTACTATTTGAATATCATATTGCCTTACCATGTTAATATCTATGGTCACATATGTGCTAATGATCTTTTGAGCCTTGTTTAAGGCATGGAATGATGATGATAACCTTACTATGAATAATGTGATGGTCTTAACAACCTTTGGACATGTTTGAAGCCATGATTGAGGTGAATTCCTCTTCATGTTCCAATAAGGGTTAAAACCCTGAAACTTGTGATAAGATATTGGTATCTTGTAAAAGTATGATGATAAGTGTGGTCCATTAATTTGTAATGAATGATAGCATGTGGTAATGTGATTAAGATTTATATCTCAAATGTTTTATATCTTTTGAAGTTGTTATACATATACTCTTGTTAGAAAAGAATTAGGGTTTGAATGTCCAATTGTATGATTTAGCCTCCAATTGGCATAACTAATTAAGTGAAACTCTAATCATGTAGTGCCATGTGCCATAGATCTATCTGAGTGTTAGAAATTTCCAGATAGTGAAGCGAGTATTCCTAAGGGATACTCAGAGCGCATACTGATGAGTATGTGGGGTGCTTGTCATCCTGAATTCAAGTGTTAGGGAGGATGACAATGGACATACCTAGCCCTCAGTTTGAGAACGGTTGCGGTCGTGTCTCGGTGATTTTATATATATATATATATATTTATTTATTTATTTATTTATTTATTTATTTATTTATATTTTTATTTTTATATATATACACACACACATATATATGATGAGATTGGAGGACAACTTTGGATGTACCTCAGATGGTAGGGTATGCGTACCCACCTCCTTTCACTAGTGTTGTGGCCTATACCAAGGATGGACTAGGTTGTTAGCAACTTGACCTTATGTGTCGTTGTGGTGAACCCATACTGATCGGGGCGGAGAAGATCTTAGGAGTCCAGCTCTCCTAGATCTTATATGGCACTCATTTCGACTTAGTAGTGGTCAGTCAGGATTTGAGTGGTATTTCTCAAATCCCTTGGGGCAATGTAATAAAAGAAGTGATACCAGCAGTGTAGTATAATTGCTAGGGTTTAATACGTATCACATTGGTTGATTAACCCTTGTCTTGTCTTTACACTACATAGTTCTTACATGATGCAGACTTATGAAAATTGTGCAATTCAACTTGATGTTACAAATTATTTGCATAACTACTTAGTATGCTTAAACTGTTCAATATATTCATATTACTTATTAAATACCCTAACTACTCGGTGTATTTACTGTTAATTAATATGTTATAATCAATATATGTTGGAGAGAGTTATATCTCTCGCTGGGACTGGGTCTCACCCGTGGGTCACCACATTTTTTATGGTGGTTGCGGGCAATGAGGTCGAGGTCGTGTTGTGGAAGAGAACCAACCTGGTGATCAATAGATTCAGAAGGTTGGTTAGTTGTATATGTTAGTAGTGGAGTCCTAGTGTCGTCCCTGTACTCTTAGGTCTGGGTATGGGATGTGTTTTCTAGATGATATACTCGTATCGACACGAGATTTTGGTAGTGTGCCAATGTTTGTAAATATATGACATGTACATGTGAAATATCTTTTGTGTGGAGGATGTGCCTGAGGTCTTTGGACCCATATATAAATACTTGTTACAATATATAAAAATGGAATGATGGACCTTTTGTAAATTTTCTAGAGTTTATTTACTGTGACACACCATTCAGACAAAACGTCATTAACTAAGCGGAAGCGATCATTAACAGTGGATTACTGAAAATCACTAAAAATTAAAACCATTTACAAAGAGATCCAAACAAAAGAGAACTCTTTTATCAAGAACCAAAGTATTTTATTTACATCCTGGTTCATTAGTACATATCCTGTACCATCCCTTCTCGAGGATTACAAGCATCAACTGCTCTACTAAAACTATACACATGCAGCATAAGAACCTCGAGGCATCAAGCCAAAATCTCAGATCGATTCATTAAAATCACTAACTACTAACTCTGAGGACCTGAGAGTATAGAGATGACACATAGGACTCTCTATACAAAATATGACAGACAGTGCCTCCACTTGGAATATCACTACTGTCCTTGTTGATGTTGTTGCTGCTGCTCTTCCTCTGCTATAGGGTTTCTGACTCTTCTTCCGCGTCTACCTAAAAAGTGTTGGTGACCAACGGAGTGAGACCCAGTCCCAGCGAGAGATATAACTCTCCGCCAAAAACATTATTATTGTAGTTTAATAGAATAAAACTGAGTAGAGGAATCATATATATTCAACAATAGATAAATCAATGTCTAAACATATTAGAGCAATATTCTTATTCAAAGCATTTCAGCTATGACTTGATAAAGCAGCATGTCACTTATCCAATAAGGAATGGAAGAACATGTATAACATTTATCCATCTAGGATATTCTAAGAAAGGTAACATCAATCAATGATTCTCGTATTTCAACCTTAAGCAAATATGCTACATGGTTGATTACATTTTACAATCATACTTAAGCCCTGAGGAGATGAGGTATACCGCTCATACTCCAACTGACCACTACAAAGTCGAGATCAGTACCATACATAGGTCAAGGAAGATCTGGATTTCCATGACCTCATCCTCCTCAGTCAGTGTGAGTACAAAATGCAGGACATCTTGTGTCTCTACTAAATAGCTTTCCAGGGTATACTGGAAACTTCACTATATAGTTACAGTGGTGGATGTACTCTCTTTGCAATTGAGAGATTTCATGTTTATCTCACATTGATTCGGCATTAACATCATTGGGAGATTCATGATACATCCATCTCAGCATTAACATTATTGGGATATTCGTGATACATCCATCCCGGCACATATAATGAAGGATTGAGAGATTTAATGTTTATCTCACATCAATTCCTCCTTAGGGCGTAAGGATATTCACGCCCATAGCCCCCACATTCTCAACAGTATGCCCTCCAGAAGATCCCGTGGGAAAACCTATTTCGCCATCACCAACTACTGACGATGATGGATCTATGGCCAGGGCTCTACATGATAAGATTTCACTTGATTAATTAAGTACATTTACCATATTCTTTTAGCATCAATCAGGTTTTCAAACATAATTTATTATACCAAATGATACAAAGAATGTGTAATACTTCTATCAAGTACTTTTCGAAGCTTTATAAAACATTGAGATCTCAATCCCTTGTCACATCATGGGCACTCTCATCCCTTAACTCTCACCCTCATTTCATTAAAGAACACTTGCTACCACTTATCAGGTAACTAATACCTTTATGTCATCTGACCAAGGTAAACATGATACTTGCTACACAAGCATCTCACATGGCTTTCTTGTTACCTCTTACTAGGCAACAAAGCATATTATGGCTCACAAGTCCCATAAAACAATTTCAATAATAAAACATCATAGCTCGTACCTGGCTATGCCCAACATCTCATGGAACCTTCATGGTTAGTACTCATGATAACTGTTATATCAATTACAAATCAGAACTATGCAATGTAAGGTAGCATCATTATTTCCTTCATTAGGGTTAGAGTTTCCTAATTCATGTCAATTAGGAATACACATCCCATTACCCAAAATTAGGGTTTCACATCAAATCACTACATTAAGGTTTCACATGGCATCACCCTAGATTAGGGTTTCACACATCATTATCTTGAATTAAGATTCCTTATAACTTTTCCCCAAATTAGGGTTTTATGTAACTTTACCCAAAATTAGGGTTTCATGAAGCATCCTCTTAAATTAGGGTTTTTCATTATATTACCCTGAATTGGGATTTCTCATATCATCATCGTAGATTTGGGTTACACTATTACCCTAGATTAGGGTTTCACCTAGCTTTGCCCTGAATTAGGGTTAGGGCTCATCAACCTTCTCGATTAGGGTTTCATGATCTCTTTATCAAGGATCATACCCTAATTACATATTTTATTCATGTTGAAAGTGTTGAGGATTAACCACTACATGATTATTATACATGTATGAATTCCTCTCTCTCATCCTCTCTAGGATGCTGATTACTTCAAGCTTGATTAGATTAGGTCAACCCTTCATTCAAGTACATACATTTAGGGTTAGCATAGTGTATTGAGATATTGCTTCCATAAGCATCAAAGGTTAACCCCTCTAAGGGTACTAATCACCCTAGTACCTTAAAGGTACAACCATTGTAATTATCTTTAGTATACATCATTAACAATCATGGGGTTAATTGATCTTTCATCACATTAGGTCTTCAAACGGTTTTGGTTACATTGAACCTCCAAACGGTTTTGACCCCTCAACCTCCAAACGGTTTGAGATCGTTTGCTCTCCAAATGGTTTTGAAACCATTTGGGCATCTAGGGTTGAGACCGTTTGCCCTCCAAACGGTTTTGAAACTATTTGGACACTCAACCCTTGAAACTGTTTGATCACATGTACATTGAAACCGATTGGACCCATCAACATTTGAAACTGATTGGATAAATCAACCTTGAAACCGATTGGACCTCCAAACGGTTTGAGATCATTTGATCTTAAATGGTTTGAGGACTGTTTGATTCCAAACACTTTCAATACCGTTTGGACTCAAACGGTCTCAAGACCGTTTGGTCCAAACTACATTGAAATCGAAAGGATCATCTAGGGTTTTCCTTCAACCAATCAATTAGGGTTTGCTTCACTGAATCATTCATCAATTGGAGCATTGAGAGTACATCAAATTATAACCCTTGGATCTCCAACCATTCTTCATAGCCCTTTACCTCCAAACGGTTTTGAGACCATTTGGTCTCAAACGGTTTTGAGACCATTTGCACCATCAACCATAAAATTGATTCAATTCAATTAGGGTTTCAACACTTCAACCCAATTAGAGTTTGTAATTAGTAGATTATCCATCACTGAACTTATTATAAGTCAATCAATTAGAACCATTGGATCAACATCAAACTACATCAGCAAGTATCTCCATACGTTCTTGAGACCATTTGATCCCAAACGGTCTTGAGACCGTTTGGTTTCAATCGGTCTTCAGACCGATTGGTCTCAAGTTGAAACTGTTTAGACCTGATTTTTCTTGAGGTGTGTGCTAAGATGACATCATCATCTTCAAGCTTCAAACCTTCGAAATTTGTTGTGATCTTTGTGGTGATTTTCAAAAATTAATCAAAAGGGAATTCGGGAAAGAAAATGGAATCAACATATGATGAAGAAATGAAATCAATAATGATATTTAAGGGTTCAAGTTATATAAACCACCTCTAAATTTGAATCCAAGCTTCAAGCTTCACGTATGTAATGGTGAATTAAGCTTTCTCAACTTCCCAAGGTCCGTCCTCAAGTCTTTGAGTGAAAAGAATGGCTAAAGTTGAAGATTGAATGGAGAAAGGAAGAAAATAAGCATTGAATTTCGATTTCCACCATGAAATCAAGGTTGAAGATGATTAAGGAGCTCACCTACAGGTTGGGTTACATCCTCCTGTTGCTCCTAATCTCCCTTGTGCTCGGCCAAAGCAAAGAAAGAAATAAGAGTCAAAAAATCCTTTCATGTGGTGAAAGAATGGAGTGTATATAAGGAAAATTCAAGAGAGAGAAAGTGTTATAAAAATCCTTCAATTCCCTAAATTGGTGCCACTTATCCCCCTCACTTCCTTACATATGAAGCCATCATCCTCCCCTTCTAAATCCTCTTCTTTATCCATGAATTCAAAGAAAACAATTAAGCACCTTAATCAATATAATAATAATATCCAAAAGTTAGTGGATATTACTTTTTCTTTAACTAATGTGAGTGGGCTCTCCACTCACTTTAGATATTTCGGTGCCATTGCAAGGCACAAGAACGTCCATACTTATATAAATTCAACCATTATATTTTTGGTTGAAGGGCACTTCCATTAATATATTTATTTTTGCATTAAATTGAATTAGGGTTTCAATTATGCTTAAATCTTGATTATTTTAATATCAAGATCCTCTCTCCCCCAAAGAGATTCAAATGAGACGCCCCTCTGATTTTCTTGTCTCTAATTGATACCAAGAAACATTAGGGACTCTCTAGAAGTGTTATTTTTCATATTGAACCCTAGGTTTTGGGTAAATTGCACATTACACCAAAACTAGGTTTTAATGCACAAACATTGCTTAATAAGCTCTTTCTTGGTACTCAGGCTTGTGGAAGCCATACCTCTGCATCATTTTCATTCTTATGATGCTTCAACACTTGAGGAACGTTTTATCATGTAACATTTGCAAGTTAACCCCTCAACTTGGGTAATTTGCACTTTAGTCCAAAACGGTCAAATCATTGTTTTCATCATTATTCAAAAAGGACTAAAACTGAAACATAAGTTCCTATTGAGCCTTAATTACTTTTCAAAAGACAAGAGAAAGCATATAATTATCTTTCTTAAACAAAACATCTAGGGTTAAATCATAACCCAGATCAGGGATGTTACAAATTATCCACCCCTAACAGGGATTTCGTCCCCCAAATCATCAAGAGAAAAGAGAAGGGTACTTCCTCCTCATCTCTTCCCCTAGCTCCCACGTAGCTTCTTCAATGCCATGGTGATGCCAGAGAACTTTCACAAGACATATGTCTTTCTTTTTCAACTTTTTAATTCTTTTATCAAGAATCATCACAGATCCTTCAACATATGATATATCATCATTTAATTCTACCTCCACAGGTTGCAAAACTAACTTTGTGTCAGGATGACACTTTCTCAGCATGGAGATATGGAACACTGGATGCAACTTATGCAGCTCAGGTGGCAACTCCAGCTTATAAGCTACCTTTCCAATTCGTTCAATGATTGGATAAGGCCCCATAAATCTAGGAGCTAACTTTCCCTTCTTTCCAAATCTAAGGACACCTTTCCAAGGTGAGACCTTGAGATATACTATGTCTCCAATTTGGAATTCTAAAGGTCTTCACTGTTTGTCGGCGTACGACTTCTGTCTATCCTGTGCAGTCTTTAATTGTTGTTGTATTACTTTAATCTTCTCATTTGTTTACTGTACTAGCTCAAGACCCAAAAGTTGATATTCTCCTGTTTCATACCAGCATAAAGGAGATCTACAATGTCTACCATATAATGCTTCATATGGTTCCATATCAATACTGTGTTGATAGCTATTATTATAAGCAAATTCTATCAAGCTCAGGTGTAGATCCCAACTTCCTACAAACTGAAGGACGCATGCCCTAAGAAAATCCTCCAAGTTTTATATGGTCCTCTCAGATTGTCCATCTATCTGTGGGTGAAAGGCAGTACTAAACCTTAACTGCGTACCCAAAGCTTTATGGATTCACTCCCAAAAATGACTCGTGAACTGGGGACCTCTATCAGAAACAATAGTAGTTGGAACCCCGTGCAACCGCACTATCTCATCTATATATATCTGTGCAAGCTTCTCAGTAGTGTAGGTTGTTTTGACGGGAATGAAATGTGTTGTCTTAGTCAACCTATCAACTATCACCCATATGGAATCATGACCTTTGGTTGTTCTAGGAAAACCAACCACAAAATCCATGGTCACATGATCCCATTTCCACTGCGGTATAGGCAAAGGTTGCATTGTTCCTGCGGGCTTTTGATGTTCACCTTTAACCTGCTAACACACCGGACATCACATAACAAACTCAGCTACGTCCTTCTTCAATCCTGGCCACCAATACATATCCTTCAAATTACAATACATTTTGGTGCTCCCTGGATGCATTTCATACATCAAGAATGAGCTTCCTCCAGAACTAACTTCTTTAAGTCATTGGCATTAGGTACTACCATCCTACCATGGTAACAGACTACCTGATCCTCTGACTCATGAAAGCCATCCCGTTTCTCACTACCATACTCTGACTTGATCTATTGAACCACAATATCAGCTTGTTGTGCTTCTTTAATCTGTTGACTCAGAGTAGGTTTCACTTGCATCTCAACTAACAGCCCGGCTAACAATGATACCTTAACCTGTGTATTGTTTTGCCTCAACAAGATAAGCATGTCTCTTTTAAAGCACACGAAGGAGTTTAACTGTGCTTTATCTAAGGCTGGTGATGATGATTTCCTACTTAGTACATCAGCCACTACATTAGCCTTCCCTGGATGATAATCAATTGTACAATCATAGTCCTTGATTAACTCCATCCAGTGGCGTAGTCTCATGTTCAACTCATGTTGTGAGAATATATATTTTAGATTCTTATGGTTTGTGAAAATCTGGAATGTTTCTCCATAGAGATAATGTCTCCAGATCTTCAAAGCATGGACCACAACAGCTAGTTCCATATCATGTGTCAGATAATTCTCCTTGTATTTCTTAAGCTGTCGAGAGGCAAAAGAAATCACTTGATTATCATGCATCAACACACATCCTAAACCATTCTTAGATGCATCACATAAAACTATGTACCCCTTCCCTTGCTCAGGTAATACCAGGACAGGTGCACTTGTTAACCTTTCTTTCAACAGTTGGAAAGAATGTTGACACTTGTCATTCCAGACAAAAGGAACCTCCTTCCTAGTCAACTTGGTTAGGGGTAAAGCTATAGAACTGAAGTTCTTAATGAACCTCCTATAATATCCTACTAGACCTAGGAAATTGCGTATCTCTATCAGTGTCTTTGGCTATTCCCATTGCAGGACAGATTCTACCTTCTTAGGATCAACATGGATACCTGAGGCAGATATTACATGTCCTACAAAAGAAACTTCTAGTACCAGAACTCGCATTTGCTAAACTTAGCATACATCTTATGCTCTCTTAGCAAAGTTAAAGCCTGAAGGAGGTGATGCTCATGCTATTGAGCATCTCTACTGTATATCAAGATGTCATCTATGAAGACTACTATGAACTAATCAAGAAAAGGACGGAAGATTCTATTCATGAGTTCCATGAATGCAGCTGGTGCATTAGTTAGTCCAAACGACATAACTATGAACTCATAGTGGCCATACCTTATCCTAAAGGCATACTTAGGTATGTCACTCTCCTTGATACGCAACAGATGATATCCCGACCTCAGATCTATCTTAGAGAAGATAGTTGCACCACGCAACTGATCAAACAGGTCATCTATTCTTGGCAGAGGATACGTGTTCTTTATGGTTACTTTATTCAACTGTCTGTAATCAATACATAACCGCTTAGATCTATCCTTCTTCTTGACAAAGAGAATCGGAGCACCCCATGGTGAAGTACTCGGTCGGATAAAACCTTTCTCAAGCAACTCCTGCAGCTGTTTCTTGAGCTCTGCCATCTCAGCAGGTGCCATTCTATACGGTGTTTGTGCTATTGGTTGCGTTCCCGGAATTAGATTAATCTCAAAATCAATCTCTCTGGGTAGAGGAACACCTAGAAGTTCCTCAGGGAACACATCTTCAAACTCCCTAACTATTGGAGCTTCAAAAATATTAGGGCTCTCCATTGTGGTGTCTACCACATGTGCCAAGAATGCAAAGCATCCTTGTCTCATCAGATTCTCAGCTACCATAGTTGATACAAGATAGGTTGGAAGAATCTTTCTATCTCCCTGAAAGATCCATGTGTCACCGTCATCTGTGAACATAGCTTGCTTGGATTCACAATCCAAGACAACCTTATACTTTTCTAGGGTGTCCATCCCAAGAATTATATCGAACCCGTACATCTCAAGTGGTATAAGATCCACCTGAATGTGATGTTTAGAAAAGGAAAGAATGCAGGAAGAACACAGCTCCTGTAGCACTGTAGATCCTAGCAAAGGGGTTTCTAATAACAAACTATCTGCCCTATGAGCAACTGTCATATTGCAGTCAAGGATCACTTCTCTAGTGGCAAAGGAATGTGTAGCACCCAGATCAATCAAAATAGATACGAAGCAGGATGAAGACATATCAGAATGAAATAGTTCCATCTGACCTGTCACAACTCCAGGGTTGACTACTGCTTCAGGTTGATTCATCGCATAGAATATCGTTGTTGCTTGTTGTTGACCCTATGCTCAGTTGTTGGGTGCCGACAAACCAGCTTGGGATGCTTGTCCACGTCCTCTAGCGCCACTCAAAAATTTTCGCCTCTAAGAGCCTTGCTAACTCTGCCTCGGAGGTTGAGTCACACTTACATCTCTAGCTCGACAGTCTTTCATCAAATGCCCCATCTTTCCGCATATAAAACAGCCTCTGCTCTCCCTCTGTGGCCTGGGTGGTCCTATTATTGTTACTGATGTTGAGTTGTGGGCTCCCTCTAGTGGTAAACTATGACCTCTACCCCTATTCGACGTCCATTGTGTTTGGGTATTGAATCTTGGTGGTGCTATTGGTGTAGAAAATCTCAGTTTCTTGAAACTTTCGAACCTCTATCCTTGAAACTGAGTATACACCTTCTCACTCTTAGTCTGACGCTTCTCAATCACCGACCTTTCTATCCGTATCACAGACTCCAAAAAGGTGGCAAACCTCTCCCTGTTCTCTAAGGCAGACACATGAGTGGTCAAATCAGCGTTCAGCCCCTTCTCAAAATGTCGAATTATCTCTTCATCAGTAGCTGCCATATGCGGACAGAACTGCAAAAGCTCCATGAACTTAGCTTCATACTCGCTAATGTTCATTGGTCTTTGCCTTAACCTCTCAAAATGAGAGATCTTCTCGTCTAGATATGTCTTGGGCAAGTATCTACTGACAAATTCTCGTCGGAATTCTTCCCATCCAATTTCAACACCTGGCCTCTTGCCCTCTTCTATTATCCACCAGTAGCCAACACTCCCTTTTAGAAGGTACACTGCATGCCTCACCTTCTCTACTTCAGGGATATTGAGGATTCTAAAGGCCTTCTCCAACTCAGTCAACCACAATTCAGCATCTGTTGGGTCAGCTGTACTAGCATAATTTGTGGCTCCAACCCGGCAAAGTCGTTCGAAAGTCTTGTCGGCTCCCTGTCCTTCATTATGGGTTGTTGCCCTCGATGTAGGTGGTGGCATCCTATCCACCATATGCATCATGATTGCCATGAACTGCCCAAACAGATCATGGAAAGTTGGGCTCTCTAGTGCAGCTTGGTTAAGTTGGGGATGTTCAGGTACTGGTTCCTCCCTAGTCTGGTCCCTTGCACCTCTTCCTGGTGCAGCAATGCTGCTCTCAGCAGCATGTTCTTCATGTGATCTAGACATCTTAAAGCTTTGCTTCTTCTCCTGAGAGCAGAAGTCACTATCAGATCAACTGGAAGACACCAGAATAGACTCAACAACCTTAATCCTATGTCTCTGTAGACTCAGCGAACTAGAGCTCTGATACCAACTAAATTGTGACACGCCGTTCGGACAAAACGTCATTAACTAAGCAGAAGCGATCATTAACAGCGGATCACTGAAAATCACTAAAAATTAAAACTATTTACAAAGAGATCCAAACATAGGAGAACTCTTTTATCAAGAAACAAAGTATTTTATTTACATCCTGGTTCATAAGTACATATCTTGTACCATACCTTCTCGAGGATTACAAGCATCAACTACTCTATTAAAACTATACATAGGCAGCATAAGAACCTTGAGGTATCAAGCCAAAATCTTAGATTGATTCATTAAAAGTACTAACTACTAACTCTGAGGACCTGAGAGTACAGAGACGACACATAGGACTCTCTATACAAAATATGATAGCCAGTGCCTCCACCTAGAATATCACTACTGTCCCTGTTGTTGCTGCTGCTCTTCCCCTACTGTAGGGTTTCTGCCTCTTCTTCTGTGTCTACCTAAAAAGTGTTGGTGACCAACGGAGTGATACCCAGTCCTAGTGAGAGATATAACTCTCCGCCAAAAACATTATTATTGTAGTTTAATAGAATAAAACTGAGCAGAGGAGTCATATATATTCAACAATAGATAAATCAATGTCTAAACATATTAGAGCAATATTCTTATTCAAAGCATTTCAGCTATGACTTGATAAAGCAGCATGTCACTTATCCAATAAGGAATGGAAGAACATGTATAACATTTATCCATCTAGGATATGTTAAGCAAGGTAACATCAATCAATGATTCTCGTATTTCAACCTTAAGCAAATACGCTACACGGCTGATTACATTTTACAATCATACTTAAGCCCTGAGGAGATGAGGTATACTGCTCATACTCCAACTGACCACTATGAAGTCAAAATCGGTACCATACATAGGTCAAGGAAGAGTCAGATTTCCATGACCTCATCCTCCTCAGTCAGTGTGAGTACAAAATGCAGGACATCTTGTGTCTTTACTAAATAGCTTTCAAGGGTATACTGGCAACTTCGCTATAGAGTTACAGTGGCAGTTGTACTCTGTTCGCAATCGAGAGATTTCATGTTTATCTCACATCGATATGGCATTAACATCATTGGGAGATTCATGATACATCCATCCCGGCATTAGCATTATCGGGAGATTTGTGATACATCCATCTCGGCACATATAATGAAGGATTGAGAGATTTAATGTTTATCTCACATCAATTCCTCATTAGGGTGTAAGGATATTCACGCCCATAACCCCCACATACTCAACAGTATGCCCTCCAGGAGATCTTGTGGGAAAACATGTTTCACCATCACCAACTACTGACGATGATGGATCTATGTCCAGGGCTCTACATGATAAGATTTCACTTGATTAATTAAGTACATTACCATATTCTTTTAGCATCAGTCAGGTTTTCAAACATAATTTATTATAACAAATGCTACAAAGAATGTGTAATACTTCTATCAAGTACTTTTTGAAGCTTTATAAAACATTGGGATCTCAATCCCTTGTCACATCATAGGCATTCTCATCCCTTAACATCTCATCATCATGATTAAAGAATATGGGTATTCAAACCCTCATTTCATCAAAGAACACTTGCTACCACTTATCAGGTAACTAATACCTTCAGGTCATCTGACCAAGGTAAACATGATACTTGCTACACAAGCATCTCACATGGCTTTCTTGTTACCTATTACTAGGCAACAAAGCATATTATGGCTCACAAGGCCCATAAAATAATTTCAATAATAAAACATCATAGCTCATACCTGGCTATGCCCAACATCTCATGGAACCTGCATTGTTAGTACTCATGATAACAGTTATATCAATTACAAATCAACACTATTCAATGTAAGGTAGCATCACTATTTCCTTCATTAGGGTTAGAGTTTCCTAATTCATGTCAATTAGGGATACTCATCCCATTACCCAAAATTAGGGTTTCACATCACATCACTTCATTAAGGTTTCACATGGCATCACCCTAGATTAGGGTTTCACACATCATTATCTTGAATTAAGGTTCCTTATAAGTTTTTCCCAAATTAGGGTTTCATGTAACTTTACCCGAAATTAGGGTTTCATGAAGCATCCTCTTAAATTAGGGTTTTTCATTATATTACCCTGAATTGGGATTTCTCATATCCTCACCCTAGATTAGTGTTACACTATTACCCTAGATTAGGGTTTCACCTAGCATTTCCCTGAATTAGGGTTAGGGCTCATCAACCTTCTCGATTAGGGTTTCATGATCTTTTTATCAAGGATCATACCCTAATTACATATTTTATTCATGTTGAAAGTGTTGAGGCTTAACCACTACATGATTATTATACATGTATGAATTCCTCTCTCTCTCTCATCCTCTCTAGGATGTTGATTACTTCAAGCTTGATTAGATTAGGTCAACCCTTCATTCAAGTACATACATTTAGGGTTAGCATAGTGTATTGAGATATTACTTCCATAGGCATCAAAGGTTAACCCCTCTAAGGGTACTAATCACCCTAGTACCTTAAAGGTACAACCATTGTAATTATCTTTAATATACATCATTAACAATCATGGGGTTAATTGATCTTTCATCACATTAGGTCTTCAAACGGTTTTGGTTACATTGAACCTCCAAATGGTTTTGGTTACATTGAACCTCCAAACGATTTGAGATCGTTTTCCCTCTAAATGGTTTTGAAACCATTTGGGCATCTAGGGTTGAGACTGTTTGCCCTCCAAATGGTTTTGAAACTATTTGGACACTCAACCCTTGAAACTGTTTGATCACATGTACATTGAAACCGATTTGACCCATCAACATTTGAAACCGATTGGATAAATCAACCTTGAAACCGATTGGACCTCCAAATGGTTTGAGATCGTTTGATCTTAAACGGTTTGAGGACCGTTTTATTTCAAACGGTTTCAAGACCGTTTGGACTGAAACAGTCTCAAGACCGTTTGGTCCAAACTACCTTGAAATTGAAAGGATCATCTAGGGTTTTCCTTCAACCAATCAATTAGGGTTTGCTTCATTGAATCATTAATCAATTGGATCATTGAGAGTACATCAAATTATAACCTTTGAATCTCCAACCATCCATCACAACCCTTGAAATGGTTTTGAGACCGTTTGGTCTCAAACGGTCTTGAGACCGTTTGGTCTCAAACGGTCTTGAGACCGTTTGCACCATATGTGGCATCCAACTTATAAAAACATGATTTACTTAAGAGGAAGCGATTCATCAACAGCGGAATTACTGAAAATCACTAAAAATTAAAACCATTTATAAAAAGATCCATTACAGGAAACTCTTCTAACAAGAATTCTAACTCAAAATTTTTTTATTCTTCTCTCAAGACTAGAAGACACAGGAATAGCATGAAGAGTTTGATGATTAACAATGTGAACATTGTTAATTATGATGAGATCAAGAAGGCGGTCAAGGAGTTTTATATGAAACTTTTTAACAATAGTGATTCTGTTGGAGATGTTTGGAGAGGTAGTTGGAATGGTAACACCTTAACTACTGATCAATCTAGGAAGATCATTTCTCTTGTTACTAGGAAAGAGGTTTATGATATTGTGAAAAATCTTAACTCTGATAAAGCTCCTAGGCCTGATGGGTTTAATGGGTGATTTTATAAGGCTGCCTGGAGTGTTATTGGGGATGATACCTTTGAGGCTGTCAAGGAATTTTTTTCTAGAGGAACCATGCTTAAGGAAGCCAAAAAATCCTTTATTACTCTGATTCCTAAGGGACAAGATTCTTCTCACATTACCAATTGGAGACCTATAGCTTTATGTAACACTTTCTACAAGATTGTTTCCAAAATCATGGCCAATAGAATGAAGCATATCCTTCCTTCTGTTATTGATTGTAATCAGTGTGCTTTTGTTGGGGGTAGGTCTATGAAGGAGCCATTCTTGTTACCAATGAGATCCTGAGTGACTTTAGTAGAGAAACTAATAGTATGTGCATTCAAGCGGATGTGATGAAGGCTTATGATTCAGTGAGTTGGAAATTTCTTTTCTCTGTTCTTCTTAAGATGGGCTTCCCTTTAAAGTGGATCCGTTGGATAGAAGCTATTTCTTATTCCAGTTCTTATCAAGTCCTTATGAATGGTGAACCTACTGAGACTTTCTATCCTATGAATGGGATTAGACAAGGAGGCCATTTAGCTCCTTATCTCTTTGTGCTCGTGATGCAGAGGTTTTCTAACATGATGAAGAAAGGCATACAGCTTAAAGAGTTTCAGCCAATCAAAGCTCATAGTCTTAACCCTCTCTCTCATCTCATTTTTGTTGATGACTTGATGATTTTCTTGAAGGATACCACTGATAATGCTCAGTTTATTAGTAAAGTTTTGAGTGACTTTGGCATGATGTATGGTTTGAAGTTGAATGTCAACAAAAGTTCTATTGTTTTCAGTAACAAGGCTAAGGCTAATTTGATTCTTGGGATTCTCGATATGAAAAAAGGGATGTTAATGATTTGAAGTATTTGGGTATTCCTATGTTCATGGGTAAGCTTTCAAAAAACATTGTTATAGTTTGATTGATAAGCTTAAGAAAATATTGGACTCTTGGAAAGCTAGACTATTGAGTCTCACTGGGAGATTGGAGCTTATAAAGTCAACTCTCTCTTCCTTGTATATGCATTGGATTGCATCTTTTCCTATCCCCTCTTCTGTGTCAGATTCTATTGATAAGATCATTAAGGATTTCTTGTGGGGTCAGTCTGAATGTAGGAGTAATGTTCATCTGGTTTCTTGGGATAAAATCTCCCGTCCTTTTTCGGAAGGAGGTCTTGGCATTAGGAAATGCAAAGATATGGTCCAAGCTTGTGTTCTTAAGAATGCATGGGACTTGAATAATATGAAAAAGAATCTCTGGGTGAAATGGATCAATGCTAAATATTTAAAGAAAGATACTTTTTGGAATATTGAGTCTTCCCCTAACTTTTCTTGGTTGTTTAACAAGATCTTAGCCACTAAATCTACCCTCTTGAATCTTGTTAAGTTCAGTTTTGGGTTAAATTCTCAGTTTAAAGTTTGGAAAGTTCCTTGGGTCAATGGCAAGTTTCTTTCTGAGTGTGATGAGAAGCTTAATTCTATTAATACTGGGATTGGCATGGATGATAAGTTATGTTCTATCATGAAGCTTGATAAATGGTGGTTACCTAATTCTAGAGTTTCTGGTCTGGTAGCTAAGGTCATTGATGATAATAATATTAAGATTGGAAGTGTTGATTCTATTCTCTTTCTGGACAAATCTAAAGTTAGTCTGAAAGATGCTTGGGAAGCTACTAGAACCAAAGGCATAGAAAATCCGGTTCTCTCGTGGTTATGGAAGTGCAAATCTCCTAAAAATCACGTGGTTCATGCTTGGAAAGTATACCTTGATAAGCTCCCTACTCAAGATTATAGTAGGAGAATGGGTATTACTGTGGTTTCTAGGTGTCATCTTTGCAAGGATGACTATGAGAATACTTCTCATATATCTTTCCAGTGTGAATACTCTTATAAGGTTTGGAAGGCTTGCTTGGAGGGTGGTCTCATTAATTCTATTCCAATTGATATGAATGATGTGAGTCGTGTAAATCTCAAGACTCAATACATAACCTGCTTTGCGGTTTTGTACTTTTTATGGAATGAAAGGAACAAGAGGGTGCATAATAATGTTGCGAGAGAACCTGGTATCCTGATGAATTTGATTAAATAGGTGGTGGATGATATGAGATAAGGTGGCTGATCTTGCTTTGTTTTGGGTTTTGTTGGCTTTGTTCTGGGTAGTGGTTTCTTTGCTTCTCCTTTGGTGCTGGCTGCTGGTGATGGTTGAGTATCCTCTTTTGTGTGAGGCTCCCCTCTCACCTTTCTTTGTTGTCTTTCTTGGTGGTGTTGTTGTTGTGGGAGGTTTGGTGAAGGTCGAGTATCCACTTGTCTTGAGTATGAGGCTCCCCTCTCCCTTGTTTCTTTGTTTGGAGTTGGTGTGCCTAGTTATAGTTTGTGGTCTGGTTGTTGGTGTCCTTATGGTGACACGCCTAGAGTTTCTCTGTTTGATGTCTGTTGTTCCTGTGATCTCTTTTGTGTTCCTTTGGTGTTGTGTTCCCTTTCTTGGTCTGGTCTGCTGCTCCACTCGTCTTGGTGCTGCAAAGGACCTATTTTTCTCTTGAGAAGGAGCTCTTCCACATAGTATGTTCTTCTCTTGTTGTTTCTGGGAGTTGCTCTATCTTTGGTTTGTTTGGAGCTGTTGTTGTTGGAGGTTTGGTGGTGGTTGAGTATCCACTCGCCTTGAGTGTGAGGCTCCCCTCTCCCTTGGTTATCCTTTTGTTTGGCTTTGGTCTGCTTGGCTGTTGTTGGTGGCTTTGATGGTGGTCTGGTGATGGTTGAGTATCCACTCTCCTTTGAGTGTGAGGCTCCCCTCTCCCTTGTTTATGTGTGTCCCTGGGTTTCTTTTGTTTTTTCTGGCTCTCTGGAGATGTGAAGGTCATGTAAGTGATGTTGGTGTGGGCTCCTTCTGTTATGATGATGTCCTTTGAAAGTCGGATCCCCTCCTTTGTTTTTTTGTTCTTCTCTCACAATTATGGTTGTTTGATTTCATGGTCTTTGAGCTTGAGGTTCTTGGTTTCTGTTTGATGTTACTCCCCTCTCATGGACTCTCTTCAGTGATGGTGGAGTTTTGTTCTATGGTTCCCCTTGATGTTGTGGGTTGTTTCTTTCGTGGAGTTATGGTTGTTGTTGCTTCAGGGCTGGCCTTTTTAGTGGAAAGGGGTTGTTTTTTCATGAGGATCATGTGGCTGCAGTTTCTTGATTGCTTGGTATATCTATCTTTGTTGTTGGTGCGGGCTTTCTCTGTTGTGGAGCTTTGTCTTTTGAAGGCATGCTCCCCTCTCTTTCAATCTGTTGCTTCTTCAGTGGAGTTGTGTTCCTGTCGTGGAGATTTGTTTGTTGTTGCTTCAGGGTTGTGAGGTTTGATGGGTTTGGATATCTAAGATCTAGTTGTGCTGGATGAAGTTTTGGGCTTTGACGTCTGGTGAAGGTCGAGTATCCACTCTCTTTGAGTGCAAGGGTCCCCTCTCCCTTGCTGGTTAATGGTTGATGATGTGAAGCCTTCTGTAGAAGGTCTTATCCTATTCTATTATGGCTATTGTTGCATAGGTGATCCTTCTAGTCTTCTGGTTGGGGCTTCTGTCCTAACCCTGGATGGTTGATGTTGGCACACATTCTGCTCTGGATGGACTAGATGGAGTGTAACTAAGGTTGATGATGGCTTTCCTGTGCTCAGGTTGCCTCTTCAGATTTTCAAAGGTTTCTGATGGTCGATTTTCCCTGTTTCTTTAATGTTTTGGGTTTGGTTTGCTTATCTGCTGGTCTTGGTCTTGATGACATATTTTTTTTGTATATAGTTTTTTCTTTTGGTTAGATATTCCTCTACTCGAGGGTAGCAAGCATTGTATAGACACTAAAGGAAAAGAAATACAAAAAAATAACATGTGTTTTTACTGACCAAAAAGAATTAAAATGTTTCATATACATCATGGTTCAACATGTACATTCCATGTATCGTCTCTTCTCGAGGAATATATATACAGCACTTGCCTTGATAAAAGCACGAGTAACAAAATCCTTGAGGCATTCGAGCCAAAATCTCAGATCGATTATAAAAACAATATCCACTGACTCCTAGGACCTGAGAGTACAGAGACGACACATAGGACTCTTTATATACAGGACATGACAGCCAGTGTCTCCACTTGAGAATTCACTTTTGTTCTTGTTGCTGTTGTTGTTGATGTTCTTCCCCTCTTGTAGGGTTTCTGCTTCTCCTTCTGCGTCTACCTAAAAAAATGTTGGATCCTACAGGGGTGAGACAATTTATAAAATGTCCCAGCGAGAGATATAACTCCCCACTGAAAACATTATTATTGCAGTTTAATAGAAATAAACTGAGCAGTGGAATCATATATTCAACAGTAGATAATTCATTATCTATGCAGATTAGAGCAACATTCTTACTTAAGTATTTCAGCTATAACCTGATAAAGCAGCTTGTGTAATGAATAAATGACATGTATAAGATTTATCCATCCATAATATACTAAGCAGGATAACATCAACCAATGATTCTCGTATTTCAACTTTAAGCAAATACGCTACACGAATAATTACATTTTACAATCATACTTAAGCTCTGAGGAGATGAGGTATACCGCCCATACTCCAACCGACCATTACGAAATCGAAATCGGTACCATACATAAGTCAATGGAAGAACCAGATTTCCATGACCTAATCCTCCTCAGTCAGTGTGAGGACAATTGTAGGACATCTAGTGTCTCTGCTAATAATAGCTTTCCAGGGTATAGTGGCAAGTTTGCTAAAGAGTTACAGTGGCGGTTGTACTCTCTTCGCAATCAAGAGATTTCATGTATATCTCCATCAATCTGGCATTAATATCATCGGGTGATTTGTGATACATCCATCTCGGCACATATAATGAAGGATTGAGAGGTTTAATGTTTACCTTCCATCAACCTTTCATTAGGACGTAAGGATATGTTCGCCCATTACCCCTACATACTCAACAGTATGCCCTCCAGGAGATCCCGAAGGAAAACCTATTTCACCATCAGCAACTATTGACGATGATGGATCTATGGTCAGAGCACTACATGTATAGATTTCACTTGATTAATTATGTACATTATCATATTATTTTAGCATCAGCCAAGTTTTCAAACATAACTAATTATGACAAATGCCACAAAGAAACATGTATTATTTTCATCAATTATTTCTCTGTCTTTATGAGATATTGGGATCTCAATCCCTCATTTCAATACTGGGAATTCTCATCCTTCCACAATCTCATTACCATAATCATATGGATCTGGGTATTCAAACCCTTAGCTCATCACTGAGCATTGTTACCACTTTTTCAGGTAACTATCACCTCCAGGTCATCTGATCAAGGTAAACATGACACTTGTTACACAAGCATCTCTCATGGCACTTGAGGCCCATTAACTCTCTTATTACCTCTTACTAGGAAATAAGGCATATTATGGCACACAAGGCTCAATAAAAAATTTCAATAAATAAAGCATCATAGCTCATACTTGGCTATGTTCATCATCTCATGATACCTGCATGGTTAGCACACATGATAACAGATATATCAATCATATTTCAGTTTCATGCTATTCAAGGGTAACACCACTATTCCCTTACTAGGGTTGGGGCTTCCCATTTCATGTCAATTGGGGATATTCATCCCATTACCCAGATCAGGGTTATGGTTTATCACCATATTGCCTAGTATTAGGGTTTTCATATAGCCTTACTTACATCACCCTGATTTAGAGTTTATATTCAATAATCCACAATTAGGGTTTACTATTCAACCAAATTAGAGTTTAATGAAGCATCCCCTTAATTTAGGTTTTTTCATCATGTTTCCCTAAATTAGGGTTTCTCATGTCATCACCCTTAATTAGGGTTACACTATTACCCTAGATTAGGGTTTCACTCAGAATTGCCCTAAATTAGGGTTAGGGTTTGTTAACCTTCTCGATTAGGGTTTCATGATCTCTTCACTAAGGATCATACCCTAATCACATACTCTACATGATTAACACTCATGTATGAACTCTTCTCTCTCGTCCTCTCAACTTGATTAGGTTACATCACTCTTTCCATCAAGTACATAGAACTATGATTGACATAGTGAATTATTGCTTTCATAAAATTTTAGGGTTAATCATTTTAAAGATACTAATCATCTAGGTACTTTAGGGATTCAACCATTGTACTTATCTTTGATTATCATTATTATCAACCATTGGATCAATGGATCAATCTTCACTTTAAATATCCAAACGATTTGATCACTTTTGACCTCCATTCGGTTTTAGCATTTCAACACCAAATGATTTTGAAAACCGTTTGATTCCAAACGGTCCTGAGACCGTTTGACCCCAAATGGTCTCAAGACCGTTTGGACTCAAACGGTCTCAATACCGTTTGATCCAAGTCAGCCTCAAAATTGAAAGGGTCACCTAAAGGTTTCCATCAACCAATCGATCATGATTTGCACCATTGAAATATTCAACAATTGAACTAGTTATGTACATCAATCATTGACTCTTGAATCTCCAAACAATCCACCTTAGCTTTTGACCTCCAAATGGTCCTGAGACCGTTTGATACCAAACGGTTTGGACTCAAATGGTCTCAAGAATGTTTGGACTCAAACGGTCTCAAGACCATTTGGTCTAATTTGTCTCGAAATCGAATGGATTCAATTAGGGTTTTCACCACTTCACCCGATTAGGGTTTGTAATTGGTAGATTATCCAATCATGAAACCTTTAGAAACCAATCAATTAAATCTATTAGATCATTATTCAACACATCATAAACCCCCCTCAACTGTTCAACCCCCTCCATTCATTCAACCACTCCAAACGGTTTTGAACCCAAACCTCCAAACGGTTTGCAAACCGTTTGGTCGTGAAACCGATTGGACCATATTGTTGAAACCGTTTGCACCCAATTTTTTTTGAGGTGTGTGCTTAGGATGATTTCGTAATCCTCAAGCTTCAACCCCTCAAAATCTACTGTCATTTCATGATAGCTTCATCAATCAATCAAAGGAATTGCAAGAAGAACAATTGAACAAAATTGATTGAGGAATTGAATTCAATAACAATGATTAAGGGTTCATGTTATATAACCCGCCTTCAAATAAGCTTCAAAGCTACAAACTCCACGTCTTTAATGGTGAAATAAACACCTTCAACTATCCCAAGGCTCATCCTAAAGCTTTTGAGTGAAAAGATTGGCTAGAGTTGAAGATTGAGTGAAGAAAAGAAGAAATCATGCATTGATTTGTGATTTCCACCATGAAATTAAGGTGAAAGAAGGTAATGGATCTTACCTAAAGGTTGAGGTTCGTCCTTATGTTTCTCCTAAGCTCCCTTGATCGTTTTGCAAGAAATAAGTAAAAGTGGTTTCGAAATTACCCATTCAAGCTATGGATAAATGAGCATATATGCATTTTATTAAAAATTCATTTAAGAGAGAGAAAGTAGAAGATAACTCCTTCATTTCCTTGACACTTGCCCCCTCCTCTTCCTTGGATATGAGGCTATATTCCTTGCCTCTTATTCCTCTCAATTATCCATGAAATAAAGAAAACAAATTAAGCACATTAATCCTTATAATAATAGTATCCTAAAGTTAGTGTATAATTCTTTTCCTTTTATTAATGTGAGTGGGCTCTCCACTCACTTAGATATTTCCATTGCCTTTGAAAGGCACTAGGACGTCCACATATATGGATTTTCAACCAACACAATTTTGGTTGAAGGGCACTTCATTTAATATATTTATTTTTGCATTAAATTAAATTAGGGTTTCAATTATGCTTAAATCTTGATTATTTTAATATCAAGATTCTCTCTCCTTCAAAGTGATACAAATGAGACGCCCCTCTCATTTTCTTTGCTCTACATGATGCCAAGAAATATTAGGGACTCTATGGAAGATGTAATTTTCATATTAAACCCTAAGTTTTGGGTAAATTGCACATTACACCAAAACTAGGTTTTTATGCACAAACATTGCTTTATCAGCTCTTTCTTGGTACTCAGGCTTTCACTAGCCATACCTCTGCATCCTTTTCATTCTCATGATGCTTCGACACTTGAGGAACATTTTATCTTGCAACATTTGCAAAATAACCCCTCAACTTGGGTAAATTGCACTTCAGTCCAAAACAAGCAAAACATTATTTTCAACATTATTCAAAAAGGACTAAAATTGAAATGTAAGTTCCTCTTGAGCCTTAATTACTTTTCAAAATATAAGAGAAAGCCTATAATTGTCTTTCTTAAACAAAACATCCAGGGTTAAAGCATAACCCAGGTCAGGGATGTTACACCATCAACCATAAAATTGATTCAATTCAATTAGGGTTTCAACACTTCAACCCGATTAGAGTTTGTAATTAGTGGATTATCCATCACTGAACCTATTATGAGTCAATCAATTAGAACCATTGGATCAACATCCAACTACATCATCAAGTATCTCCAAACGTTCTTGAGACCGTTTGATCCCAAACGGTCTTGAGACCGTTTGGTTTCAATTGGTCTTGAGACCAATTGGTCTCAAGCTGAAACCGTTTAGACCTGATTTTTCTTGATGTGTGTGCTAAGATGACATCATCATCTTCAAGCTTCAAACCTTTCGAAATTTTCTGTGATCTTTGTGGTGATTTTCAACAATTAATCAAAAGGAAATTCGGGAAAGAAAATGGAATCAACATATGATGAAGAAATGAAATCAATAATGATATTTAAGGGTTCAAGTTATATAACCCACCTTCAAAGTTGAATACAAGCTTCAAGCTTCACGTCTTTAATGGTGAATGAAGCTTTCTCAACTTCCCAAGGTCCGTCCTCAAGTCTTTGAGTGAAAAGAATGGCTAAAGTTGAAGATTGAATGGAGAAAGGAAGAAAATAAGCATTGAATTTCGATTTCCACCATGAAATCAAGGTTGAAGATGATTAAGGAGCTCACCTACAGGTTGGGGTACGTCCTCCTGTTGCTCCTAAGCTCCCTTGTGCTCGGACAAAGCAAAGAAAGAAAGAAGAGTCAAAAAATCCTTTCATGTGGTGAAAGAATGGAGTGTATATAAGAGAAATTCAAGAGAGAGAAAGTGTTATAAACATCCTTCAATTCCCTAAATTGGTGCCACTTATCCCCCTCACTTCCTTTCATACGAAGCCATCATCCTCCCCTTCGAAATCCTCTTCTTTATCCACGAATTAAAAGAAAACAATTAAGCACCTTAATCAATATAATAATAATATCCAAAAGTTAGTGGATATTACTTTTTCTTTAACTAATGTGAGTGGACTCTCCACTCACTTTAGATATTTCGGTGTCATTGCCAGGAACAAGGAAGTCCATAGTTATATAAATTCAACCATCACATTTTTGGTTGAAGGGAACTTCCATTAATATATTTATTTTTGCATTAAATTGAATTAGGGTTTCAATTATGCTTAAATCTTGATTATTTTAATATCAAGATCCTCTCTCCCCCAAAGAGATTCAAATGAGATACCCCTCTGATTTTCTTGTCTCTAATTGAAACCAAGAAACATTAGGGACTCTCTAGAAGTGGTATTTTGCATATTGAACCCTAGGTTTTGGGTAAATTGCACATTACACCAAAACTAGGTTTTAATGCACAAACATTACTTAATGAGCTCTTTCTTGGTGCTCAGGCTTGTGGAAGCCATACCTCTGCATCATTTTCATTCTTATGATGTTTCAACACTTGAGGAACATTTTATCATGTAACATTTGCAAGTTAACCCCTCAACTTGGGTAATTTGCACTTTAGTCCAAAACGGGCAAAACATTGTTTTCAACATTATTCAAAAAGGACTAAAATTGAAACATAAGTTCCTCTTGAGCCTTAATTACTTTTCAAAAGACAAGAGAAAGCATATGATTATATTTCTTAAACAAAACATCTAGGGTTAAAGCACTACCCAAGTCAGGGATGTTAGATTTACATTGTTGGAATTGGTTTTAATTATCCCACAGTTTTTACTATGTGATTATTTAGTAGTTGATCGTATTTTGTGTTTTGAGTAATCTCATTTAGCGTGACGAGGTGTCACAGTCATACCTAGTCTTGGAGCAAGTCCAGTGATGTTATCTGTGCAATATCATGCTTCTTCTTCAGGAAGCAACTAGAGGTGAGCAAATGATGATCTAGACCGCATAAATGGATCGAACTATTCAGTTCGGTCCGGTCTGGTCCGGTCCTAGATCGGTCTAAGTTTGGTCCAGTCTACGGTTTGGAAATTTTGGAATTTCATCCCGTGGTCTGGTCCAGTGCAAAACCGAGCAGGTCGTGGTCTAGACCGTAGATAGGTTTATATGTAAAATACATTGATATTTGAATATATATTACATCACAAGTACAAACGCATCACACATATAAACACTATTCGTGTCAATGAATGATATTTATATTATATAATTGTTAAAAATAATTGAACTTATCTATTTTTTACTATTATAAGTTGTGAAATACATAAAAAGTCTAATTACAATCCAAACGCTCTGGTCCCGGTCCAGTCCACATTAAAACGGTCTAGTTTAGTCCAACTTCAAAACGGTCTAGTCTACGGTCCATAAATTTGATGAAATTTGGTCATCGGTCTGGTCCAGTCTGGTTCTGGACTGATGCTCACCCCGAGCAGTTGGACCGAACTCAGACCGGTCCAGGACCGGACCAGACCAGACTGAATTTAACAGTCCAGTCCAGTTTTGCGATTTGGACCATCATTTGCTCACCTCTAACAAAGTATCACAGTCCTTCTTCGGCAACACAAAACAGTCAACATCGTTATCCTGGTGCGACACCATGGATAGTGGTTTATGGTGTCCTTCTAGTGACAAAAACTCCTCCATCTCGAGAGTAGTCCACACGGATCACCAGGAACTCCAAGTTGCGCTACTAGAGCCAAAGGAAAGGAGTTGTTCCTTCAAAAGTCAGTGTACTAGCACCAATTCTCTCTTCCACAATTGTCTCTCCCTTGCTATCTCTCCCTTATCAGGTAGGACTTGCTTGAGCTCTCTATTGGTTACCACAACCAGAGAGGACAAAAATTATCAGAGCTAATTATCGTGTCTGGTAAGCACCCAATAGCCCTCTATTTATAGGCTAGGGTCATAGTTCCCACTCTGTGCAGGAGTCAAAAAGACTGAATTCATGATTTTTTTGGAAACTTTAGATGGCGAACTGGTCGGTCTGCATGCCCAACCAGTCCATTTTTCATGAGTACTGGTCAGTTCATTCAGTTTCCTATTTTGAATCACATAGGTATTCCATGTATGATTAATACAAAATATGACGGCAACACTAGTCCTTGATCCAATTGAATTTACCATTGAACTGGTAGGTTGGGACCATGAATCAGTTGGTTCACTAGGTGAGCCAGTCAGTTTATGCCCTCGTTCAGGCATTGTTCAACCAGTGTTGATTCCTATTGGCATGACACTCCATCCGGTTGGTTCAATGCTTGAACCGATATTTTCAGAGTCCAGTCAGTCAATTTGAACCTCAGTTGTTTAATTTAATACCTAAACACCTTTAGTAATTAAGTTAAACATCATTCAAGAATAAACTCCTATTCCAAGTGTATCCTATGCATGTGACCCTATAGATCCCATATTACATTGGCAATGAATGTCCAAAACCAACTCTTAACATCACAAGCAATGAGAGGTATCTAGCAACACATCATTGCTACCCAAGTAGTTTGGAAAGTTGTAGAATAACTAATCCTACAATCCATGATCAATGTTATCGTGATCATATTTTTCCTTTGTCTTTGATATCTAGATTGAACTCGAGGCATGGAATCGTCATCCTCTCCCATGTTCAATCCATGTTTCTTGAACTAGAGTATAATGTATGAGATACATGTGAGTTCACATATCACAATTGAATCACATGAGTATGGTCATACATTTCTCTGTCTCGCTTATCAAGAGGCATGGATATCAATCTCCTGTAGGATAGACAAATCCCATCTACATCACTCACACTCAATCCCCATGTGTTACAATGCACCTGAGCGTCACCTTTATAGAAACCCTTATTCAAGGTCACGTTGGATGATGTCTAAATACAATGAACAACATGTGATGAGTGTAGTGACTTCATATATAAGAACCACAATCACCATTATCGCTATGAGAGATGATTCTAACTATGTTTCCATAGTCTCCATGTATCTCTCTCATGGAGGGTCTTTCTGGTACATTGTTCTCTAATATGTAAATGTGTTCTTGACTTGATATCACATATCATGACTAATGAGACTGTTACAACCCCAATTTTGCATATGTTTTCACAATTGAATTGTAAAGATTTTGTGAATATGGACTTAATTGAAAAGGTTGTATGCTTTACTTCAAAAGATGGATTTCTTTGCAAATCTCCTTTTTGATAGGAATTTCAAAATTTCTATTAATATATTAATCCAATAATGGATATAAAAGAGAAGAAAAGAAGAAAATTCCAAATAAAAGGAAAAGATACAAGATAATGGATATTAAGCAAAGCAATTATGAAAATACATAGAAATCTCTAGAAAGTGGAATTAATGGCCACAATTAAGTAAATTTTGTTTCTATGTGATTTCTAATAAAAAGAAATATGAAAAGAGGAAAAAGGAAATAAAAGATAAAGAGAAATCCTTTATTAAATAAATAAGTAAGATAATGAGAAATAATGTATGTGGATGCATCTAGAAGGATAATAAGTATCTACTAAAAAGGATTTTGAAATATTAGTATTTCTTGGGGTCCAAGGAGTCCCAATAAAGAAGAAGAAAGAGAAAATATAAATAATACGAAATATGAGAATAATGTGCTACATAATTAATGAATTTTTGATATTATCAAAAAGAGATATTATGTGCTTTAAGAAAGTAGAATTTCGTGGCCCATGGATTAAAAGCCAAGCACAAGGAACACAAAAGAGGTAAAATTCGGATTTCTTAATAACCAAGGATCATGATTAGGAAAGGACATATTTTAATAAATAAAAGAGAGGAGTTATATCTTAAACAAGGAAAGTGTGGTTCCCATGGTTGATGAGGGACTTGTTTTCCTAATGGATAGGCGAGCTAGGGCATTGCTACCCTCCCCTATATAAGGGGTAGAACCTTGGCCCGAGTCTAGGAGAATCCCATGCACCCTTCTCTCTCATTCTTCCTTGTTTTCATTCAAAACCCTAACCATGGGGGTAATGCGACCCCTGGAGCATGAGGAGCCCTGGATGGGAGTACGATGGAAGCACAATGCTCCCACGTCACCGTAGGAGAGCTTGGCCATCGTCCCTGAGCCCTAGCGCTTGCGCGACACCGGTAGAAAGGCAGCAGGTCAGCTACATGTTGCAGGCCTGAAGAGCTTGAACCGGCCATCATGGCCATGACCCTGAGGCGTCCTCACATGCGCAGGTGTGCGGCGGAGGTAGAGGAATGCTTCCCAATGGTTGTAGGGTCCGGAGGAGGGGAGGCAACACCGCTCTCGACCTCTGCTGCCACGACAACAGAGGGTTTCTGCGAGGACGAAGACGGGCAGAGGCATTGGACAAATATGCCCCTCTGGGGTATGAAGAGCTGGCATCTTACACGAGGGCAGGATCATAATTTGGTTATGTTTCTAAATCGGCTAGGTGGCACAGCGGCGCGTTGCATGGGATTGCTGACGTGTCAGCATCCCACTGGTCCAAGTAAGTAAATTTTGTAAAATTTGTATCTTTTTTTTTGTAGCTCTGATGGAAACATGAAAAATATGAAAATTGATCAGGAGAATGCGTAGAATCCAATAAAAATACTTTTAAAGCCTTATTTCGTACCTATTAGCAAAAGTACATTAATTTCTTTAAAAGTGTGGTTAGAAACCCTAATTGAGGGTAAAGGATGAATCTTTGAGGCTTAAGGGGTTAACTTGGGAAGTATTAACCTATTGAATATTAAAGTAAAGTTGCAATCTGTTTTACATGAAAAGTTGATTAATTTAGGGTTCCATGTACATAAATGAGCTTTAATGGGCCTTGAAACCCTAATGTTGGTAATTATGATTCTTAATGGCTTTAATTGTTCAAATTCATGTATAAAGTTGAGATTTGATGGTTCAAAGCTATTTTGAGTATAAAAGTTCCTAATTGTGGATAAATACCTTTAATTTAGTAATTAGGGTTTTCTAGTGGATTAATGTGAAATTAGTGATAAATGGAGTTCATATGTGGATTAGATCATAATGAAATATGAGTTGTCAATTCAAAAGAAACTAAAGGTGATAATTGAGTCTAATGATCTTGAAACAACTTAAGAGGATAAAGATGGTAATTTTAGTGTAAAAGGGGAATAATAGATTTAATTGACATTCAATTATGCTTATGATGTTGAAATTAGGGTTTGCAAACTAAAAGAGCATGAAACGTGCTAAAAGCATTATGGAGGCTAAAACCCTAATAAAACCTTAAAGTGGCCTAGAAAGCCAAGGTGGAATCCAAGTCTATCTTGAGAATGTTTTGGATAAACTATAACACTTGGATGTATTGCATTAATTTTAGGATATTGTTGATTGCTTGTTTGATTGTTCTTTATCATTATTGCTTGGACATCAAGTTGCTCTGGATCGGGTATGTGGTTACGCTTATGGTTAATCATCTTAGTTTCACGACGATTCCCGGATGTTTTATCAGTTGCCTAAAAATAACTACTTGGATGACTTTTATTTCATGCAACTATAGAGTGACTATGATTATCACAATTATAATATAAGTGTGTATTCTCGCACCTACATGCCACCCTGATGGATGATGCAAAAAGGTCAAGCCCGGGAGGGAAGACCCATGGGTACCATGAGTGGTGACCCCAGACACCAAGCTCGGGATTGAGAAGGTGGTATTTGTTGCATGACTAATGGGCACCATGAGAGGTGACCCCAGGCGCCAAGCTCGGGATTGAGAAGGTGGCCTTATGTCAATGGCAAAAGAAAAACCCTAAAGAGGGTATTCCAGGGTTAGGGCAAAAACAGTGGATAATGTTACATTGAAATCATAAATTGGCTTGTTAATTAACTTGATTGTGATATTTAGATTGTTAGCCATATTTGTGAAATTTTGGTTGTCCCCACATACCGGCATATTCATTTATCTTGACCGACATTTTGTTTGTCGGCGTTTTAGGTACAACCCTGAAAAGAACAAATCGTAAAGTGACACATTGTGAAAATAAGAAATAAAGTGCGAGGAGGATTAGATAGAATAGATTCAAGCTGTAGATAGAAGTAGATATCCAAAGTTTTTAAAAAGGTATGCAAAGTTTTATTTTATATCAGCTTTCAGTATAGTTTGGTAGAATTTTATAATTATTACTGATCATTTGTCGAACCTTTGATCTTGTTAATTGGGATAACAGCTCTGACCTCTTGGTCTCCCTAAATGTGGGGTTACTGGGAGGATATAATGTCATCATCCTATGATGGGATATCTGGGCATACATACCAGTAGAACATAGTATAGTGTTCTTTTCCTTGGTATTCTAGGATCATGGGGGTCAATTTTATAGATTTTATGGGTCAAGAATCTTTTGGTCTAAGTGGATTTAAAATTTTGAATATCTTTTATCCTTTAATTTGACATTGGCCATTATCTTAATTTTAATGTATTAAAAGATAAGAATAGGTGAAACATCTTTTCCTTTGTTAATTATTAGAGTCCAACTTTGTGGGAAAACTAATTATCTCTTTTTCTTGTGAGTTTCCTTTATTATTTTCAATATCTTTTGAACCAGTTACTATAGAGGTGGGAGGAACAAGAAAGAAAGATAGTGTATTAACATTTACTTTTATTTGTTTATCAAAAGTATGACATTAATAAATTACCATTATATTCTATTTGTAATCACAAAAAGAGATAGAGATAAAAGTTAGAGAGTTGTATCATTACTTTCATAATTATATAATGTGATATTTCCATGTAACTAAGATCAAAAGACCTTATTTCATTTTTTTTAAATCACAAAAGGTAAGAAAGAGAAAAAGAGCTTTGATTTACAACCACATGAAATAAATATATAGAAAAATATATAACATGATTTCATTTGTTATTTAAAAATTATTGAATGCTATTACTCACTCCCATATAATTCATATTTTGTTGAAATGATGTTATGATTATACAACAACAAAAACATTTTTAGGTGTCCATATTAAATGCATTGATGAATACATGTTCTTCTTAGTTTTCGTCGCCATTTTTTGCCCAATTTTGCACTGAAAGCTCTCATATGCCCCTGAATATGCTCCTATATAATTTTCCTCAGTTTCAGATGATTATTTAGAGTTTTGATCTCCATTCGTCTCCATTGTCGGATTACGTATTGCACTATGTACATCAATGTAGGTGACGGTGGTCCCGCTAACCGACTAGCGGGCCCAAAAAACTTTCGATAATTTGGACCCTTTTTTGATGGCCAGTTCCTTCATCAGAATGCATCCTCATCAGTCAGAGGATTCATTGATGCATGCCCATCGATCCAGGGTGGGTTTATTCCAAAAGGGCCACAACCGCAGTATAAGGAGGGTCGCGACCGTGGCATAAGGATGGCCACGTCCATAATGTAAAAAGGGTCACAACCACAGTCAAGATTTAGTGTCGACTGACACTTGACACGAATGGGCCCACATCGGCACGGTCGGGCCGAGGCCAAGGTACCATGACCGACACCCTCCGCGACCACGACACACGTTCGTGACCGCAACATAGACACCTCGACATCAGCGCAGAAGCAACCACCACGACCGTGACTGACACAAAATGACCTCGAACACAACAATCACCTCAACCATGACCACCTCGTCATGGTCGGGCGCACACTTGGAATTATCGAGAGCACACCTGGCACGGCCATGCCGAGGTGTACCATGACTTATATCGAAGGTCGCGGCCGCAACAGTTAAGTCAGTGCTCCACAGACCTGCACCTATAAATAGACGACCCCCTCCTTCATTGGAGGTATTTGTTCCACTCCATCCACATAGACAGCCTACCGCTCTGTGCCTGCTCTGTGCCCATACACCAATGGAACATTTTCCAAGCATGAATTAGTACATAAAATTTTTCCTAAGCTTATGACTAATGAAGGCTGATTTTATTCTTTGACAAATCTTGCAATTTTAACTACAAAAAATTAGTTTGTTAATGAAATAAATTGTGATGGAGTGGACTTTGGGAATCCTTAAATATACAATGACATAAGTGAATTCATGAATGTTGGGTTATCTTGGATGATTCGAGAGGAAGCTAATTAGGTATGAATAAAGTCAAATAATGTGCTTTGGGTATACTATGTATCAAAGTCTTATATGCTTATAGCCTAAGTTGAATTTCACTCTACCCCCTTTCTAATGTATAAGGGATGAAGCCCATTTAAGAATCCACAAAATGGCCTTGAGATGAGCCAATCATGTCCCTAGTTTTGGATCAGATAGTTGGGACTCATGCGCATGGACTACCTTGTGTCTGGTTGGAAACTGTGGGTAGCAGCGACGATGAGCCCAACTCACCCAATGTTGTGGTTGTGGTTCGATGGAGGGAATTGAAGATTATCCTTGACAGGGAAAGACAAATCTCCCAACTCCTCGTACAACCCCTGGGATGGTCTGTTATCAACACCTGAACCCCCCTTCTGCCTCCCCATATTTTCTTACGGCTTGCAGGTGATGAGTAAAGAAGGGAGCATGAATAGATGTGGTTAGAGGAGTGCTTCGAGGAAGAAGTACACCAATGGTAAGAAGACTAGTAGTCATGCCTAGCATTTGTCGGGCGCAGAACCCACGAAGGCACGCCTGTGCTGGACGCACCCCATGGATGTGAGGAAGCGAGAGAAGGAGCAACCAGGGTGAGACATCTCGCCGTTAATTGAGGACACGACGGCGGCCAAAGAGAAAAACTCCCATGAGCGATGGAGTCATCACGTGAGAAAGGAAGAGGAGGACATATGTGGCCACAGAAGAAGTTTGTACCCAGGAGAACGAACTCTTGTGGAAGCCTGAGTGGTCAGAGACGCAGTAGGTCATCAACTGAGGATCTTGACCAGAGTAGGTCGTGGCCTAGAGACACTAATTGAGATGAATTGCTCCATGGTAACCCACCTAACGGCGGCAGGGATGTGTTTAGTGCAGAACTAATTCTCGCGTAGGAGCCCCAGAGCGGGATAGGAAAGAGATGTGGTCCAGTTAAGCTGAACCAATGAACCTCTAGTTAACCATAGTAAATTGGCTGGCTAAACTAGGAGACGTGAACCGCACCCAAGCAAAGCCACATGGTGGCTTTTGATTGGCCACAAAAAGGTAAATCTTCAATAAATGTCAGAATCTTGTATAATTCATATACATTAGCTTGTTTATCTGAAAATTACAAATAATATATCAAAATTCTCATAAAATTACTTGGAACATCATAAAGGCATAATATCATGCTTTTGATGTACTTATCTCGGTGATATCATGTAAGTTGTGAATGCTTATTTCATGGATAATAAATATCAAATAGTGACCTAAAATCATGAGAATGCATCATTATTTCTAAAATATGATATATAATCCATGTGATGTCAAATATGGTGATGTTTCAACCCAAAATCGTGTAATTTTCTTAATGGGCCTAATTAGGGCTGATAACCCTAATTAATATGCAATAAATATAAATATGCTCAAAAAACATTGGAAATTACAAAGTAAGCTCATATCAGTAATTGGAAACATATAAGTAATTATGAGAACACAATGATTCACATAAATCATGGTATACAATTATGGTTTCTTTTAATGTAATATAAACCCTAATATGCTTAATGAATATGATATAGGGTTAATAGATGCACAAATGATATGGAACCTGATGTTTAAATGATGAACCCTATATGTAACATAATTGGAATATATGACATTAGTGTTATAATTCTAAGACAAGAATACAAGTAAAAGTGGGAATATCCTAATGAGTTAAGTAAACCCTAAAATGGACACGACTAGGTTGAGATGATAAGAACATGATGGTGATATGTGATCTTGTGTTAACTAGGGGTTTGACCAAGATATAGTTGACATGAGGATATATATGATATCAGGAATGTGATTATGTTTGTCTTTCTTGATCATGGTACGCCATTACCTCTTACTTGGCTTATTATACAATATGCTTGTGTTATATGTGTAGTAAAATAGTTGGCATATGATATTGGATGAAATGATTGTTCTTGCATGATATGTTGCTTGATTTTCCATACTTATGGCTATGAACAAATGAAACATAATATATCTTTTCCATCATATGAAAGCACTAAACTCTTTGGTAGTACAGTGCTTGGAAGTGATTTAACTCTTTGGTAGTCGGTCACATTCTACATATGATCTAACTCTATGGCAGGGGATCATAAAGGCCTTAATCTTGAGTTCCTTGAGAGTCAAGAGAATGCATCAAAACCTTTGGCGGTCAATGCATGGATATATAATGGAAAATGAGATTAAAATATGTGTTCTCTTTTGTTAATGAACATCTTTGTGCAAGTATATGCTTTTTCTTCTATTTGTTTAGTGTTGTCAAGTATTAGTTTTATCTTATTGCCAATCTTAGTAATGATAGGTATATAAAAGTCATGTAGGCGTACTCAGTACAATATTCCTAAATATTGTGTTAATGTGTACCACATGTAATCTTTTGTTTAGGTGTGGTTATGCTCTTGAATATCCAAGATAGTTGAGAGTTTTGTGGTGAGTTGATGTACATGTGGACCTATTGTCTTAAGATCTTGTAGTTTAATGGTAGTACATGTATATGTGTAAGTTTGTTGTTCAATGTATAATATCAAATGTTGTAACAATTCATTATGTAATTATATGTTGAATGGTGAACATGTGTTGTATGGTTTTATTATTGTTCATGTACATGTGCGTACTCAGTACAATATTCCTAAATATTCTGTTGATGTGTACCACATGTAATCTTTTGTTTAGGTGTGGTTATGCTCTTGAAGATCCAGGATAGTTGAGAGTTGCATGGTGAGCTAATGTACAGGTGGACCTGTTGTCTTAAGATCATGTAGTTTAATGGTAGTACATGTATATGTGTAAGTTTGTTGTTCTATCTGTAATATCAAATGTTGTAACAATTCATTATGTAATTATATGTTGAATGGTGAACATGTGTTGTATGGTTTTATTATTGTTCATGTGCATGTGCTACTGTTGTTTCCTTCTGACATCCTTTGATTTTCTTCTTCTTAGCTTCATGTGGGATGTTTAAATTGGGATTCTCATTGAGGCGAGGGTTTCAATTTGGACGTCACACATGAGATTAATTTTTAGAAAATTCGGGGATGTCACAGGTGGTATCAGAGCATGAACAATAGCAAAGCCTGACATTGCTCACTATGCAATGCAAAACTAAAGAACCTTGAACCTTAATAATCTTTAGGGTTAGATTACTCATCTTTTAGAGACTAGATCTGACCTAGATTCTATGTTAGCACCTAGATGTCTGAGAACTAGGTCTAGACTGGTGCTTGTTGTATGACAAGTCATTTGATGTTTTTCTTTCCTTGTAGTACATCGGTATGGGACGTTGCACTATTTGGAAATGATGTACATCAAGGGAAGAGAAATCCTAGACATTTGGCGCTCATTGTCTGGGGTAGCTATACTAGTCTACACTTTTTTCTCACTCCTTTTACTAGTTTTCATGGCACTGTACTCGCTACTATGTGTGGGACACTCATTTTGTGGATTTGGTTTTTTATTCCAATCGGATCAAACCTTGACAGTTTTCTATGACACATATTTTATCAGAGAAAAACTATATAATATTTTATTATATATGTAAGTATTACAAAAATGTGTCCCCACACATGTACAAGTAGGAGGTGGTCATGTAACCTAAGAGAAAGTAATGACATCAGTCTAGAAGAGAGAGTAGTTCTAGATAAGATGTCTAGAGCTTTGTTGGAATATGTCATAGATGGAATAGATGAAATAAGTTTAGATGATAAGATCTAAGCCTTATATAGATGATATAAGATGAATTGTGATGATATGTGTTGTCTTTAAGGATTAAGGTTCAGTTTTGAGGATTTGAGATAGGATTTGATGATGAAAGTATGTATGTTTTTGTAAGATAAGATAAGATAAGACAAGGTTGCGAGTCAGCCTCAAGCTCTTTTACAAAGGAGGACCTCTAGTGTTGGGACCAGTTTTAGGGTTAACTCCAAAGAGAGTGAGACCCAGAGGGAGAAGGTCAGAGAACCTAAACACCAAGATATGAGAATTATGAGAATTATATGTTATGATATGTCCTAAACTAGACTACTCTTGAGTGAATGAGTTGAGTTGCTTTATGCTTGATTCCTATAGTTCTATTGAACCCTAGATGTCCTTGGGAAAACCAAACCCAAGAGTCATAGAGAGGTTGATTTTATGTGAACATGAATATGAGAACCTACAATCTGGGTGAGGGAGAGAGAGTCCCAAGATCTCAGAGTAGGTAAGTGTTTTAGTTTCTATGAAATCCTCATGCTTGAGTTGGTGGTTTCCCATGTAGGACTCTAGTGGTGTATATAGAGAGAGAGAGTTTTGAGTAAGCATGTTTCATGAGTACAGAACCTATGAAGAGATTGTCATAGCATGTTTTGGTTTGTGCTTATGTGGCTAGATCTTGTGAAGTTAATCAACTAGTATCAATGAGGTAGACCTATTAACCCTAGATTAAAAGAGGGAAGATAAAGTATATATATATTAGATACTCATAGAGTTGAGTGAGCTCAGAGAGACTGAGCATGGCATTACCCTCCGACATGGGTTAGGAGAACCTCAATTGGACTATATAAAGTTTTGATATATGTTTGATTAGCCACTTGTATAAGTTTACTTAGAACAACCATGGTATAATATATGTAAGGATGTGATCTAAACTTGAGACGTGATATATAGACATGATATGATGGAAACCTAGAGATGGTTTAATAGATATCAATGCATAAATAGTTAACCATATGCATGAATAATGATGATCATGTGATATTGTTGGTTAATCTTGTGACGAAATCACTAGTAAATGTTTCAATTTATTATGAGCAATGAAATAAGATCATATGAATGAAACATGTTGCATGAGGTATTAATCTTAGTGCTTAATAAAGATGAAAAATATACTTTTACAATTAGCATAACATAATGATAATGGTACACTAATATGTTCTGTATGGAAAAATGGGTTAATTGTAATTAACTCCTTCATAAAAAGTATAAGCTAATGTTCAGATGTTAATGATTAGGTTAGATGAGGATGTTGATCCTAAATTTTGAAATATGCCATGACCTAACTAACCTCCTGGACCCATGTTTCAACCTCGTATGGAGTGATGGTGCCACCCAAGATGCTTGAAAACCCTATAGGAGTGGTTGAACAAGTTCTAGACCTCTTGTTTTAGGAGATGCAACAACTAGAGTGGCGCCCCACATGTGAATGAAGACCTTTTATTTTTCCTTGAAGTAAGAGGATGGCCTAATTTCAAGGAAGAAATTTCTTTTAAGATGTATATGATGCGATAGATTGGATTTTTTTGGCTTAAATTCAAGGATGAAATTTCTCTTAAGGTTTGTAGGATGTGATAGAGTGGACTTTTGGAATCCTTAAATGTCCAATGACATAAGTGAATTCATGAATGTTGAGTTATCTTGAGAGTTTCAAGTGTTTTGGTAAAGTTCGAGTGTTGATTTATGTTGATATAATGATTGCCCTATAATTATGACTTTTTGAGGTATTTCATTGATTGTCAAATAGTGATAACTTGGCACCAAAATTTAATAGAATGTATTTGGAGTTGTTATGAAGATATGGTTAAAATTTAGTGGCAATTGGTTGATTCGAGAGGAAGTTAATTGGGTATGAATAAAGTGAAATAATGTGCTTTGGGTGTACTATGTATCAAAGTCTTATATGCTTATAGCCTAAGTTGAATGTCACGCTACCCCATTTCTAATCTATAAGGGTTGAAGCTCCTTTAAGAATCCATGGATTGGCCTTGAGGAGAGCCAATCCTATCCCTGGATTTGGATCAAATGGGTGGGACTCATGCGCATGGCCTACCTTGTGTCTAGTTGGAAATTATGGTTAACAACGATGATGAGCCTAACTCACCCAATGTTGTGGTCATGGTTCGATGGAGGGAATTGAAGAACAATTATCCTTGACAGGGAAAGACCAATCTCCCAACTCCTCGTACAACACCTGGGATAGTCTGTTATCAACTCCCAAACCCCCCTTGTGCCTCCCCATATTTGCTTACAGCTTGCAGGTGTCGAGTAAAGAAGGGAGCATGAATAGATGTGGTTACAGGAGTGCTTCGAGGAAGAAGTACACCAATGGCAAGAAGACTAGTAGTCATGCCTAGCGTTTGCCGGGCGCAGAACCCATGGAGGCATGCCTGTGCTGGATGCACCCCATGGATGTGAGGAAGCGAGAGAAGGAGCAACCAGGGCGAGACCCCTCATCATTAATTGAGGACATGACGGTGGCTAAAGAGAAAAATTCCCATGAGCGTTGGAGTCATCACGTGAGAAAGAAAGAGGAGGACATTTGTGGCCACGGAAGAAGTTTTTGCCTAGGAGAACGAACTCTCGCAGAAGCCCGAGTGGTCAGAGATGCAGTAGGTGAAACTGAGGATCTTGACCAGAGTAGGTCATGGCCTGGAGACACTAATGGGGATCAATCGCTCCATGGTAACCCACCTAACAGCGGCAGTGATGCGTTTAGTGCAGAACTAGTTCTCGCGCAGGAGCCCCAGAGCGGGAGGGGAAAGAGATGTGGTCCATCTAAGCGGAACCAGTGAATCTCTAGTTAACCGTAGTAAGTTGGTCGGCTAAACTAGGAGATGTGAACCGCACCCAAGCAAAGCCACATGGCAGCTTTTGATTGGCCACAAAAAGGTAAATCTTCAATAAATGTCAGAATCTTGTATAATTCATATACATTAGCTCGTTTATTCGAAAAATTACAAATAATATATCAAAATTCTCATAAAATTACTTGGAACATCATAAAAGTATAATATCATGCTTTTGATGTACTTATCTCAGTGATATCATGTAAATTGTGAATGCTTATTTCATGGATAATAAATATCAAATAGTGACCTAAAATCATGAGAATGCATCAATAACTCTACAATATGATATATAATCCATGTGATGTCAAATATGGTGATGTTTCAACCTGAAATCATGTAATTTGTGTAATGGGGCTAATTAGGGCTGATAACCCTAATTAATATGCAATAAATATAAATATGCTAAAAAAACATTGAAAATTACAGAGTAAGATCATATCAGTAATTGGAAACATATAAGTAATTATTAGAACACAATGATTAACATAAATCATGGTATACAATTATGGTTTCTTTTAATGTGATATAAACCCTAATATACTTAATGAATATTTTTTTGACAACAAACAGATTCATTCATTACTCAATCCATACGACATCTACAAGTAGAGAAGTACAACCAGAAGAAACCTAGATCAGTGAAGAACATAGATCTAACACCACTACCACTCATATTGGAACGAGATTGAAACACTTCTGCATAGAACTCTCTTCTTCGTGGCTGACCAAAGCAGCTATTGTGAGAGATACCTTCAACTTGAGCATAAGGCAGCGGCATTAAGAATGAACTCGACCGAGATTCCGTCCAATTGTTGACTCTACCATCCATGGCACGGCTCGAGCAGCAAAGAACCTGAGGCAAAAATGAGACCAACCAGGGATCTCGTGACTCTCATGAAAGGAGAGACACCCAAACCCCGAAGGGAGAGACAAACGCCGAAGGAACACGGCGAGAAGAAGACAAGAAACTGCCTAGAACTAGGACCAAAACGAAAGGCAGGGAGCCGACACAGACTGAACTGAAAAATAGAGTGGAAGTAGCAAAGCGAGAAACGCCCGCCCCTAGAAGATCCATGCCAAAAGCTTCATGGCAGCCACCTCCTTGCCTCCACCAAGCGACCAGCTTCACCGGAGACGAAGCCACCGCCCAGGAAAGCGCCGCTCCACCACCCTGAAGCCCCGATCTAAAGGCACGGAGGACGAAGATGACGGAGAGGAGGGACAGCCAGCCACAGCCCCAGCGCCGCACGATCTACGAAGAGGACAGTCACCCGACGAACGCCCAGGGAGAGAGGGTGGCTACACGCCTGCAGCCGACCACCTCCCCCGAGCGGGAGAATCCCACGCACGAACCCTAGCCGCCTCCGGAGGGCAGCAGGGGAGTTAGTTCTTCCTCCTCTTCTTATTAGTAGTAAACATAGAAAAACATATATGCTTAATGAATATGATCTAGGGTTAATAGATGCACAGATGATATGGAACCTGATGTTTAAATGATAAACCCTATATCTAACACAATTGGAATATATGACATCAGTGATATAATCTAAGACAAGAATACAAGTAAAAGTGGGAATATCCTAATGAGTTAAGTAAACCCTAAAATGGACACTGTTAGGGTTGAGATGATAAGAACCTAATGGTGATATGTAATCTTGTGTCAACCAGTGGTTTGACCAAGATATAGTTGACATGAGTATATATATGATATCAGGAATGTGACTAGGCTTGTCTTTCTTGATCAAGGTAGGTCATTACCTCTTACTTGGCTTATTATACAATATGCTTGTGTTATATGTGTAGTAAAATACTTGGCATATGATATTGGATGAAATAATTGTTCTTGCATGATATGTTCCTTGATTTTCTATACTTATGGCTATGAGCACATGAAACATAATATATATTTTCCATTATAAGAAAGCACTAAACTCTTTGGTAGTACAGTGCTTGGAAGTGATTTAACTCTTTGGTAGTCGGTCACATTGTTCATATGATCTAACTCTTTGGTAGGAGATCATAAAGGACTTAATCTTGAGCTCCTTGAGAGTCAAGAGAATGCATCAAAACCTTCAGCGATCAATGCATGGATATATAATGGAAAATGAGCTTAAAATATGTGTTCTTTTTTGTTAATGAACATCTTTGTGCAAGTATATGCTTTTTCTTCTATTTGTTTAGTGCTGCCAAGTATTAGTTTTATATTATTGCCAAGCTTAGTAATGAGAGGTATATAAAAGACATGTAGGCGTACTCAGTATAATATTCCTGAATATTGTGCTGACGTGTACCACATGTAATCTTTTGTTTATGTGTGGTTATGCTCTTGAAGATCCAGGATAGTTGAGGTTGTGTGGCGATCTGATGTAAAGGTGGACCTGTTGTCTTAAGATCATGTAGTTTAATGGTAGTACATGTATATGTGTAAGTTTGTTGTTCAATGTGTAATATCAAATGTTGTAACAATTCATTATGTAATTATATTTTGAATGGTGAACATGTGTTGCATGGTTTTATTATTGTTCATGTGCATGTGCAACTGTTGTTTCCTTCTGACATCCTCTGATTTTATTCTTCTTAGCCTCATGTGGGATGCTTAAATTGGGATTCTCTCTGAGGTGAAGGTTTCAATTTGGACGTCACACATTAGATTAAGTTTTAAAAAATTCGGGGACATCATATAAATGATCTGCTGATTAAGATGTTCCCTGGTGAAAAAAAGAATACCCCAACTTTGATTCAATGTTAGATAAGACAAATCAATTTCAAGAGGATGAATTTTTAAATTCTTTGACTCCTTCTAGTCTTCCACCTCATAAACTGATCCTAAAAAAGAACTATCCAATTATGCTATTGAGAAATATTGACCCTTTTGCTGGTCTTTGTAATGGGACAAGACTGATTTGTAGAAGTTTCACAATATTATTGATGTTGAAATAGCAATTGGACATAAGAAAGAACAAAGAGTATTCCTTCCAAGAATCCCAATGATGCAAAAGGGACATGAAAAGTTACCATTATCATTCAATAGAGTACAATTTCCAGTTCAATTATGTTTTGTAATGACAATAAATAAGGCACAAGGACAAACTTTAGAGAAAGTTGGAATATATTTGCCTCAACCTATATTTTCTCATGGTTAGTTGTATGATGCCATGTCTAGGGTGAAATCACTAGGAGATCTTAAGCTTCTCTTTAAACTAACACCTATAGAAAAAAAACAACAACTACTACAACAAGAAATATAGTCTACAATAAAATATTATCCTCTGCCTGAAAAAATATAGGTATATGTCGTACAATTTCTTATTTTTCTAAATGTTTTCATTATTTTAATGTAGCATATCTATCACGAACATTTCTTGTTTTAGATTTGACATGAAAATATGTGAAAAATATGAAGCAAGATTACAAATTGTGACATGACATTGATGAAAATCATTAGTGGACAACAAAGCTGAAGGTGGTAGAAGCAATTGATGCATCATTGTGAGTATTAATTAATTTGATTTCTACCATTGTGTTTCATATTTTTTTTATTTAATTGTCTTTCTATTTTTATATTATTTCTTTTCCAGTTCATGGGCACATGATAGCGAAGGAGAGGAGATGTAACTTTAATAGTGAACTGGTTTTTAATGAAGGTGTTCTCTTTTGGTAATTTTTATGTAAATTATTATTGATGCTAATTATGAACCCTACAAAAAATACCAACTATTGGTTTAATGTCTGTCAATCTAAGTCAATTTTGAGTTTGATCGTGTTTGGAAATTGGTGTTTTGATACTTTGATTTTTCTAGTATATCATCAACTTGATCATGTTTGCAAATTGATGTGTTGACACTTTGGGTTTTCTATTATAATCAGATGTTCCCTATGTTCTTAGCGCGTGTCATCTGCTAGTATTAAAAGAGGAAAGAAAAGTAAAGTCAATGTAATGTGATTGAATGAATATACATTCTAAATTAAGTCCTTAAATGTATTACCTTTTTCTTTAAATCTTTTGAGTATTCTAAAGGGTGGGGGAGATAGAGAAAACAGATTAATAGTACTTTCTTCTCATATTTAAATGTTATAAATGGAAAAAGGGAAAACTTCTTTCACAAGTCATCTATTCCCTATTTTCAAATTTATCCTTTTTTATTCCTCTTTAATTTCTTTTAAACTTAAAGGACAAAAGAGAGTAAAAGGAAAGGGAAATTAATATCCCTCAATTTGAGTTCATGGTACACGTAATGCATATACAAAAGAAAAAAAGTATTTTGTGTCTCGTTTTATTTAATTTTATTTTCTAATTTCATCATGTAATAAAGAATATCATCTCATGGTCTTTTTACATTAAGCCCTTCAACTACTATTATTTAATAAATGTCATTTTATAAAATTGTAATTAGTTGTGAAAGTTGGGGTATTATAGGTGTAGGGAAATATGGCTACAGAGTAGACAGCGGAAACAAAAATTTATCTACCATATTCTCCTTATTCAATAGATCACGTCAATAACTATAATGTAGCAAGGATGATTTTGAGTATATACCTAGTCTTGGAGCAAGTCCAGCGATAATCCTCATCATTGTAGATGTGAAACTCTGAATCTTGATTGTATTGAGACACATTTGACTGGTGCACCTCCTGGTCTCACCATTGAATTCAACCACAAATGTCTTCTTCTATAGCAGCTCCTCTTGTCACAGACTGCTGGTTGATGTTGTCCTCCTAGAGGAAGACAACAACCTTGTAAGGACCCTGACCTCTGTTTAGGGCTTATCCTGTTTGCTTTGCTTAACCCTGGTGCTTAGTTGCTTGCTAATCACCTTTGGTGGTGATTAGGGTTTGTTGGCACTTTTTTGAGAGCTGGAGGTGCTACTTGCAATTAACCCAAGTCTAGGGTTTGTGGGCAAGTTTGCCACCTTGTGAGGTGTTCCTCCCTCTCCTTGCTTCCTCTAGTGTTGAGAGGAAGGTTTAGGCTCGTTGCTTGAGTTCCTTTGGGCTTAGTTGAGCTTGTTGGGCTTTGTGGTGCCTTATCTTTGCTTCTTTGGACCTTGTGTCGGGCAAGAGTGCCCTGTGTCGACCTAGGTGTGTCGGCCTGTGCTTGTGTCGGCCTAGGTGTGTCGCCCAGGGTGTGTGTCGTCCATGGTGGGAGTGTGTCGGCCATGGTATGGAGGTGTGTCGCCCATGGACCCTTTGACCTTCTTTGACCTCGTTTGTGTCACCACTAGTGGACACTTGGTGCTTGATGCTTGCATGTGGCAATATCCTTGGACATGTGTTTAGGGCATGTTAGAGTGGTGGCTTTGCACATGGACAAGTGTCCCTAGGTGGGCGACACCTTGCCTTGTCTTTCCTTGGTTTCTCCTCCATCCTTTCCTATATATGTGTTCCCTTTCTCTTGCTAAGGATCCCTTTAGTTCCTTGGTCTCCCTCTCCCTTGGTGCACGTCACCCCTCTTCCTTTTGCAAGCTTGGTGGCCGATCCTTCTTGGAGTCTCCTTCTTCCTCTAGTGGTTGTCGAACCCTAGAGTGCCTTGCTCTCTTCTTGTGGTAGAGCTTGGAGCTTGGTGCTAGGAGCTTGCTTAAGGTGGGTTACATAACTCCTAACCCTAACTATACTACCTTCTATGTTCTTGTATGTTTCTTTTGATCATATCAGCTATGCATGTTGCTAGTTTAGTTTCTTGCTTAGTTGCTTCTTGTTGGCCGAACCATGTTCTAGGGTTTCTTGGTGAGCAACACCCCTTTCTCTCCTAGGTCTAGAGGAGTGAGCTTGAGTTCTAGCAATATGGGCAATACTCCTCTCTTGTTTTAGTTGAGAGGTGAGCTTGTATTCTAGTGGCTTGAGCAACACCCTCCTCTCACCATGGACTTGAAAGGTGAGCTATGTGGTGGTTGTGGACCTTGGTTGTGGTTGTTCCTTGTGTTGCCCTAATGGTGATAAGAAGTGTGCAAGACCCCTCTCTCTTGGTTGTTGAGAGGTGAGCATCTTCTTGATCCATTAGGGTTGTGGTGCCCTTGTGCTTGAGGTTGGTGATGACCTTTTTGGGTTGCATCTTGCTCGATATGGTGTTGGAGGTGATGTTGCCCGATATCCTTTTTGACCTAGAGCCTTGGACGTCATGTTGTTGTGGTGTTGTGTCGGGCGTCACACTCCTGGCTTGGGGTTGGCGTTGCCCGATACTCCTCTTGACCTAGAGCCTTGGACGTCATGTTGTTGTGGCTGTGTTGGGCGATGCACCCTGGTCCTTGACCTTTTGTGTGTTGAGTGTCACATCTGGTTTGGTGGTAGGCGTTACACTTGGTTCCTACCCTAGTATGTGTGTGTGTCGGGCGTCACACATGGTGGAGTGCCCTCCCTGACATGCCTAGCACAGATGGTAGCTTGACGTCGTTATACCTTAGATGTCCGATGGAGCGTTGCATGATACCACAGTGCACGACACATGTGGTTGCACAACACATGTTGCACGATACATCTTGAGGTAGTAGCCGATACACCTTGCTGGTTTCTCGACCGTTATGAGGTTGGAGTGTTGGGCGATATGGGAAAGTACCTTGCCCGATGCTATCTCTAGTGAGGGTGCCCTACCCGTCACACTTCTTGTAAGGGTAGCATGCACTTTTAGCGAGGGTCTTGTTCCTTATAGAAAACCGTGTGCTAGTCCTTATTCATGCTAACACGTTCGGCTCATAATGGTGACCCTTGATATGCTTGATAAGTAATTGAGGGAGTAGACTATATCTATGTAACTTGACATGACTTTCATGTGTTTGTGATCATCTCGATTATATGTATAATGTTGAGGAATGGTAAGCATATAAGATGCCTTGCATGATGAGATGACCTATGTCTGTGGTCACAGGTTGAGACATGAATGACAAAACATACAATCATCAAGGTCACCCTATGTTAATAATATGATCCTTCTGCTAATCTATGATGATTGTGCATACTAACCATGCAGGTGTTTCATACAGGTGCATAGCCAGGTAAAGGGATATGAGGTATATATGTTTGAGTAACATTGTTCTGATGGTTACTCTTAATGATGAGATAACATGCTTGATGTGTTGGTCTGAGGACCTAGGTTGGCTAAAGTGCCTAGATGATGTGCTATTCTCGGATGATGACCTGGGATTGCTATCCCATGGTGATGATGTAAGCCTTGAGAGGCAGTGACACTATGTGATGAGGGATTGAGATCCCATGGCAATGTGGTGATCCTTGTGAAGGATCTATATGATTGGCAAGAGGCTAAGTGGTGACATGTAATGGTGGATCCTTGTGATGGATCAGGATGGTGTTGATGACAGTTAGAGCATGATATTGAGTTTCATGTTGTTTATTCTTTTTCTTGTCTGCATGTTATACAACTTGGCTGAATCTTGCAATCCATTTAAAATACATTAACTAATCACAGTGGAACATATCATGTAGTTTTCCCTGGCCATAGATCCATCATCGTCAGGAGCTGGTGATGGTGAAATGGGTTCTCCTGCGGGTTAACCCGGAGCACATATTATTGAGTATGCGAGGTTTCTCCTAGCCTAAAGTGAGGAGGTAAGAGTGCAACTTCAGTTGTAGACTCCAAGGTGCGGATTCAGGCCCGTAGCCCAAATATGATAAGAGCATGGTGAACAGGCCCATGGCTCAGGATGTGTGATATGGGAGCATGAATGCGTTCATGGCTCAGAGCACGGTGAATAGGCCCATGGCTCAGTTTCACTAGCGCTAATACCTGTACCAAGGCGGGCTAGGCAGAGGGTAGCCTGACCCTGTGGCTGAGGCCACTTAAGCATGAGACTGCTGTCCTTCTTGTGTTGTACTCATGCACTTACCACGAGGTGGGAGGTCGTGGAGTTCGGCTCTTCCATTGACCTTGTATGGCACCGGCTCTGGGTTTCGCAGCCGTCGGTTGGATCTGAGCGGTACGGCTCACTTCCTCAGGGCATAATAATATGTAATCCATCCGAATAGTATTTATTGCTTAAGGCAAAACATGGAACATTGGTTGAGGCCTTGCTTGAGTAGTTGATCTTGTTATTACTTTGCAGTTTCTTATACGTTCCTTATGTTCTTTGGTAAGATCTTATAAATCTTATCTTGTCAATCATGTTCTATAAATAGATAATTGGTGATATGCCTTCCGTACATCTGGTAAGCTTGATGGTACGGATAGCTTTGCTAGATATAGACTTTTCTTATTCCATGCTTAACCAGTTACCTGCTGTTGTTGCTTTAATCTTCCTTTGGTTTTATAGTTTTGGTGGGGAGTTATGTTTCTCGCTGGGACTGTGTGTCTCACCTCACTGGTTTATACCCTTTTTAGGTGGTCGAGCCAGACGTGATGGTGGTTGCGGAGTTGCGGTCGAGCAGCACGAGGAGCAGTAGAAGGCAAGAGATGGATATGCTGCTGTTTTGGTCATTTTGTAGTAGAGTCTAGAGTCATCCTTGTACTCTCAGGTCCTTGGGAGCGTTTTGACGTTGTTTCATGATGTATAGTTGTTGATCCTTTTGTATGTCCTGCTACTGGCCGGATGTGGGCTAATATGTACATATAAACAGGTGATGAACTCATGTGATGGCTAGACAGTTGATCTCCTAAGTTGTGGACACGTATCAAGGCTTGTATATGTTTATATAACCTGTTTTCTTGCAGGACGAGAATCGGAACGTAATAGTTTCTCAGTTTATCTGTTTTCTGCAATCGGTTTTAATTGACCCGTGTTTTTGGTAATTTGTGGTTTATGGTGCTTTTCGCACGTTTTCACGTAACACCTCGTTGTCTATGTGATAGTGGGATGTGTTGCCACAAACCTCCTGCCTTTATGATAGTCCATACAGATCACCTAGAACTCCTGTCGTGCTACTAGAACAATCAAGAAGGAGTCATCCCTCCCGTTGGTGTATTAATCACCAACTTGCTCTCCCACGACAATGATCTCAATTGCTCTTTCTCTTGTTGTTCCTCCCCAGCCAGGTAGAACTTGCTCGGACTCTCGTGGTCACCACAACTAGAGAGGATAACTTTTGTCAGGGCAACAATTTCTCAATTATTTGTGTTGTGATCTAGGAAGCCCCCAATACCCCTCTATTTATAAACATAGTTTGGGTCCAAGTTTCCAGTCTGTGCAGGAGTGGAAAGGACCGGAAGATCTCAATTTTTCATAACAATTCTAGAATTTTTGCAACCTGCGACAGACCAAATATTTGTCATGCAACCCAGATGGTCATTTGGCATGTCGGACAGTCATCTGGAACAACCCATACGGCCATTTGGTTGTTTCCCAATTGTACACAAATTTGAAATTTTAATTTCCATAAACTCTAGACATTGATTTCCTTGTGCAACAAGTATTGCTCAAGCAAAACAAATAGAGAAACATCTAGAACCTTCCTCGATCGAACTGGATCATCTCACCCACGCAAGACAACCGTCTCGGTCACCCGTATAGTTGTCTAGTGACCCGAGTCAAGCCAGTTTGGTTGGGTCGGTTCATTCCTTAGCCAAATTCAATTCACAACATGCCTAACACCCAAACACTCATCTCAACTCTTGAGATGACCGTTTGACACTTCTAGATGGCCGTCTCAACACATGAGATGGGCTTTTAGAGTTGCATCAGCCTATTTGTTTCCTGAATTAAATACCTAAATAGTTAAGTACTTAATTCAACTATCATTTGAGATTTGAACTCCTTTTTTAGGTCGAGTCCTATGTGTGTGACCCTATAGGTCCATATTACATTGGCAGTGAATGTCCATGACAAGTTATGATATCCCAAGCAATGAGTGGTGCTTCTTCGCACATCAATGCTACCCAAGTAAATGGAAAGTTGGGGAACAACTTCAACCTACAATCTGTGTATGGTGTTATAATATTTGTATAATTCCTTTGTCATTGATGTCCAGGTTGAACTAGAGGCATGGAGCATTCACCATTATTATTATTCAAACTTGTTTCTTGAACCAAGAGAAGTCTGTTTGAGATATATATAAGCTCAATATCACATATTGAATCACATGTGCATAGTCATGAATTTCTCAGTCTCTCTAATCAAGAGGCCTAGGATATCTCACTCTAGTAGGAAGGACAAATCTCATATCTATCACTCACAGTCAAACCCCATGTGTCAAAGTCACTCAATCATCACCGTTATAACAATCCATATTTCAAGATTGCATTTAATGTCAAAGTGTACCCAATGGCATTTGATGAGTGTAGTGATTTCAAGTCTAGGAGCCATAACCACTACCATCACTATGAGACTTGACTATGACTTCCATGATGATGGCTTCTATGTGTCAGTCTCACTGTGGGTCTGTCTGATACATTGTTCTCTAACATGTATCTATGTGCTTGGTTTGATATCACCATATCATGATTAATGGGATTAGTCATCAACCAACTCACACTCGATCTTATGTGTCATTGTTGTCTATCAGCCTTCCACAATAACAACCGATCAGGGACATAATGAGAATATGTATATGTACTCTTAACATTTGTATGATCTCATCTACAAGGATAGTAACTTGAATACATATGTCATTGAGTAACATAATTCTCTAGACACTTATAATGTGACATCATTATCTCATAGCTGAATTAAACAAAATAAATTGGAAGCTTGCCTTTCATTAATAATCAAATCATTTTTACATGATATGTCATTACAATCATCACATGATTGGCTCTCAGGACATACATAACCAACAATAGGAGAAATGGTTCTAGTACGGCTGGAAGATCCTTTCCTTGCCAAAAATTACATAGCATAGACTTCCCAGTAGCCTTCCCTATCCCGATCTTCTACTCCCCGACCACCTTTCGGTCCACATAGATCTGACCCCCTTGCGTCATCGGAAAAGTGGAAAAATGATAAATGTTGGATATTTCTTTATTTCACACAAACTATACAGCCCATACGAGTATCACATAAATATAGAATATTCAAACTTCTGAGTTTTTCCCATCAAGGGGTAATAATGGACATAAGTCCAATGATGGACAAAGATTATACTCAAGCAGGCATATGAAACATGAGTTAGAAAACAAAAGAAAATATAAGTTCATATGTGCCGGTAAATGATTGTTGAATATATATATGTGTGTGTGTGTGTGATGTTTTAGATGAACTCATGTACCAATATAGAAATATACTAACCACATTTTTTGTTAGCGTAGATGATACACATGATAGAAAGACATGAAGATAAAGATGAAAGTTGTTGAAGATATTAAAGATAAGTAAAGGAGGATTAGATAGTTGATCATTTCTTCTCATTGTATACCTTAGTCTTCTTTGAAATATTCATGTAACTCCCTTAGAGGAGCTCATCATACTGATAACCGACGCCTATAGAGCCCTTGCTGGTGTGTTTTGGGTGGCGCGAACGGTTTTGGCGTCGGTGTCCCTACTTATAACCGACACCTATAGTGGCCCCTGCTGGCGTTTTTTCGGTGACGCGAAGGGTTATGGCGTCGGTTTTCAAACCGACGCCTAAGGGTTTGCCATTTTAGCGTCTCCCACATATGTGCCACTTTTAAACCATCGCCAAAGGCCTTAAATAACTGACACCAAAGGTCGGCTATGTGCTAGTGAGCATTCACCATTATTATTATTCAATCTTGTTTCTTGAACCAAGAGAAGACTGTTTGAGATATATATAGCTCAATATCACATATTGAATCACATGTGCATAGTCATGCATTTCTCAGTCTCTCTAATCAAGAAGCCTAGGACATCACACTCTAGTAGGAAGGACAAATCTCATATCTATCACTCGCAATCAATCCCCATGTGTCAAAGTCACTCAATCATCATCGTTATAACAATCCATATTTTAGGATTGCATTTAATGATGTCAAAGTGTACCCAATGACATGTGATGAGTGTAGTGATTTCAAGTCTAGGAACCACAACCACCACCATCATTGTGAGAGTTGACTATGATTTCCATGATGATGGCTTCTATGTGTCAATCTCACGGTGGGTCTGTCTGATACACTGTTCTCTAACATGTATATGTGTGCTTGGTTTGATATCACCATATCATGATTAATGGGATTAGTCATCAAACAACTCACACTCAATCTTATGTGTCATTGTTGTCTATCAACCTTCCACAATAACAACCGATCAGGGACATAATGAGAATATGTATATATACTCTTAACATTTGTATGATCTCATCTACAAGGATAGTAACTTGAATACATATGTCATTGAGTAACATATATGTCTAGACATTTATAATGTTACATCATTATCTCACATGTGAATTATAAAAAATAAATTGGAAGCTTGCCTTTCATTAATAATCAAATCATTTTTACATGACATGTCATTACAATCATCACATGATTGGCTCTCAGGGCATACATAACCAACAACAGGAGCAATGGTTCCAGTGCAAATGGAAGATCCTTTCCTTGCCATAAATTTCATAGCATAGACTTACCACTAGCCTCCCCTATCCCGATCTTCTACTCCCTGACCACCTTTCAGTCCACATTGATCTGACCCCCTTGCGTTACAAAAAGGTAAATCTTCAATAAATGTCAGAATCTTGTATAATTCATATACATTAGTTCGTTTATCTGAAAATTACAAATAATATATCCAAATTCTCATAAAATTACTTAGAACATCATAAAAGTATAATATCATGCTTTTGATGTACTTATCTCAGTGATATCATGTAAGTTGTGAATTCTTATTTCATGGATAATATATATCAAATAGTGACCTAAAATCATGAGAATGCATCAGAAACTCTAAAATATGATATATAATCCATATGATGTCAAATATGGTGATGTTTCAACCCAAAATCATGTAATTTGCTTAATGGGGGCTAGTTAGGGCTGATAACCCTAATTAATATGCAATAAATACTAATATGCTCAAGAAACATTGGAAATTACCGAGTAAGCTCATATCAGTAATTGGAAACATATAAGTAATTATGAGAACACAATGATTCACATAAATCATGGTATACAATTATGATTTTTTTTAATATGATATAAACACTAATATGCTTAATGAATATGATCTAGGATTAATAGATGCATAAATGATATGGAACCTGATGTTCAAATGATGAACCCTATCTGTAACATAATTGGAATATATGATTCTAAGACAAGAATACAAGTAAAAGTGGGAATATCCTAATGAGTTAAGTAAACCCTAAAATGGACACGACTAGGGTTAAGATGATAAGAACATGATGGTGATATGTGATCTTGTGTTAACTAGTGGTCTAACCAAGATATAGTTGACATGAGGATATATCTGATATCATGAATGTGATTAGGTTTGTCTTTCTTGATCAAGGTAGGCCATTACCTCTTACTTGGCTTATTATACAATATGCTTGTGTTATATGTGTAGTAAAATACTTGGCATATGATATTGGATGAAATGATTGTTTTTGAATGATATGTTTCTTGATTTTCAATACTTATGGCTATGTACACATGAAACATAATATATATTTTCCATTATAAGAAAGCACTAAACTCTTTGGTAGTACAATGCTTGGAAGTGATTTAACTCTTTGGTAGTCAGTCACATTGTACATATGATCTAACTCTTTGGCAGGAGATCATAAAGGCCTTAATCATGAGCTCCTTGAGAGTCAAGAGAATGCATCAAAACCTTCGGTGATCAATGCATGGATATATAATGGAAAATAATCTTAAAATATGTGTTCTCTTTTGTTAATGAACATCTTTATGCAAATATATGCTTTTTCTTCTATTTGTTTAGTGTTGCCAAGTATTAGTTATATCTTATTGCCTTGCTTAGTAATGAGAGGTATATAAAAGACATGTATGCGCATTCAGTACAATATTCTTGAATATTTTGTTGATGTGTACCACATGTAATCTTTTATTTAGGTGTGGTTATGCTCTTGAATATCCAGGATAGTTGAGAGTTGTGTGGCGATCTGATGTATAGGTGGACATGTTGTCTTAAGATACTGTAGTTTAATGGTAGTACATGTATATGTGTAAGTTTGTTGTTCAATGTGTAATATCAAATGTTGTAACAATTCATTATGTAATTATATGTTGAATGGTGAACATGTGTTGTATGGTTTTATTATACTTCTTGTGCATGTGCTACTGTTGTTTCCATCTGACATCCTCTGATTTTCTTGTTCTTAGCCTCGTGTGGGATGTTTAAATTGGGATTCTCATTGAGGTGAGGGTTTTAATTTGGACGTCACACATTAGATTAAGTTTTAGAATATTCGGGGACATCACATAAATGATCTACTGATTAAGATGTTCCCTGGCAAAAAAAAGAATACTTCAACTTTGATTCAATGTTAGATAAGACAAATCAATTTCAAGAGGATGAATTTTTAAATTCTTTGACTCCTTCTAGTCTTCCACCTCATAAATTGATCCTAAAGAAGAACTATCAAATTATGCTATTGAGAAATATTGACCCTTTTGCTGGTCTTTGTAATGGGACAAGACTGATTTGTAGAAGTTTCAAATGAAATATTATTGCTGTTGAAATAGCAATTGGGCATAAGAAAGAACAAAGAATATTCATTCCAAGAATCCCAGTGATGCGAAAGTGACATGAAAAATTACCATTTTCATTCAAGAGAGTACAATTTCCAGTTCAAATATGTTTTGTAATGACAATAAATAAGGCACAAGGACAAACTTTAGAGAAAGTTGAAATATATTTGCCTCAACCTGTATTTTCTCATGGTTAGTTGTATGATGCCCAGTCTAGGGTGAAATCACCGAGAGATCTTAAGCTTCTCTTTAAACTAACACATGTAGAAAAAACAACTACTACTACAACAAGAAATATAGTCTACAATAACATATTATCCTCTGCCTGAGTAATATAGATATTTGTCGTACAATTTCTTTTTTTTCTAATTGTTTTCATTATTTCCATCTAGCATATATATCATGAACATTTCTTATTTTAGATTTGACATGAAAATATGTGAAAATATGAAGCAAGTTTACAAATTGTGACATGACATTGATGAAAATCATTAGTGGACAATAAAGCTGAAGGTGATAGATGCAATTGATGCATCATTGTGAGTATTAGCTCATTTGATTTCTACCGTTGTGTTTCATATTTTTTTATTTAATTTTCTTTCTATTTTTATATTGTTTCTTTTCCAGTTCATGGGTATGTGATAGAGAAGGACAGGAGATGTAACTTTAATAGTGAACTGGTTTTTAATGAAAGTTTTCTCTTTTGGTAATTTTTATGTAAATTATTATCGATGCTAATTATGAACCCTACAAAAAATACCGACTATTGGTTTAATGTCTGTCAATCTAAGTCAATTTTGAGTTTGATCGTGTTTGGAAATTGGTGTGTTGATACTTTGATTTGTCTAGTATATCCTCAACTTGATCATGTTTGCAAATTGATGTGTTGACATTTTGAGTTTTCTATTATAATTAGATGTTCCTTATGTGCTTAGCACGTGTCATGTGCTCGTATTAAAAAAGGAAAGAAAAGTAATGTCAATGTAATGTGATTGAATGAATATACATTCTAAATTAAGTCACTAAGTGTATTACATTTTTCTTTAAATCTTTTGGGTATTCTAAAGGGTGGGGGAGATAGAGAAAAAAGATAAATAATACTTTCTTCTCATATTTAAATGTTATAAATGGAAAAGGGAAAACTTATTTCTCAAGTCATCTATTCCCTATTTTCAAATTTATCCTTTTTTATTCCTCTTTTATTTCTTTTAAACTTTTTTAAAGGACAAAAACGAGAGTAAAAGGAAAGGAAAATCAATATCCATCAATTTGAGTTAATGGTACACATAATGCATATACAAAAGAAAAAAATTATTTTGTGTCTAATTTTTTTTAACTTCATTATGTAATAAAGAATATCATCTCAGGGTCTTTTTACATTAAGCCCTTCAACTACCGTTATTTAATAAATGTCATTTTATAAAATTTTAATTAGTTGTGAAAGTTGGGGTATTATTGGTGTAGGGAAATATGGCTATAGAACAGACCGCGGAAACAAAAATTTATCTACCATATTCCCCTTAATCAGTAGATCACGTCAATAACTATAATGCAAGAAGGACAGTTTTGAGTATATACGTGGTCCTGGAGCAAGTCCAGCGATAATCCTCATCATCATAGATGTGCAACTATCAATCATGATTGCATTGAGACACATTTGACTGTTGTGCCTCCTGGTCTCACCAGAGAATTCAACCACAAATGTATTCTTCTTTAGCAACTCCTCTTGTCACAGACTGTTGGTTGATGTTGTCCTCCTAGAGGAAGACAACGACCTCCTGCCTCTACAACAGTCCATACAGATCACCTAGAACATCTATCATCCTACTAGAACAATCAAGAAGGAGTCGTCCCTCCCGTTGGTGTATTAGTCACTAACTTGCTCTCCCACGATAATGATCTCAATTGCTCTTTCTCTTGTTGTTCCTCCCTAGCCAGGTAGAACTTGCTCAGAATCTCATGGTTACCACAACCAGAGAGGATAACTTTTGTCAGAGAAACTATTTCTCAATTGTCTGTGTTGTGTTCTAGGAAGCCCCCAATACCCCTCTATTTATAGATAGAGTTTGGGTCCAAGTTTCCAGTCTGTGCGGGAGTGGAAAGGACCGGAAGATGTTAAATTTTCACAACAATTCTAGAATTTTCACAACCTGCAATAGCCTAAATGTTTGTCATGCAACCCAGACGGTCATTTGGCATGCCAGAAAGTCGTATGGAACAACCCATATGGCCATTTGGTTGTTTCCCAGTTGTACACAAATTGAAAAATTAATTTCCATCAATTCTAGACATTGATTTCCTTGTGCTACAAGTATTGCTCAAGTGAAACAAATAGAGAAACATCTAGAACCTTCCCCGACCGAACTGGATCATCTCACTCATGTAAGATGACTGTCTCGGTCACCCATACAATTGTCTAGTGACCCGAGTTGAGTTAGTTTGGTTGGGTCGGTTCATTCCTTAGCCAAATTCAATTCACAACATACCTAACACCCAAACGCTCATCTCAACTCTTGAGACGACCATTTGACACTTCTAGATGGCCGTCTCAACACATGAGATGGGATTTTGGAGTTGCATCAGCCTATTTGTTTCCTGAATTAAGTACCTAAACACTTAAGTACTTTATTCAACTATCATTTGAGATTTGAACTGCTTTTCTAGGTCGAGTCCTGTGTGTGTGACCATATAGGTCCATATTACGTTGGCAGTGAATGTCCATGACAAGTTATGACATCACAAGCAATGAGTGGTGCCTCATCACACATCAATGCTACCCAAGTAAATGGAAAGTTGGGGAACAACTTCAACCCACAATTTTTGTATGGTGTTATAGTGTTTGTATATTTCCTTTATCACTGATGTCCAGATTGAACTAGAGACATGAAGCATTCACCATCATTATTATTCAATCTTATTTCTTGAACCAAGAGAAGACTGTTTGAGATATATATAAGCTCAATATCACATATTGACTCACATGTGCATAGTCATGCATTTCTCAGTCTCTCTAATCAAGAGGCCTAGGACATCACACTCTAGTATGAAGGACAAATCTCATATCTATCACTCACAGTCAATCCCCATGTGTCAAAGTCACTCAATCATCACCGTTATAACAATCCATATTTTAGGATTACATTTAATGATGTCAAAGTGTACCCAATGACATGTGATGAGTGTAGTGATTTCAAGTCTAGGAACCACAACCACCACCATCACTATGAGACTTGACTATGACTTCCACGATGATGGCTTCCATGTGTCAGTCTCACGGTGGGTCTGTCCGATACATTGTTCTCTAACATGTATCTGTGTGCTTGGTTTGGTATCACCGTATCATGATTAATGGGATTATTCATCAACCAACTCACACTCGATCTCATGTGTCATTGTTGTCTATCAACCTTCCACAATAACAACCGATCAGGGACATAATGAGAATATGTATATGTACTCTTAACATTTTTATGATCTCATCTACAAGGATAGTAACTTGAATACATATGTCATTGAGTAACATAATTCTCTAGACATTTATAATGTGACATCATTATCTCACAGCCGCATTAAACAAAATAAATTGAAAGCTTGCCTCTCATTAATAATCAAAACATTTTTACATGATATGTCATTACAATCATCACATGATTGGCACTCAGGACATACATAACCAACAATAGGAGCAATGGTTCCAGTGCGGCTGGAAGATCCTTTCCTTGCCATAAATTGCATAGCATAGACTTCCCAGTAGCCTCCCCTATCCCGATCTTCTACTCCGCGACCACCTTTTGATCCACATAGATCCGACCCCCTTGCGTCATCGGAAAAGTGGAAAATGATAATTGCTGGATATTTTTTTATTTCACACAAACTATAAAGCCCATTCGAGTATCACATAAATATAGAATATTCAAACTTCTGAGTTTCTCCCATCAAGGGGTAATAATGTGCATAATGATGGGAAAAGATTATACTCGAGCAAGCATATGAAACATGAGTTAGAAAATGAAAGAAAATGCAAGTTCATATGCGCCAGTAAATGATTGTTGAATATATATATATATATATATATATATATATATATATATATATATATATATATATATATATATATATATATCTGTGTGTGTGTGTGTGTGATGTTTTAGATGAACTCGTGTACCAATATAAAAATATACTGACCACATTTTTTGTTAGCGTAGACGATACACGTGATAGAAGGACATGAAGACAAAGATGAAAGTTGTTGAAGATATTAAAGATAAGTAAAGGAGGATTAGATAGTTCATCATTTCTTCTCATTGTATACCTTAGTCTTCTTTGAAATATTCATGTAACTCCCTTAAAGGAGCTCATCATACAATCTTGTAAACCTTATTTATTCAAATAAATAATTTTTATTTTATTTTTTGTTATTTGTTAAATTTGATTCTGGAAAACTTAGAGTAATGATCTTCAATTTAAGGCCGCTCTTGACCATGGGATAATGAAAAGTGGGATTCGTTACAAACACCCTTGATGGAGCTTCCACTCACGTGGAATTGCATGCACCACTAAAAATCCTAAAGATGGTAAGTCTTTAAGTTTAGCCTTGCTTATACTAGATAGAGAACTCCACCCACGTATGCTAAGATACATGGAAGTCTTATCGTAGTATAGTTAAGGGTCGAATCCACAGGACAACGGTCTTGTTGTGAGCAACAAGATGGAAAACGTAAGAATTTCACTTAATCACTCAAAAGTTGGTATTTAGATCAAAAGGTTGATTTGGTTGTTTTTAAGCTAAGTACAAGTAAAGTAAAGAAAGCAAGTAAATTTAAGGAGTTAAGTTATGATAAAAGTCACTAGGGTGTGATCGGTTTTTCACCGCCACTACGCATGGATCAGCACATGCAAAGCAAAACATAACCTACAAAAGAGTCTAGTCAATTAGTATCCTTGTAGACTTAGCTTCCTTTCGGAGAACTAACTACGAGAAGTGCGGGAATGTTGCAATGCCAGCCATTCCCAAACAAATGGTCACATTACTTTGCATCATTCCCCTCGCAATGTGTGTTCCTCGACTTACCAAGGTTGCACTTCCATACGTCAACTGATTCCATTTCATAGTATGAAAGTGCAACGGATGATAGTGAGTTTACTACACTTCTTGAGATACACTTCTAGATACTGAAACAGATGCATGGTGGATACATACACCAAGAACCAACATACAAACGAGTTTCGAATCTAATAGTACAAACGTAGACAATTCATACTAAAAGATAAAGGATAACACAAGTTGGAGATCAAGCAACATGCATTCATTAATCGTTTGATGTTTAACTGAAAAAGATAAGAACTCTATATTACAACTTATGGATTACATTTGCATGATATGAAAACATGGGTAGCGGGGCTACTCCTCGCACCCTAGTGAGAGAGACTACTCGCTCATGACTAGGACAAAGAAGGAGGCAAAAAGAGAGAGAGAGCGTCATCCCCACAAAGAAGAGAGGAAAGTCAACCCCTTGGAGAGAGAGAGACTATCCACTAGCTTCATAGGTTGCTTGATGACGAGATCTCCCTCTTCCCACCTTCTTTGGCGGAGAGAGAGAAAGCAACTTCGAGATGGAGAGTGGGTCTCAGACCGGCAGCCCCTGGGCGGAGGATGGAAGTCGGATTTGCTCTGGAGTGATTGAGGCAACCTTTAGACGTCTGAAACTTGATGCCTGGTGGAGGACCCTTGGGGTCTTATTTATAGGCCTTAAGTGAAGTCCAAACGGTTTGGAGACTGTTTGGACCTGAGACCGTTTGGATCTCACGACTGTTTGGTCTTGAGACCGTTTGGATCTCAAGACCGTTTGGGACCTCAAGACCGTTTGGGTTTCATGCGGTCTTGAGACCGTTTGAACTTCATGCGGTCTCGGGACCGGTTGGCTTCATGCGGTCTTGAGACCGTTTGAACTCCATGCGGTCTCGGGACCGGTTGGCTTCATGCGGTCTTGAGACCGTTTGAACTCCATGCGGTCTCGGGACCGGTTGGCTTCATGCGGTCTTGAGACCGTTTGAACTCCATGCGGTCTCGGGACCGGTTGGCTTCATGCGGTCTTGAGACCGTTTGACTCCATGCGGTCTCAGGACCGGTTGGCTTCATGCGGTCTTGAGACCGGTTGACTCCATACGGTCTTGAGACCGGTTGACTCCATGTGGTCTCGGGACCGGTTGGCTTCAAGTGGTCTTGAGACCGGTTGACTTCAAGCGGTCTTGAGACCGGTTGACTTCAAGCGGTCTTGAGACCGGTTGACTCCATGCGGTCTCGGGACCGGTTGACTCCATGCGGTCTCGGGACCGGTTGGCTTCATGCGGTCTTGGGACCGTTTGAATCCATGCGGTCTTGAGGTTGAGTTATTCTTTTATGATTTTTTGTGTTTTTCTGCATATATAAAAGGGAAAAGTTAGTCTGATGGTATATTTACAAAGAAGGGTAAATTTGGGATCGTGTATAGTTTTAATTTAGAAAGAGTATGGAAAACTAAAGAAAAAGACTAAGATAATCATCTAAAATAGGAGGTTATCACCCCCCCTAACTTAGAGTCTAGCTTGTCCTCAAGTTAGATAGAGCTGAGACATGTAATGGCGAGGCGATTTTATTTAGTTAGGGTTTCCATACTCTTGCTTCAATTCTTGACCTGAGTTCTTCTGAGGTCAGATCAAGTCTTACTGCTTGCCTTGACTCTTTCAGGTTTCGAGAGTTGCTTGGGTCTCAGGTTCTTTCCATATCTCATAGCTCGCATTGGGACCACCTTTATTATGTGCATGTTGATAACTCTAATCAGCTTTATACCTCTCTGAAAGACCTACTGGAAGCTAGAGAGGGTGTGAGGGTTGGCTAAAGGCTTGAAGTGTAACTCCCTCTTCATGTGGGGGAGGGGTTGTCTATGCTTTTAGGATCTCACTACCGGGCACGACACATCTGCCTTTATGAGGGCAGCTGAATGTACCGGCTGGGTGAGTCCTTTATGAGCCTTTCATATATTTGGATACCTTAGGGTTTCACTACCAGGCACGACACATCTGCCTTTGTGAGGGCAGCGGAATGTGTCAGTCGGGTGAAACCTTCATCGATTCTTTATATAGATCCTTATTCATGGCACAACTCTCATAATTTTATTCGTCTCTCTGGCTTTTATTCGATAGCTCGCAGGCTTGGGTTTTGGGGTTTTGTTTGGGAAATTATTTTGGGCGGCCAAGCCTCTTTTATTTTGAAGGGAGGAAAGTTGTTCTTAGAGTTTTTCAACATGCACTTATTTGGTTTGTGGTCCACTTGCAGAACTTCTTGATTTGGAAGTTTCCTGATTCCCCTCTCGCCCTTGAGAGCTTGGCTTATTTTTGCCTTAATTTTGACCTGTGGAGAGTCAGATAAAGAATTGAAGCAAAAGCATGAAAATCAATAGTGGAGTGACTTTATTAAATCGCCATTAAATGTCTAAGTGCTATTTACTTTTGGGGACTAACATGATTCTAGAGTTAAATGAGGGTGATTCTACTCAGAAACAAAAGGGTTAAGTAAAGAGAAAGTTAAAAAGGGGAAATGTATAAACAGAGAAAAGAAAAGAAGGAGAGGTGTAAAAAAAATGGTACCTCGCCCTTGTCTAATGTACCCCCCCTAACTTATCACTCACTCTATCCTCAGAGTGTCAAAGTGATAGGTTGAGAAGTAATTAGGACAAGGGATGCAGGCTAAGGTAAATCTGCATTTGCCCCCAGGGAATGAAGGAGATTGGATGTGAACTGTCCTCGTAGAGCGTGGTAGTCCACGTCAGTCATCTCTTCTACTGGTCTTTGGAGAACGATGATGGTGTACATCCAGTAGAGGACGTGGAAGCTGCAGTCATTTGATTGTCGAATTTGCTGGGGGCATTTGTGGCAGAAGGAAGGGCGTTGAAAATGCTCTTTGTCGTACGCCCTTGTGTGCTGACTCAGGAAATCGATTAACTTGTCGGCGCACTCCTTTTCCACTACTTCTGTTGGCGTCTTCGGTGTCACGATGTAGTGTCTCTATCGTGCGTTGTACTGGCTGTCGGAACTGTTATATATTGTGGTTGTTCCTTCTGGGAGATTTGTTGCCAGGAGAATCCAGTGCTCATGATAGAGAAAAGGTAACATGATGAACGTCGGCATTGTGTGTTGTAGATAGGAGATCAGCGCGTCAGTTGTGCCAAAGTTCTTGAGCTTTAGGAGGTCATCCTTCATGTATGGGGATGCCATATATGTGGTGGGGTTATCTTGGCCGAGTAGGAACTGGTAAGCGGCCATAAGGCTTACGGAGAGGGATCCTTTAACCTGTAAGGTTTCTCGGAGCGTATCTGCCATAACTAAGATGTCTCTAGACACGAATACGAGTTCATCCTTCTCGGCTGAGAGCCGAGACATAATGAGACGTAGTTCGATGTCGGAGAGACCTTTGCAAGCACTGTGATCAAAGTCAGGAAAAGTCGTTCTATGGCAGACAAAGGATCGATGTCTCCTGCACTTTGCGCGGTAGCTGCGACTGGCACTGTGGTTTTCTCCGACTCCTTCAGAGTTTGTCAGAAGGGTCGCCGCTGCGGTCGCTGGATAGCTGAGAAGAGGTAGCGAGGAATGTCATCTGGTGCCATAGTTGGGTCCTTGAAGAACCGCCTATCACATATGAGCTCCATGGCATAACGTCCGCGTAAGGAGTGAAAATCTTCAGCAACCAGATCATTAAATGGGATTTCCTGGTTCATCACTTGTATGTGACATATGGTGCAGAAAGCACAATCCCCAGATCCCTCGGTGGCTTGGACTTGAGGGTTTATGATATTGAACCAAGGTTGGCTCCAATCTTGGCGAAGATATGGGCGGGCAGCCCAAATTAATTTAAGCAGCCAGAAGGGTATACACCTTACTTCTCCTGCTGCTTCACCAACGAAGTTTATTGTGCCGGCTGGCAGCTTGGCGCCACAGAATTTATACACCTTGGCATCCCGAGCCTCGGTATCCACGATCATAAAAAGCCAGTGTTCCGAGACTTGGAAGGGCACGGTAAGAAAACATGCCTGACGTGCTAAACCAGCACGCAGCCGCTCGATCGACTTTGCTCTTATGTTTTTATATAGGAGGCCAATAGACAGAGCGGGCGAGGCATTAAAGACTGGCTGTTGCCGCTTAGAACTTATGTACATTTCTATACAATTGGCGAGGAGGACACGGAAGATTGCCATAGGTATCGTAGACCGAGGTCGGAGGATGCTGCGGAAGTCTTCACATGTCATCTTACGCCTAGTTTTGGTATTGTCATAAATTATGTCTTCCCCTGCCTTTGCATCGTCCACTATAGTGTTCAGTATAAAAATGTCCTGAGCATCTAAAGTGGAGATGGTCGTCATATCCAGGTCATGCATTTTGTGCGGCAAAGGTGGTGGCGGGGGAAGTTCTTGTGGAGGGGGAGAAGGAGGTTGTTCTAAGGCCTGTTCATGGCCTGGTAGATCGTCATCTGAGTCGGAGGCAGAATCGAGGTCTTCATCGGTGTCTAAACTTACTCGTTCTTCCTCGCCCTCGTCATAGGGAGAAGGTGTGGAGCGAGGTGGGGCAGTTGTTTTTGGTGGGCTGGCGCTGGTTCCTAGTATACAATGGTGGAACTCAGCATAAGCCGCATCTTGGGCAGCTTCCCCGATGGACCCCATAGCAGAATAGTCGAAGAACTGGTCCCCGTAAGACATGTTGACATTATCGTTGTGCGGGGACTTGGGGTGATGGTCACTATCATGGTGACCCTTGTCGGACCGTTTGTGAGAAGGTCCTGCCATGTTGCCTGGGTCCTCTCCGTCATCATGCTTATCACCCGAGGAGGTGTTATCTTTGTTTGAATCGGCAGATGAGTCGGAGTCGTCTTCTTCATCATCATTGCCATCCTTGTCGTCCGCAGCCTTGTCTGCTTGCTTTTTACTTGCGGACGTTTTGCACCGCCGATGGGTGGCTTGTAGCTCATCGAAAACCACTTGCAGATGCTCATGTGCTTCGAGCAATGCATCATGGGATTCTTTGAGGTCGGTGTATCTGCCCTCGGCGGAGAGGAGACGTGTTGTAAGATCTGTAGCTTGAGCACGTAACTGCTGGATTTCATCATTATTGGACTCCTCTTGGCGATTTTTTAGCTGTGTGAGCGTGATGTTGATGGTGTCCAAGCGCGTGCTCAGCACTGCTTGTTGTTGCTGGAGCTCACGGAGAGTCTCTGGCAGAGGCTGAGTCTGCGTGGAGATCTCATCGACTTGCTTCGTCGTTGCTTCTTGCTGACGCTTCGCTCCAAGGACCAGGTCTGGCAAGGTGTTGTAGTGGTTGTTGATGTGCTCAACTTGCTTAGCCACCTCATCTTGTCGTTGCTGGAAGCCTTGGAGGATGGTGGGCAAGGCTCGGTGTTGTTCGTCGATCATGGCCACCTGTCGTGATAAACCCTGCACACAAGAAAAAATAGAATTTAATATATTAGAAGGACCGGTGAGGAGATTTTGGACAGCGTCAAATTGATGGCCGAATTCCTCACTGATACTAGCAAAAGGGACCCCAGGAGCGGAAGGGTGAGATGACTGGGGTCTGTGTGGGATGGTGTTAGTGTCTTGCGAACGAGATACTGATGATGCCCAAGCTGCGTAGTGACTGTGGATGTAGTCACCAGCGGTGTCGGGGTGGTGGCAGATGTGAAAAGTGGTGGAATTTGAGGTGAAGGCATTGGTAGTGATAACGATGGGGTGGAAACTGCGGAGGTGAAAGGGAAGGTGGTAAAGTCGGGCATAGGGATGGAGAAGGGAAAGCCCGAAGGGGATAGGGGTGATGAAGTGGATGTGAATGGTTGCGTGGATGAGATGGGGAGGAAGGGAGTGGTAGATGTTGGAATGGTGGAAGGTGGAGTGGTGGCAGCGCTTAGCTACTCATGTAGAATCTGAATGAAAGATTCGATGGAGGAGGTGGTTAAGATATCTTCATGGATGGGCTCGGCTTCAGGATTTGGCCGAGATGTTGGTGTCCCCGACAGCTGTTGGGCCTGCAACTGCCTTCTGGAAGGTTGTTTGACAGGAATCTTTGTTGGTCGAGCTGTCGGAGCTGTGATACTCATCTCCGGTTGTCCCGTTGTTGCTTTCTTTTCGAGTATTTTGACCGAAGCTAGCAATTGAGTAAGCTCCTCGTCAGAGAAGAGGAGTTGTGTTGTGTCATAGTTTGCTAACTCCGGAAGCGGGATGAGAGTCCTGGAGGACTTGACCATAGGGAAAAATACATAGTGTAGTTTCCCATCTTTTTCCTTAATGATGAAGGAGTTCTTTAGAGTCTGCTCATTGGTAAGGATGTCGCCCTTCAGTTGTGTGCAGTGGGGTAGGGGTCTGTCCATCTTGAGGTATTTGATAATAGATGTGACATGCCCCCCCATGCAGATTTCTTTCCCCAGGCTGGAGGTTGATAGTTTCTGGATCAGTTGGCGCCCGATATTGACCGGCCTTTCGTTAAGAATAGACCAGAGAATGAAAAGGTCTGAAATTATAACGTTTCCCCCTTCTGTCCTGGGGAAGAGTGCGCCGGCGAGAATTTTGTGCAGTGTGCGCACAAAGCCAAAGTGTATATTGGATGCTTTGCACGTCTTCGCGTCATAGGTGGGGATCCCGGTTAGGGATTTTCAGAATTTGTGTCTGTTGAACTCTGAATGTTCGGTCCCCACCTCCTTGGCTTTCCGCAGCTGGTCCTGGTTGTCAATGAAGATTGTGTTCAGCATATTTTCCGTTATGACAACCTTGCTGCCGAAGATTTGGGTGACGAGCCTTCTGTCACCCCCGTCCCGTGACCTATCCATTATGTCGATGGGCTCCTTGGTCAAAACTATGAAAAACTCTGTAGTTGGTTCGGAATAAGATACTTCAGGTACTAGACACAACCTTGCGAGGTTGGCTTTTTCTAGCACGTTGAAGATACGATCGTGTATCCCCATGTTGAGCAGTATGCTGGAGCAAACATACTTGGTGGGTTTTAGCATTTTGTCGGTGGAGATGTTGGTTTGGATGAAGAGGTTTTCTGGTGGTGGTGTTGTGGTGGTAATGGGAGTGAAAGTGGTGGTAGTAATGGGGATGGTGGTGGTAGTAGCAGGGATGGTGGTGGTAGGTTTTGCAAAGGGTTGATCCATGGCAGAGGCGGGTCGGACTTGTTTTCTTGCCCGTTTCTTGGAGGGCTACCCAGATGCAGTCTCCAGGACCTTGCGCTTCCCCTTTGGTTCTTCTGCTGGATATTCTTCCTCAGGATTTGGAGTGTAATCCGAGCCTTCCTCATCATCAAAAGAAATCTCCTCCACTTCCTCGTCGGTTGCCTTAGTTAGATAATTGTTGAGGCGGTCAATGTCAACCAGAACCTTTATCATTTTGATATTTGGAGGGGCCTTTCCAGTTGTGTTGAAGATATCCCTGATCTTCTGTAGCCTAGCCAGCTCTTCCATCATCTGCTCCCTTGTCTGAGAAGGAACAGCTCCAGATTCGATGTCCTTCATTGCTGGTGATGCCATATCTACAAAGTGGGAAATCATGAGTTAGAACAATAATGTTTAGGGATGAATTATATTTTATTTGTATTTATGTGGTTTTGTGTATTTTTGTGGAAATTAAATGAATGTGGAAGACCAAACAGTTTGAAGACTGTTTGGAACCAAACGGTTTCAGGACCGTTTGCTTCCAAACGGTTTGGAGACTGTTTGGTCCCAAACGGTTTGGAGACCGTTTGGTTCCAAATGGTTTCGACACCGTTTGGTCCCAAACGGTTTGAAGACCGTTTGGTTCCAAATGGTTTCGAGACCGTTTGGTCCCAAACGGTTTGAAGACCGTTTGGTCTCAAACGGTTTGAAGATCGTTTGGTTCCAAACAGTTTCGAGACCGTATGGTCCCAAATGGTTTGAAGACCGTTTGGTCTCAAACGGTTTGAAAACCATTTGGTCCCAAACGGTTTGAAGACCGTTTGGTCCCAAACGGTTTCAAGACCGTTGGGTGCCAAACGGTTTCGAGGCCGTTTGGTCCCAAACGGTTTGAAGACCGTTTGGTCCCAAATGGTTTGAAGACCGTTTGGTCCCAAACAGTTTGAAAACTGTTTGGTTCCAAACGGTTTCAAGACCGTTTGGAGAACGAAGTGTCGTGTAGCCACCGGCGAAGGTGAAGATGAAGGCGAAATGGCACAGAGGCGGCGAACGCGCCGGTGACAACGACGATGGTAAAAAAAATGATAAAGAAAACGGTGAAGCCAGCGACGAAAACGGCGGCGATGAAAACGGTGGTGAAGACGATGGTGGTGCCGGCGGTGGCGGACAGAGCCGATGGTGGACCGGTGATGGTGGACAGAGCGGATGGTGAAAACTGCGAAGAAGATGATGGTGCCGGTGATGGTGGAGACGGTGGACAGAGCCGATGGTGGCGCCGGCGGTGAAAATGGCGAAAGAGAAGAAGGTCAGACTACCTTTCAGCAGGTGGTGACGGCGGCGGTGATGAAGTAGAGGACGGTGGACGGAGGTGCGGTTGTTGTGCAGAAGCACGGGAACCACGTCGCCGGAGGAGAATCGCGCGGGAATAGGGGGAAGTAAGAGCAATAGAACAGAAACACAGGAAAGTTCGAGAGTTCAAAGAGAGAAAAACGAAGGGGTAGGGTTTATATTTATAGGAAACGGGGGGGGTTGACTGGACAAAAACCCTAAGTCAAATGGTTTGAAGACCGTTTGGTTCCAAATGGTTTGAGGATTGTTTGGTTCCAAACGGTTTCAGGACCGTTTGGTTCCAAACGGTTTGAAGACCGTTTGGTCCCAAACGGTTTCAGGACCGTTTGGTTCCAAACGGTTTGAAGACTGTTTGGTTTCAAACGGTTTGAAAACCATTTGGTTCCAAATGGTTTCAGGACCGTTTGGTCTCAAACGGTTTGAAAACCGTTTGGTTCCAAATGGTTTCAGGACCGTTTGGTTCCAAACGGTTTGAAGACCGTTTGGTTCCAAACGGTTTGAAGACCGTTTGGTTCCAAACGGTTTGAGGACCGTTTGGGCCAAACGGTTTCAGGACCGTTTGGTGGGGTTAAGGTCGAACAAATTTTTATATTTTTATGTTTGTTTTAGTTATGTGAATTTTTTTTGTATGTTTTCATTTTTCTATTTTTATGTTTGTTTTGGTTGTAAAATATTTTTTTGTATTTTCATAAGATAAACCTAGGGTAAAAAGATCGGGAAGTAGAGAAAGAAATGAAATCTTGGGTTGCCTCCCAAGTAGCGCCTGGGTTTTACGTCGTTGGCTCGACGAAGCTATAATAGAGTTATGTTGTTGGTGTAGCATCTTTGATTTCGATGGTTTGTCTTGGCATTTTGTCTTCCGGAGTATAGTATCTTTTTAAACGGTGGTCGTTGACCGTCCTTTCTCCTCCGTTGGTGTCTATAATAATGGCAGCTCCAATTGGGTAGATATGTTTTATAGTGAAGGGCCCGAACCATTTTGTTCTGAGTTTTTTGGGAAATAACTTGAGCTTGGAGTTAAAAAGGAGCACTTTATCGCCAATGGCGATATCTTTTCTCTTGAGATGACCATCATGCCACATTTTTGTTTGCTCTTTATAAATTCTGGCAATGTGATAGGCAGTCATTATGAGCTCTTCTAACTCCTGCAACTGGAGTTGTCTATTCTCTCCCGCGTTTTTAAGGTCGAAATTTAATTTTTTGATTGCCCACCATGCTTTATGTTCTAGTTCTACTGGCAGATGACAGGACTTCCCATATACCAAACGGAACGGGGTTGTTCCGATTGGTGTTTTATATGCAGTTCGGTATGCCCAAAGGGCATCAGGAAGTTTGGTGGACCAATCGGTGCGGTTTCTGTTCACCGTTTTTTCAAGAATCGCCTTCAATTGTCTATTGGATACTTCAACCTGCCCACTTGTTTGTGGGTGGTAAGGCGTTGCTACTTTGTGATTGACTCTGTACTTTTTCAAAACAGCTTCAAAACTTCATTCCAAGAAATGGGTCCCACCATCTGATATAAATGTTCTAGGGACTCCAAATCTTGGGAAAATGATATCTTTGAACAACTTGATAACTGGCTTTGAATCACTGGATATAGTGGGAATAGCTTCGACCCATTTTGAGACGTAATCAACTGCGACCAAGATATAAGAGAAGCCATAGGAGGAAGGAAAAGGGCCCATGTAGTCTACCCCCCACACATCAAAGAGTTTGATTTCTTGCCACATTGTGAGGGGCATCTCGTCTCGTTTTGATATATTACTAGTGAATTGACATTTGTTGCAGGCTTTCACAAAGTCGGAGGAATCTTTTGCTATAGTAGGCCAGAAGAAGCCAGATTGTAAAACTTTCAAAGAAGTTTTCCTGGCACTCATGTGCCCCCCCGTAGGTCCTGAATGGCAATGCTCAAGGACAGGGGTGATTTCTTCTTCCGGGAGGCAACGACGGAAAAGTCCGTCGGCACAGAGGTGGAACAAGTAGGGTTCGTCCCAGTAATAGTGTTTTATGTCGTGAAGGAACTTCCTCTTGTCCTGGTAGGAGGCAGATGGGTGGATGATCCCTGTGGCAAGATAATTGACGATATCAGCATACCAAGGAAAACCATGAATGGCCTTCATAAGCTGATTGTCAGGAAGAGAATCCCGGATAGGGATTTTATCTTCCTCTTCAATCTCGATCCCTCTGAGGTGGTCGGCCACGACGTTCTCCACGCCACTCTTATCTTTGATCTCCAGGTCGAATTCTTGAAGCATTAGTACCCAGCGGATAAGTCGGGGTTTGGCATCCTGCTTCTGGATCAGATATCTAATGGCTGAATGATCAGTATAGACAATGACTTTAGAACCAATCAGGTAAGAACGGAATTTTTCAAACGTGTAGATGATAGCCAGAAACTCTTTCTCCGTGGTGGTGTAGTTTTTCTGTGCTTCATCTAGCGTTTTTGATGCGTAATAGATAACATAGGGTTTCTTATCAATCCACTGTCCTAAAACAGCCCCTATGGCATAATCACTTGCGTCGCACATGATTTCAAAGGGCTGCGACCAATCTGGGGCTCTTAGAATAGGTGCGGAAATTAAGGCCTTCTTAAGGGTGGAGAAACTTTGCATGCAATCTTGATTAAAAATGAATTCAGCATCTTTAGTTAAGAGCTGGGTCATGGGTTTAGCTATCTTTGAGAAATCTTTGATGAATCTTCTATAGAATCCTACATGACCCAGGAAAGCTCGAACTCCTCTTATGTCCTTTGGATGTGACAATTTTGAGATAACATCAATTTTTGCTTTGTCCACCTCGATTCCTCTGTCACTTACCCTGTGTCCGAGAACGACCCCTTCTGATACCATGAAATGGCATTTCTCCCAATTCAGGATAAGGTTGGTTTCCTCACAGTGCTGTAGAACTTGTCCGAGATTGATTAAGCAGCTGTCGAAGGAGTCTCCATAAACTGAGAAATCGTCCATAAACACTTCCATAATTGATTCAGTTAGTCCAGTGAAGATGGCAGACATACATCGTTGGAACGTAGCGGGTGTGTTACACAACCTGAACGACATTCTTCTAAAAGCGTATGTTCCGAAAGGACAGGTGAAGGTAGTTTTTTCCTGGTCTTCCGGGTGTATAGGTATTTGATAAAACCCAGAGTAACCATCAAGATAGCAAAAATATTTCTGATGAGCTAACCACTCCAGAACTTCATCGAGGAAGGGTAGAGGGTAGTGGTCTTTCCTCGTGGCTTTGTTCAGCTTTCTATAGTCAATACACATTCTCCACCCTGTTACAGTCCTGGTGGGCACCAATTCATTTTTATCGTTCAGCACGACGGTAGTAACTCCCTTCTTTGGAACTACCTGAACAGGGCTGACCCACTGGGAGTCAGAGATGGGGTATGTAATGCCAGCTTTAAGTAATTTAAGAACCTCCAAGCGAACCACCTCTTTAAGATTAGGATTCAGCTTTCTTTGGTGTTCGCGTGATGGCTTAAATTCTTCAACCATAGGAAGCCTGTGCATACACAGGGCTGGATTTATGCCTGTTAGGTCGGTTATCTTATATCCAATGACCTTTTTATGCTTCTTCAGCTCTTCCAGAAGCCTTTCTTCTTGATCTTCTGTAAGAGTAGAGTTGATGATGACTGGGCATGATTTTTCCTCATCTAAAAAGGCATGTTTAAGTCCTGAAGGTAAGGTCTTCATTTCGGGGGCATTGGGTTGCTCAATAGCTTCTAGAATGGTAACAGCTTTGAGCTCTTCAAAAGTGGTCGTTGGTGCTTCTTCGGCCTTTTCTAGATGTTGAAGACATTGTTGGACAAGCTCATTTGCAGAGAATTCAATATCCGGATTTATCAGAACATTTTCAAGCTCATCGGCTGGCTCGGATATTTCTAATTGTGACATCTGTTGTATTGCATCTAAAAGGAAAACCTCTTCTTGGATACTAGGGCCTTTCATGCTATTTAGGACTCGGAATTGAATTGCTTCTTTCCTGAGCCTAAGAATGATAGTGTCGGCTTCAACATCGATGAGCGCCCTGGAAGTAGCGAGGAAAGGTCTGCCAAAAATAATAGGGTATCTCAGGTCTTCTTTAATGTCCATGATTACGAAGTCGCATGGAACGTAAGCATCCTTGCCTATTCTTATTGGGATATCTTCAATGATCCCCAGAGGTGTTGTTATGGTGGAATCGGCTAGCTGAATGGTCATTGATGTAGGCAGCAATTCGGTGAAACCCAGACGTTTGCACATTGAGTAAGGCATAATAGATATGTTGGCCCCAAGGTCAGCTAATCCTTTCTTTGTAGATGCATTTCCAATGCAACATTGGATTCCGAAGGAACCTGGGTCCTTCTTCTTTTTTGGCATTTTATTTAAAATGATGTCAGAAGTGGTCTGAGCAAGGTTGACGGTTTCTTGCTCCTCGGTGATATACTTTCTGGAAAGCAAGGTTTTGAGATATTTTGCCCAAGCTGGAACTTCTGAAAGAGCGTCAAGGAGCGGAATATCGATGTACAGTTTCTTCATTGCCTCTTTGAACTTTTGAAACATGGTGTCCATTTTTGTTTCTCGCAATCTTCCCGGATACGGAATCCTTGGTTTAAATTGCGAGACTTCCGGTTCTGTGGACACTTGTTCTTTATTTTTGCCCTTTTCACCTTCTGTGGTTTTTTCCATTCCTTGTTGCGGGCATTCACTTGTCATAAAAACCGGTGTGTTATCATTATCTAGATTTATCCTGGTAGTTTCATGAAGAATGCATCCAGATCTGGTGGTGACAGCATTCAATTGTTCATGTCTGTTTTGTCCATGCTTGGGATTTGATTCAGGCTGCCCAGCAAACGTACCTGCTGGGGGTTTTAATTGTGCAACAATCTGAGCAAGTTGAGTCTCAACTGCTTTCTGCTGAGCCTGTTGGTTAGCCAGCATAGTTTGCTACGATTGTAACATCTTCCTTATCAGGGATAATTCATCATTTGGTTGGGCATGAGTATTTTTTGAAGGAATCGGTTGTTGTCCTTACTGCGGTTGATGTGAAGGCAGCGTTAGCTGAGGTTGCTGGGTGTGCAGTTGTGGGTGGAGCGGAGGATGTGTATACTGATAATAAGCATTTTGATTCCTGGGGTAGTTAGCCCTAGGAAAGTTATTTCTGGAGTTCCCTTGATTTTGGTTAAAATTGTTTGGGAATCTAGGCGGTAGCCTGCTAGCAGATCCCCCCTGCGTCTGATGTTGTGGATTTGCAGTTCCAGCAGGGTTCCCATATTGGAATCCAGGGTGATTCCTTAGTTGATTGGGATTATAGTAGACTTGTCCAGGAATAGAATGGATGGAGTTGACTTGCTCTGGAAGCTGATCTTCAGACTGATCAGTGATAGGTTCATATTGTTGTGGTGGTGGATGCAGATCCATCATCACATTGTAGAGCATTCCACACGAAAGGGTCGGATGGTCAGAAGCGTGGCAAGCCTCACAAGATCCTGTGGCGGCCTTGACTTGTTGGACTAGAGGATTTTTCTTCTTATCAAATTCTCCGAGAGAAGTCTCGAGAGCTTTTTGTTTATGGACTATGGTTTTCAGGACTTCAGCTATTTCCTTCATCTCAATTGATTCTTCAGCTTTGTAGACCTTGAGGACACCTTTACCGGATGACCGTCCCCAGTTAGACTGGTTTTCGGCTCCGAGTGTAACAATTTTCCAGGCATCCTCATAGTTCTTTCTCATGAAGTTTCCTCCAGATGAGGAATCCAAAAACTGTTTAATATCATCACTCACTCCCCGATAGAAGGTTTCTATCAGCTGGTTCTGGGAGATTCCATGATGGGGACACTTCCACAAAAGTTCTTTAAACCTTTCCCATGCTTCAGCAAGGGTTTCTCCTGGTAGTTGAGAGAAGTGATTGATCTGCCCTCTGGTCTCATAAGTCAGTGAGGGGGGAAAGAACTTCTTTAAGAACTTTTCCTCTAGGGGAGCCCAGGTGGTTACTATAGGTTCCCTGTCAAGTGAGTTATACCAACTCAGAGCTCTCCCAGACAGAGTAAAGTGAAATAGATGAAGCATTATCGCATCAAAAGCGACTCCAGCTTGCGAAACCAGGCGGCACAGTGCCTTAAACCTTTTCAGATGATCCATGCAATCGTCTCCAGAACCTCCGGAGAAAGAGATGCCTTGCATGATCTGGATCCACTGGGTCTGAATCTCGAAGTTTGGGATATTAATAATCGGAGGTCAGACCGGGTGGTTATCCTCATAGTTCTTTGGGACAGCGTAGTCCCTCAGTTGCTTATTCCTTAACTCCAACTGAGCAGCTTGGGTTGCTGCCTCAGTTTCAGCTCTGATGCGGGCCTGTTCTTCCGCACGAATCTCCACTTGAATCTGGGCACGAGTATCAGCTATGAGTTGTGCCCTTTGAGCGGCGATGGCAGTGTTGACCCTCTCCATCACCAAAGTAGCCTGGCGTTGATCTTCAGCCATCTGCCTAGCACTTTGGCGATTGAGTCGAATGCGGCGGTGGAAGCTTCTCTCTACCTCAGAGTCAAACTCTGGATCAGGGGAGAATCCGAGGTTATACGCAGGTTGCATACACGATTTCTACCTGAGTAGAGAGAAGGAAACACCTTTTAGATGATGGTAGAGATATAATGAATTCAAGTAGATATGGACTAATGATTAAAAGAAAGTGTAAAATCCTAACCAACTAACAATGTACTAAATGAAATTAAAACGTTCCGTTGTCCCCGGCAACGGCGCCAATTTTTGATGGAGCTTCCACTCACGTGGAATTGCATGCGCACTAAAAATCCTAAAGATGGTAAGTCTTTAAGTTTAGCCTTGCTTATACTAGATAGAGAACTCCACCCACGTATGCTAAGATATGTGGAAGTCTTATCGTAGTATAGTTAAGAGTCGAATCCACAGGACAACGGTCTTGTTGTGAGCAACAAGATGGAAAACATAAGAATTTCACTTAATCACTCAAAAGTTGGTATTTAGATCGAAAGGTTGATTTGGTTGTTTTTAAGCTAAGTACAAGTAAAGTAAAGAAAGCAAGTAAATTTAAGGAGTTAAGCTATGATAAAAGTCACTAGGGTGTGATCGGTTTTTCACTGCCACTACGCATGGATCAGCACATGCAAAGCAAAACATAACCTGCAAAAGAGTCTAGTCAGTTAGTATCCTTGTAGACTTAGCTTCCTTTCAGAGAACTAACTACGAGAAGTGTGGGAATGTTGCAACGCCAGCCATTCCCAAACAAATGGTCACATTACTTTGCATCATTCCCCTCTCAATGTGTGTTCCTCGACTTACCAAGGTTGCACTTCCATACGTCAAATGATTCCATTTCATAGTATGAAAGTGCAACGGATGATAGTGAGTTTACTACACTTCTTGAGATACACTTCTAGATACCAAAACAGATGTATGGTGGATACATACACCAAGAACCAACATACAAACAAGTTTTGAATCTAATAGTACAAACGTAGACAATTCATACTAAAAGATAAAGGATAACACAAGTTGGAGATCAAGCAACATGCATTCATTAATCGTTTGATGTTTAACTGAAAAAGATAAGAACTCTATATTACAACTTATGGATTACATTTGCATGATATGAAAACATGGGTAGCGGGGCTACTCCCTGCACCCTAGTGAGAGAGACTACTCGCTCATGACTAGGACAAAGAAGGAGGCAAAAAGAGAGAGAGCATCATCCCCACAAAGGAGAGAGGAAAGTCAACCCCTTGGAGAGAGAGAAACGATCCACCAGCTTCACATGTTGCTTGATGACGAGATCTCCCTCTTCCCACCTTCTTTGGCGGAGAGAGAGAAAGCAGCTTCGAGATGGAGAGTGGGTCTCAGACCGGCAGCCCCTGGGCGGAGGATGGAAGTCGGATTTGCTCTGGAGTGATTGAGGCAGCCTTTGGACGTCTGAAACTTGATGCCTGGTGGAGGACCCTTGGGGTCTTATTTATAGGCCTTAAGTGAAGTCCAAACGGTTTGGAGACCATTTGGACCTCAAGACCGTTTGGGCCTGAGACCGTTTGGATCTCACGACCGTTTGGTCTTGAGACCGTTTGGATCTCAAGACCGTTTGGGACCTCAAGACCGTTTGGGTTTCATGCGGTCTTGAGACCGTTTGAACTTCATGCGGTCTCGGGACCGGTTGGCTTCATGCGGTCTTAAGACCGTTTGAACTCCATGCGGTCTCGGGACCGGTTGGCTTCATGCGGTCTTGAGACCGTTTGAACTCCATGCGGTCTCGGGACCGGTTGGCTTCATGCGGTCTTGAGACCATTTGAACTCCATGCGGTCTCGGGACCGGTTGGCTTCATGCGGTCTCGGGACCAGTTGGATTCATGCGGACTTGAGACCGTTTGACTCCATGCGGTCTCGGGACCGGTTGGCTTCATGCGGTCTTGAGACCGGTTGACTCCATGCGGTCTTGAGACCGGTTGACTCCATGCGGTCTCGGGACCGGTTGGCTTCAAGCGGTCTTGAGACCGGTTGACTTCAAGCGGTCTTGAGATCAGTTGACTCCATGCGGTCTCGGGACCGGTTGGCTTCATGCGGTCTTGGGACCGTTTGAATCCATGCGGTCTTGAGGTTGAGTTATTCTTTTATGGTTTTTTGTGTTTTTCTGCATATATAAAAGGGAAAAGTTAGTCTGATGGTATATTTACAAAGAAGGGTAAATTTGGGATTGTTTATAGTTTTAATTTAGAAAGAGTATGGAAAACTAAAGAAAAAGACTAAGATAATCGTCTAAAATAGGAGGTTATCAACCCTCATAGCCAAAGGCATGCCCCCATCTTGCATTCTCTTTATCCCCAGCCTTATTGCTTGTACAATCTATATACACGGAGAGTTATAGATTCCCACCACTTGTATACACTGTGCCACCAATGACAATCAGACTACTAGTTATACCAATGGTGGAGACACGTTAGAAGAGCATTTCGGAACTTGCTGTTATAGACCCCTTACTGCCCAAGATCTTACAAAAAATGAAGCGTCTAGAGAGAAAGAAAGACAATGAGAAAACATTACGTGATTTTTTTTCATTTCTTAGATGTCAAGATGCCTCATAACTTCAACATGCTCAAGTTTCATGAATAATTCAAAAGGAGATCGTACTGCTTAGACACGGTGGATGTCCAAGACTGTCTGAGATATATATAAGCGCAATATCACATATTGACTCACATGTGCATAGTCATGCATTTCTCAATCTCTCTAATCAAGAGGCCTAGGACATCACACTCTAGTGGGAAGGACAAATCACATATCTATCACTCACAGTCAATCCCCATGTGTCAAAGTCACTCAATCATCACTGTTATGACAATCCATATTTTAGGATTGCGTTTAATGATGTCAAAGTGTACCCAACGACATGTGATGAGTGTAGTGATTTCAAGTCTAGGAACCACAACCACCACCATCACTGTGAGACTTGACTATGACTTCCATAATGATGGCTTCCATGTGTCAGTCTCACTGTGAGTCTATTTGATACACTGTTCTCTAACATGTATATGTGTGCTTGGTTTGATATCACCATATCATGATTAATGGGATTAGTCATCAACCAACTCACACTTGATCTTATGCATCATTGTTGTCTATCAACCTTCCACAATAACAACCGATCAGGGACATAATGAGAATATGTATATGTACTCTTAACATTTGTATGATCTCATCTACAAGTATACTAACTTGAATACATACGTCATTGAGTAACATAATTCTCTAGACATTTATAATGTTACATCATTATCTCATAGCTGAATTAAACAAAATAAATTAGAAGTTTGCCTTTCATTAATAATCAAATCATTTTTACATGATATGTCATTACAATCATCACATGATTGGCTCTCAGGACATACATAACCAACAACATGAGCAATGGTTCTAGTGCGGCTGGAAGTTCCTTTTCTTGCCATAAATTGCATAGCATAGACTTCCCAGTAGCCTCCCCTATCCCGATCTTCTACTCCCCGACCACTTTCCGGTCCACATAGATCTGACCCCCTTGCGTCATCAGAAAAGTGGAAAAATTATAAATGTTGGATATTTATTTATTTCACACAAGCTATAAAGCCCATATGAGTATCACATAAATATAGAATATTCAAACTTCTGAGTTTCTCCCATCAAGGGGTAATAGTGCATATAATTCCAATGATGGACAAAGATTATACTCGAGCGGGCATATGAAACATGAGTTAGAAAACGAAAGAAAATACAAGTTCATATGTGCCAGTAAATGATTGTTGAATATATATATATATATATATATATATATATATATATGTGTGTGTGTGTGTGTGTGTGTGTGTGTGTGATGTTTTAGATGAACTCCTGTACCAATGTAGAAATATATTGACCACATTTTTTGTTAGCGTAGACGATACACATGATAGAAGGACATGAAGATAAAGATGAAAGTTGTTGAAGATATTAAAGATAAGTAAAGGAGGATTAGATAGTTCATCATTTCTTCTCATTGTATACCTTAGTCTTCTTTGAAATATTCATGTAACTCCCTTAGAGGAGCTCAACATACAATCTTGTAAACCTTATTTATTCAAATAAATAATTTTTTATTTTATTTTTTATTATTTGTTAAATCTGATTCTAGAAAACTTAGAGTAATGATATTCAATTTAAGGCCGCTCTTGACCGCGGGATAATGAAAAGTGGGATTCGTTACAAACACCCTCATAGCCAAAGGCATGCCCCCATCTTGCATTCTCTTTATCCCCAGCCTTATTGCTTGTACAATCTATATACATGGAGAGGTATATATTCCCACCACTTGTATACACGGTGCCACCAATGACAATCAGAATGCTAGAGATACTAATGGTGGAGACACATTGGAAGAGTGCTTCAGAACTTGTTGTTATAGACCCCTTACTGCCCGAGATCTTACAAAAAAATGAAGCGTCTAAAGAGAAAGAAAGACAATGAGAAAACATTACGTGACTTTTGTCACTTCTTAGATGTCAAGCTTCCTCATAACTTCAACATGCTCAAGTTTCATGAATAATTCAAAAGGAGATCGTGTCGCTTAGACACGGTGCATGTCCAAGAGGATGATAAAGTATGAGCATGGATACCTCTCCATAGTTGAGGTATCATTTATTGCTAATGCTTCCATAGTTGTCTCTTACACAGTTCGTTCCTATGAATTTTTATGCAACATGGGACCTCACCATTGATGATTGTTATAACATTGTGTAGTGATGATCATAATATGAGTTCTAGGCATAATATCCTAGATCTTGCATTTTGCTATTGCTAAGCATTGGGTATTTAGTAGTTTTAACTTGTTATGTATATTATGGTTGTTTCTAAATTACATGCTAACCATGTTCAAGATATAACAATTAACCTAATGCATTAAGCCATGTCTTGTATAGTATATATATATTTATTTTTATGCAACATAGGACCTCATCAGTGACACTTCTTATAACATTGTGTAAGGATAATCATAGTATAAGTTCTTGGCATATGTGCAGCTGGTTATCACTCCACAATGTCTGAAAACATGGGTTATAAAAAAGGGTTCATCATTTCTATGGTTGTAAATCAATCTCATTCCTTTCAATGTAGACATTCCACTGATTCTAAAGTCTCACTTATGATGCTTTTGGCCTATTTTTCTTATTTAGTTGCTGATGTGAGCCTCTCATTCTTGATCTTGTTGATATTTTTACTGGTTGATCATCATATACTGTATGTTCTGATATGTGCATATATTTCCTGACTCTGTGAACTGTTTAGTGCGGGTTCATGGTGGGGAGCTTCAAGTTCAAGATGCAGTTCACCATTGCAAATGTCTATCCAATCCAGCCAACCTTTACTGCATGCATGGTTTGAGGTTCTAAACTATAAACAAATTGGTCCCTGTGAAGATCACTATTGAACCTTCGAGGTGTGTTGGCTGATTTGTACATTATCATTACCTATCATTGATTGGTTCCTCTTCTTAATACCAGATCTTTCAATTATGGACTTACTCAAAATTAGGTTATTACTTGTGATCTATTGCAAATACAGTGAAATGCATGTCTTCCTCTCAAATTTCATCATCTCTCGGCATACCTTCCACAAATGCAATTGCTATCATTGTCTACTTTGCTAAAAAACAAGGCAAGCAACAAAAAGAACCATCTACAATAGATGGAGAAGGATGTATATCAACATTTTTTCACTTTGTGCTTGTACGGACCATGTGGAAGTGTTGGAAAAGATTGGCAAACCCAATTGAGTTAAGCAAGTCATAAAAGGTCATAATACATCTACTAAGATCATTTCTATCTATACATAACATGTACCAAGCTTGTCTAATACAATTGAGTTGATAAATTTGTAAAAGGATTAGTGGATGAGCTACTCTGCTTGTTTAATGATCTAATTTACATGCAGGGTTCTGATCTGTTTATTCTAGTGCAGAAATTGTGTCTCTCTTCTTTCATAGGATCTTAGAAGAACTCTAAAGCTTGAGTTTTTTTGGCTCATTTCTCTTATGGTTATATGTATGTTCTCTCTGATGTTCATTTATGTTAATGCTCTAATGAAGTTGGTCGTATTAATGCTTGCTTTAAGCTAAGTTTCTACTGAAGTTTATCTTAATGAACACGTTCATGTGTTGTGTGTTCCATGAAACCACTAGCCAACCACAGGATGTTCCTAAAAAACAACATGAAGTTACACTAAGAATGTGTTCATTTTCCCCACAGGTTCTAAACTCATTTTGAAGCATAGGAGCCCGAGACCAATCCACCAATATCAAGGGAGAATCATTAGACCGTAGAAGTACGAGCATGGATACTTTTTGACCTGCAAACATCACCTTCTGCAAGCCTACATGACAAAAGTCCAAAAAGCAAGAAATTGTAATCAAGTAGATTCCATATCATGAAAAGAAGTAGAATGTTGGAAAGCATCAATGCCAACTACATCAGAAATGGTAGTGGCCATTCCCTTTTCTTCAACATGTACCCGATTGCTGGAGATTGCATTTCAGAATTTTGAGATTCCATCTGAGGAAATTTTGTGTTCTCGCATTCATTAGAATTCAGAAGAGCCCCTTTTTCAAGGTAAGTCAATTCTCCACAATGCTCAGAGTTTTCTGTGCAGTGTGAATCATGACCAACAAGGTGTTTTTGACTTGCAGGTGTAACTAACTCTGGACTCAAATTCACTTCAGATGTAAATGTAGCAGTTCCATATGATTGTTGATCGTTCAGTGCTAGGTCATTCCTATCTATTGTTGGACCTGAAGGCTGCAACTCGTCATTTATCAAATAAAGTTAGACAATAGATCTTTCCTGTATTTCTGTTTTGTAGACTACATAATAAGAAACATCTTTGTCTTCACTCACATGCTCACAAAGTTCTGCATTTAAAGTAGACGTTCTAGACCCTGACACGTCTGCATTTCTATCATTGGATGTGTTTTCATTGTAGTTTGAAATTACCATTTCAACATTGTGTCCAACATCACAGTTTGGACAACACAATCACTAGATAAAGAAGGAGCCTTCAGTGCGTACAATAACCCAGATCTTCACTACTTCAAAAGCCTCTCTTTTCATCTACATTCACACAGGTATCTACAATAACTAGTTGGTAAGATATATTACTTAGTTCAAAACATAACATTTTAGTTAGTTCAAAACAAAACATAACATATTATAGTTGGTAAGTATTCTATTTCCAAAAAATGTTGCTTCTCAGGATTCCTTATTGAATGAGACCATTTTTCATCTGTACACATGTTTGTTTTGCAATAGCTAGGGAACTTCCCAGTCAGCAACTCGGCATCAGTAATCTTCATATTATAACCAGGATGCATCAAAGTAAGCAAATTGTGTTTACTGGAGTCAGGAATATATTCCTTATTTTGTGACATGTCAGTTTTGCTATGGTGTATAAACCAGATATCACATGGCATGAGATATTCTTTTCTATTTGGTTCTGAGATATTATAAATGCATATACATTTGCATATAGTGGGTGTTTGAGTTTCTGATGTTGCTTTTGATACTCAGGTTTTGTTGCTGCAATTTCAAAGAGGAAGCAAATTTTCCCATCTAACACTGAGATACTTTGTGGGGGGCGACAGAATGCTCTGCATCTTGGTAACTCTGGTCGAGATTCCAACATTATCAGGCACCTCCGCCACACAGATAAATTCAGTTAAAGAGCTTATTGAGAAGACAACATTAGTACACCAATGTCTTTGGCTAGACATAACATCTATTTTTACATGCAGATACTTGGACAAGGCTTGCATCAGAGTTCAAGATGGTAGCAACATGAAGGAGAGTCTGGAGACTATGCTCAGTATACAAGGTCGAGCAAGTAAAATTGATACTCTCAGTCATCCCAATCTTCGCCTACACCATCATCTTCAACACGATCCTAGCAAAACTCCAGACCTTCTCCGTCCAACAAGGCAGCGTCATTTCAAGCCATCCCATACATCATGCTCATCATCCTGTCCCACTCTATGAGACCTACTTCATCCCACTCGCACGAAGGATCACACTCCAAGAATCTGGCATTTTGCAGCGCATCGGTGTCGGCAAGTTTTAGCTGAAATAATTGATCCTAAGATAAGAGAAAGAACATCTTCACAAGAGGGAAACCTTGCTCAACCAAGTCAAGATTGTCTTATTTATATTTTTTAATTCAACGCATGCTCTTCTTCGTGATGGTGCAACAACAACAAGAGCTCGAATAAAAGAAGACAATAAGTATGTTAAAATTGGCTGAGAAAGACACAACTCTTTCACAAAGATGTTAGTAGACCACTGAATCATTGATATACGTATATACTTTTTTTTGTACGCATGTAATAGGGGCAAGGTATACGTCCTCCCCATGTGCATTCGATGATTCATTATAAATGAAAGTAATATTGTTGGCATAATGAGCATAACTTACTCTAAATACTACAATGTTGTTACTAAAAGAGCTTGTGTACTAACAAGTTACACAATATATATATATATATATATGAATATATAGTCAAACTAGGCATATATGTATGTGTACTAAATGACACTACATATGTAGCTAGATGCATAATCAATTACATATATATGTATATAGTAACTGCTGCCTTTCCCTACACATAAAATACATTTAAAATGTATTAACTTCATGTTTTTGCTACATACTAACTATATATGCAATTGTAGTCATACATTTAGCTATACTTATTGTTACGACCCCACCTCCCGATAACCCCCAATTAAGGGAGATCGAGAGGTCCAAGCTGCACCCATAACTTCCGGATCAAAGGTTCGATAATTAACCAAGAATAATTATCAAATTTTAATAGACTATACTTATAAGCTGTAAGAAAATAAATTTTTGCATACCTTTTTTAAAACTTGGATCTCTAAACTTCTATCCACTTAAGGATTCTACTCTAACTAATCCTCCTTGTATTTTTCTTCATGTATTCCACAATATGATGATTTATTGTTTGTCCTTTTGGCTTGTTCCTAAAACGCCGACAAACAAAATGTCGGTCAGCCAAAGCTGGTATGTTGGGAAAACAATAAACATGCAACTATGATAACAATGTAGTCATTCAATTAATCATTTAACAATCAAGATTACGTTTTAAATATAACTCTGCGATCCATGAGTGCCCTATCCTCTGTGCTAACTCTCCAGTGGACCTGGATACTACCTTCCTTATGGTAGATCCCCATTAAACCCCTCATGGTCCCATCTATAGGTGAACCAGTTTCTAGGGTTGAGTCACATGTCACTACTCGTAAGTAGCCCACTCCTTAACTCAGGGCAGGCTAATGAGTCTCATGGCACTACATGTAGGTAGCCCAGTTTCTAACTCTCGGTAACCTAGACCTTGCTCTAGGATTACCCCTTTTCTTTTAGCCTTTTCAAAGCAATAGAGGTGGACCAGGATCTAGTCAGTTATATATGCACATTTATAGTGATAATCATAGTCACTTTATAGTTGCATGAAATAAATAAACATCCAACAATTATTTTCAAGCAACCGATTAAAACTTCGGGAATCGCCGTGAAACTAGAGCGATTATTCATAAGCGTAACCACATACCTGATTTGATGAGTCATGCAGATTATTCAACATATACTTCATGTATATACAATCAAGCCAATCAACATATCCAAGCAAGTAATTCAATCATCACATAATTCCTGAAAAGAATATGTATTCTATTTATTACACACTTTATCAAGAATCTACTTTATTGACTTGGATTCACTTTCTAGGGTTTTTATATCCATTTTAGAGTTTCATTAATCTTCATTAGGGTTTCTTATATCCATTCCTCAAACTTTATCCCTTTTAGGTCAACAAACCCTAAAATACTCTTTTCCATTTATATGAACCTTAATTGCTTAACTGTCCATTTTAATAGTCTTTTATACCCAAATTGACTTAGGATCATCATATCCCTATTTATTCATGGATTTGAACAATTAAACCAACTAAAAGACATATTCTCCTAAATTAGGGTTTTTAAGCTCATTAATGCATAATCATGCACGAAACCCTAAATTAAGACAATTATATAAAAAGATCATCTTTTAGATCCTATTTTCACTTTTATTAACAACAGGTTAATATCAGCTTGAATTATCCAAATAACGTCATTAAGTCCATCTATCATCAAATCTAAGGGTTTTTCCTTAATTAAATCATTAAAGATGATAACTTTATCTCCTTTTCAAATTTCAAGCATATTTACGCACATAAACTCTAAATTAGACTAATCATGTGCAAAGTTCTTCCTTTTTGAACATAATGTATCTTTTTATATTTAACAGGTTAACATCAACTCTAATGATCCATTAAACCCTATTAAACACTTTATTCATTTCAAAATAGGGTTTCTTAATCTTTAATTCATTAAAGATGATAACTTACACTACTATTTTAATAGCATGCAAAATTAGTCTTCAAACATAATTTCTTTGTGTTCCTCTCGTTCTGAGGATCAATTTTCATATTTTATTCGTACTAATCCGAGCTACCAATCTTTAGTTACGAATTAATAAAGGAAATACCTTTTTGGCCAATCAGAGCGCGCCACGTCGCTCATTTTCCATGCAACATTGCTGCTTTGGAAATAGAACCGAATTACGATATCACCCCTGGTTAAGTGGTCTGTTCTTTATCCCGCAGAAGGGCATTTCTGTCCAACGACCAAGGGGTCGTCTCCCACCTTCAGCCAGCCCTAGCGGCCACCACCTGCAGCCTTGCGCGGGTTGGTTCTTCCTCCCCCAGGCTGTGATTGATGCCAGGACTCGCTGCCCTCACTCCGCATTGCTCTAGCGCACCCAGGGCGCCCCTTTCTTGTGGCTATGGTGGCAGTTTCGAGGATTCTTGGCCTGCTCTTTGTGGCCGGACAGACAGCCTGTAGCAGGTCGTCTGCGCGAGGGCCATGCTTAGAGAAGGTAACCAACCATCCCCTAGTCACCGTAGGGTCATCATACTCCCGTCGCCCCTCCTCTTTGTCCCTTGTTGCTCCAGAGTAGGGCCTTACTATCAAGGTTAGGGTTTTGGACGGAAATAAGGAAGAGAAAGAAAGAGCTGCGTGGGATTCCTCCCCTGGACTCGGTCCAGGGCTCCCAAGTCTTACCCCTTATATAGGGGAAGTCAACGAAGCCCTAGGATGGCTTTCCTTAAAGAAACGAAGTCCCTCTTCTAATAGGAATCACATTCCTTCAAGAAGAAGTATTCTTCTCTCTCCTCATAATTTCTTTGATATACATTATTCCATTGATAATTAGAAATACGAAAATCATCTCCCTTAATCTCTTTATACTTGCCTTTTAATTCATTGGCCATGAAATTATATTTTCTTTTAGTAGAAAATACTCCCTTTTTATCAATATCACAAAATTCATTAATAATGCATTACATTATCCTCTTATTTTGAAATTTTGGTATTTTCTCTTTCTTTCCTTTTTATTGGGACTCCTTAGATCCCAAAAAACTCTATTATTTCGAAATCCTTTTTATTGGATACTTATTATCCTTCTAGATGCATCTTTATGCATTATTTCACATTATCTTGTTTATTTCTCATTAAACTATCTCTTTTTGAGGATTTCTCTTTATTTCTCTTTTATTTTCCTCATTGACATTCCTTTCAATATTAGCAACCTCATGGATACGAAATTTCACCAAGAAATCTTTATGCCTCTTTCCACTCATTTTCCACATTTTCTCATTGTTTTCAATTTCTTTCTTAATAAAGAAATACGTAATTAATCTTTTATTTTCTTATTGCTTTCTTTTTGCAACTTTGGACTCCTTGGAACCTAAGGAATCCAAGAGGCACGAAATCCATCCTTGGATTACACCCCTTTGCCTTCTAGAGGTTTCTACCTCTTCCTTTTCTCAAATATTCAATTATTCAATTACTAATTGAATTTTCTTTGTTATTTGGGCCCAATAGCCAATAAAGCCCACAACACAGACATCAAGGCTATTGTAAACAAAATCCATGTATTCAAAACAAATTATACCATTCTTTGTTCAATTATCCTTAATATGAGAAATTGCATTTCTCACCAATTGAACCCAAAAATTGGGGTTGTAACATCCTTCCCCTCTTATAGGAATTTTGTCCTCAAAATTCTATCAAGCAAACAAACAACTCAGGATAAAACTTTTCCATGTCCATCATTGGCCCTTATGTGGCTTTACCGTACTCATGGCATTTCCAAAGAACCTTTATCATCACATATTCTTTTCTCTGAGTTCTTTCATCCTGGCATCTATAAACTGCACAGGTGACCCAGGTCATTTCACCCTCCCTTGGGGCTCACTAGGTTCATTGCTCAGCACATGGTCGGGGTGCCTCACATAGTTCTCTAAATTGGACACATGGAACTCATCACACATTACTTTATCCTGAGGGGTAAGATCAAACTTAACCTTCTCCACCAAACCATGTCAAAAGGACCCATGCATCGGGGACTCAGCTCTCTTAGCTATAACTTAGAGGGGTTAGATTTTCATGTCACGTATTCTCCCACAGTGAACTGCATGTCACTCTACTTTGCATCTACTCACGACTTACGTCGTCTCTAGGCTCCTTTCAGCCATTACACGATCAAAGCGGCTTCATCTACACACATTGTGGTCCTTTTCTAACCATCACATGGTCCTTTCACCAACATCACCTTACTGAAGTGGTGACCGACACAACCTCCCTTACAGAGCTTCTTTAAATCCCGATACTGGCTATGGTGGTCATCATCACATCCTTCGTAGGACAAGAACTGTCTCTAACTATCACCCTGAACAAGCACATATGCTCTCATCAGACCCTTTAGTCTGGATTATACTAACCCACAATTAGGGGTGATAAACTGTACTAACATCGAGTTCTTCATGCACCTACTTCCATCTTTTGGAAGGGAACCTTTAGGTCAAACTCAAGAACCTTTGAACTCACTTCATGGTGTAGTTGAACCATCTCTCTCATGGGTAGTTCAACCAGATCCGTCCCTTGACAGAACTCTTTCTTTCTCATGTCATCTAGGTAAGGCAATCTACCATAACCCATATTGCATCTTGACCTTCCTTGGTCTAAGAGAGACCTATCACAACATCCATAGTGATGAACTCCAATTCCCTCTCGGGAACTCTTTATCCTCTATATCAATGCACTGGGTTACCGGTGCTCATCCTTCACCTTCTGTCATGCATGGCCACGTACCACTTACAGCCTCATCTTAAGCATCCAAAGTGCTATTGTCACTTATTATCTTCGTGGTACGGTGTATCATGATCTCCTGCATGTCATTATTCTTCAAGATCAATACCTCAAAAATCCTAAACCATTCTATCGGGGTTTCATCACCTTCTTTTCTAAAGAAGTGCACCTGAGGTTCTACCACCACCCTTTCATCGTATCAAGGACTAGACTAGCTAACCAAACAACCCTTAACTTTTCAACGTATCTTGTTACATCTGAGTGTTATCCAAACACCTCTCCTTTCCAAACTTAGGGTTAGCCAAACAACCTCTTCTAGCTTCTAGTCAAACAAGTCAGATGTATCTCAACCAGAGTATCCATTACTACTTCACATCCATACGTACTAGGTAACATTGAAGACATACACTTACATGTATTTCACTTATCATATCAAACTCGAATTCTAAGTCTATCTTTATCGAGAACACTTTGAGCTCATCTTCTTGGTGATCAATCTCAATCTTGTATGACTCATATCTCATATAAAGATTACCTTAGTACTCTTACTATTTGTAAACCATTTATGTATTATTCACTTTTCAAGGATATGTTATCATCTCTGTCCTCATACCTCATAGCAACGTTCCAACTCATATCCATCTTTTATCCTTGGTGTATGGCATGCGTACTGTCCTATCTCTCACTCCCATAACAAGAGGAAATAAGCATTTGGCGGCCGTCCAAATACAAAGTTCTACTTGTTCCACGAATAGAGATGGTACATCCCACATTGCCAGTACACCTTCCAATCTAAGTTGAAACGCGCAACTTATGTCTCTACATCACAATCATCTCGATATCAAAGTTACCTCCATGGAAAACTAGTCTTGAACCTACTGAGTTTTATATCCTTGGTCATCTCCTCTAGGTCTATAGGGTGTCGGCTCTTATGGGGTCATCCATCTTCCCTCATGCATTAAGAGAGTGCCCTACTCACCTGCCATTTGGGTCCCATGAGTTCATGAAGGTGATCAATCTCCTAACCCATGGCCCTCAGACAAGGATAACTATTACCTCCCGACCCTATGGTCATGTGCAACTGGGGAATTAGGCAACTCCTACTTCCACGGTCTTATCCCTACCTGACCTTAGGATAGACTTAGGATGCTCCATTTATAGTACATGTCCAACTTAGAACCTTGCCCAAGCCTTCATCATCTCTCTTTGTATACATGGGCTGACATCCATCCTTTCATAGGGGTCATGGTGACCTTCCTACCTTGGTCAGGCCCCTTACCGGTTACCTCCATGGTAACACATCCACATGCACTTAGAGATGGATATCTATGGGTCTACAGGCTCATTCTCATACCATGTACTTTTCACTTAGCTTCTCAAGATCATATGGGACCTCTTTAGGTTACCTTAAACCAACAAAACTGATATACACCCTACCAAAGGGTCCCTCTCCCAGGATGGGAGGAAAATTATCTCTTGACAACATGGTCACAAAATCTCTTAGGTCTAGGGTTTACATCCACATGAGCCTACTTAACCCTAGCAAGCTATTAAGGCACAACAGATCACCTACCAAACCATGCTAGGTCATACTTGTCCTCTTTCCTCCATGATGGATCAAGATCATACCTTTCTTTATCATCAACCTAGCTGTAAGGGGTTCATCAAACATACCTTAAACTTAAGGGGCTTCCCTTTTCCTCTATACCTGAGGAGTACCATGCTCGCTCCTACAGGAACTCAACTCTCATCATGAGCATTAGGTACACCACTTCCCCTCTTAGGCCTAGGAACCCTAGGTTCACTTGTAGGTGTCCAATTGCATGCTCTATCTCTTAACCACAAACCAAGCATGCAAAAGGCATGACATGCACTTCTTGTCATCCTTCAATTCGAGCAACACTTAGAGTTGGGTCCTCCTTAAGGACAACCAACAAGGTACAAGGCCTCATAACCTGCTACTAAACCCTTCTAGGTCTAAGGAACTCTTCTTCCTACCTCATAAGGTAAACACCTATACCGTAGGGACATAGGTACCAGAAGCTTCATCTTCTCTCTCTAGGGTTTGGTCCCTCTAAAGGCAACCAAGATATCATCAACTTCTAGGGATCGATCATGAGGCGACCACTATCATCCATTGTTCCTCATATCTCGGGGTTTTAGGCTTCCAACCTTCTTGCTGGGTTTCCTGCTCTCTCTAGAGCTAACCCTACATCCAACCTCACCATTAGAGGTCCTCTCTTCATGAAGGATCAACCTCAAAATCATGCCCCTACCTGGATGAAACTTATGTTCGCTCAAGGTTATCCATAGCTCTTTATGCTTATTTCATAGGCCTTCCTTCCTACTCTCCTGGTCAGGGTTTCAACCCTTTGCTCACACTACTAATGTACCCTGGGTGCATGCTATGCCCTACTCACATAAGCTCATAGGGTTTATAAGGTCCTTCACTAACATCATCATCTAAGGAGCTATCCTTTACCCTAACATGCACGACCCTTCCCAGGGTTGGGTTGCCAAAGGTGCTAGGTCACCCACGGATCATATGGCATCTCAAAGGCATGTCCTTTCAAACACCTGGTCTAACTCATCTATCTCTAACCTTCACTTAGGGTTAGAGTTAGCATCATCCTCAGAGGATGTGCCAGGTCTCTACTTGCAATGGAGATCTCTATCTCCAAGACTAACTTATCCTCCTGACAAGAAAGTCTAGCCTCAAGTCTCTTCTGAGGACATGACAACTTATGTCATACGCCCTAAGCATGTATCTATTCTTTAATTTGCGCTTAATCTATTAAGCTTATGTCCATGACATTTTATTTACATGCTTTTCATTAATTTGGTGGAGGATTCCTTAAACCTTATTAACCTTACCCATACATCAAGAGGGTGAGGAGAATAAAGAAAACCCTAATCCTTTAGGTCCTTATCAGAATTTTGTGATGAGAAGGGATGAATAAGATGAGAAAGTCCTAAAGGTTTTCTCAGTTTTGGAGCTTTGCTCACTAGCTTTGTACATATTTCCTAGTTGTTATAAAAAAAGGGCCACACGCTGTTTCCGACCAAAAAAAAGAAAGTCCTAAAGGTATCTTATTTTGATTCATACCCTAAGACTTTGGCCAGGCAGTCACACGGATCCGGGAGTCCTCATATTCTGACTAGTGGTGTGGAGGAAAATATTGCCAGCCCCCGGTCGTGATCCTTTTCTAGACACCTCCGTCTTTCGGATAATCCTCTAATAACTCCCTTGGGTTCTATGGAGTTTGTAAAATTTAATAATTATTAATGGTTAACTGAGGAACCTTTGCTCTGATACTAAATGTTACGACCCCACCTCCCAATAACCCCCAATTAAGGGAGACCGAGAGGTCCAAGCCGCACCCATAACTTCCGGATCAAAGGTTTGGCAATTAACCAAGAATAATTATCAAATTTTAACAGACTATACTTAAAAGCTGTAAGAATAATTTTTGCATACCTTTTTGAAAACTTGGATCTCTAAACTTCTATCCACTTAAGGATTCTACTCTAACTAATCCTCCTTGTATTTTTCTTCATGTATTCCACAATATGACGATTTACTGTTTGTCCTTTTGGCTTGTTCCTAAAACGCCGACAAACAAAACGTCGGTCAGCCGAAGCTGGTATGTGGGGAAAACAATAAACATGCAACTGTGATAACAATGTAATCATTCAATTAATCATTTAACAATCAAGATTACATTTTAAATATAACTCCGCGATCCATGAGTACCCTATCCTCTGTGCTAACTCTGCAGTGGACCTGGATACTACCTTCCTTATGGTAGATCCTCATTAAACCCCTCATGGTCCCATCTATAGGTGAACCCGTTTCTTGGGTTGAGTCACATGGCACTACTCGTAAGTAGCCCACTCCTTAACTCAGGGAAGGCTAATGAGTCTCATGGCACTACACGTAGGTAGCCCAGTTTCTAACTCTCGGTAACCTAGAGCTTTCTCTAGGATTACCCCTTTTTTTAGCCTTTTCAAAGCAATAGAGGTGGACCCGGATCTAGTCAGTTATATACGCACATTTATAGTGATAATCATAGTCACTTTATAGTTGCATGAAATAAATAAACATCCAACAGTTATTTTCAAGCAACCGATTAAAACTTCGGGAATCGCCGTGAAACTAAAGCAATTATTCATAAGTGTGACCACATACCTGATTTGATGAGTCATGCAGATTATTCAACATATACTTCATGTATATACAATCAAGCCAATCAACATATCCAAGCAAGTAATTCAATCATCACATAATTCCTGAAAAGAATATGTACTCTATTTATTACACACTTTATCAAGAATCTACTTTATCGACTTGGATTCACTTTCTAGGGTTTTTGTATCTATTTTAGAGTTTCATTAATCTTCATTAGGGTTTCTTAGATCCATTCCTCAAACTTTATCCCTTTTAGGTCAACAAACCCTAAAATACTCTTTTCCATTTATATGAACCTTAATTGCTTAACTATCCATTTTAATAGTCTTTTATACCCAAATTGACTTAGGATCATCATATCCCTATTTATTCATGGATTTGAACAATTAAACCAATTAAAAGACATATTCTCCTAAATTAGGGTTTTTAAGCTCATTAATGCATAATCATGCACGAAACCCTAAATTAAGCCAATTATATAAAAAGATCATCTTTTTAGATCCTATTTTCACTTTATTAACAACATGTTAATATCAGCTTGAATTATCCAAATAACGTCATTAAGTCCATCTATCATCAAATCTAAGGGTTTTTTCGTAATTAAATCATTAAAGATGATAACTTTATGTCCTTTACAAATTTCAAGCATATTTACGCACATAAACTCTAAATTAGACTAATCATGTGCAAAGTTCTTCCTTTTTGAACATAATGTACCTTTTTACATTTAACAGGTTAACATCAACTCTAATGATCCATTAAACCCTATTAAACACTTTATTCATTTCAAAATAGGGTTTCTTAATCTGTAATTTATTAAAAATGATAACTTACACTACTTTTTGAATAGCATGCAAAATTAGGCTTCAAACATAATTTCTTTGTGTTCCTCTCATTCTGAGGATCAATTTTCATATTTTATTCGTACTAATCCGAGCTACCAATCGTTAGTTACGAATTAATAAAGGAAATACCTTTTTGGCCAATCAGAGCGCGCCACGTCGCTCATTTTCCATGCAACGTTGCTGCTTTGGAAATAGAACCGAATTACGATATCACCCCTGGTTAAGTGGTTTGTTCTTTAGCCCACGAAAGGGCATTTTTGTCCAATGACCAAGGGGTCGTCTCCCACCTTCGGTCAGCCCTAGCGGCCGCCACCTGTAGCCTTGTGCGGGTTGGTTCTTCCTCCCCCAGGTCGTGATTGATGCCGGAACTCGCTGCCCTCACTCCGCCTTGCTATGGCGCACCCAGGGCGCCCCTTTCTCGTGGCTATGGCGGCGGTTTCGAGGATTCTTGGCCTACTCTTTGTGGTCGGACGGACAACCTGTAGCAGGTCGTCTGCGCGAGGGCCATGCTCGGAGAAGGTAACCAACCATCCCCTGGTCACCGTAGGGTCATCATACTCATGTCGCCCCTCCTCTCTGTCCCTTGTTGCTCCAGAGTAGGGCCTTACTATCAAGGTTAGGGTTTTGGACGGAAACAAGGAAGAGAAAGAAAGAGCTGCGTGGGATTCCTCCCCTGGACTCGGTCCAGGGCTCCCAAGTCTTACCCCTTATATAGGGGAAGTCGACGAAGCCCTAGGTTGGCTTTCCTTAAAGAAACGAAGTCCCTCTTCTAATAGGAATCACATTCCTTCAAGGAGAAGTATTCTTCTCTCACCTCATAATTTCTTTGATATACATTATTCCATTGATAATTAGAAATACGAAACTCCTCTCCCTTAATCTCTTTAGACTTGCCTTTTAATTCATTGGCCATGAAATTATATTTTCTTTTAGTACAAAATACTCCCTTTTTATCAATATCACAAAATTCATTAATAATGTATTAAATTATCCTCTTATATTGAAATTTTGGTATTTTCTCTTTCTTTCCTTTTTATTGGGACTCCTTAGATCCCAAGAAACTCTATTATTTTGAAATCCTTTTTATTGGATACTTATTATCCTTCTAGATGCATCTTTATGCATTATTTCACATTATCTTGTTTATTTCTCATTAAACTATCTCTTTTTGAGGATTTCTCTTTATTTCTCTTTTATTTTCCTCATTGGCATTTCTTTTAATATTAGCAACCTCATGGATACGGAATTTCACTAAGAAATCTCATTTATGCCTCTTTCCACTCATTTCCCACATTTTCTCATTGTTTTCAATTTCTTTCTTAATAAAGAAATACCTAATTAATTTTTTCTTTTCTTATTGCTTTCTTTTTGCAACTTTGGACTCCTTGGAACCCAAGGAATCCAAGAGGCATGAAATCCATCCTTGGATTACACCCCTTTGCCTACTAGAGGTTTCTACCTCTTCCTTTTCTCAAATATTCAATTATTCAATTACTAATTGAATTTTCTTTGTTATTTGAGCCCAATAGCCAATAAAGCCCACAACACAGACATCAAGGCTATTGTAAACAAAACCAGTGTATTCAAAACAAATTATACCATTCTTTTTTCAATTATCCTTAATATGAGAAATTACATTTCTCACCAATTGAACCCAAAAATTGGGGTTGTAGCACTTATACTTATATTTAAATATGTAAGAATAATATCTGACTACACTTTTGGATACATATGAATTTGTAGTGAATGGATAATGTAACTATATATTTGAAAAATACAGTTAAAGACTTTAGCTATACGAGTATATACTACAATTTATGTGTGTGAAGAAATATGTAGTTAAAGCCTTTAGCTACAAAATATGGGATTTTCGTTACAATTTTTTTGGTAGTTGAAGACCTTTTTTTAGTTGTGTGTGTGTGATGTTTTAGATGAACTCATGTACCAATATAGAAATATAATGACCATATTTTTTGTTAGTGTAGACGATACACATGATAGAAGGATATGAAGATAAAGATGAAAGTTGTTGAATATATTAAAGATAAGTAAAGGAGGATTAGATCGTTCATCATTTCTTCTCATTGTATACCTTAGTCTTCTTTGAAATATTCATGTAACTCCCTTAGAGGATCTCATCATACAATCTTGTAAACATTATTTATTCAAATAAATAATTTTTATTTTATTTTTTATTATTTGTTAAATCTGATTCTGGAAAACTTAAAGTAATGATTTTCAATTTAAGACCGCTCTTGACCGCGGGATAATGAAAAGTGAGATTCGTTACAAACACCCTCATAGCCAAAGACATGCCCCCATCTTGCATTCTCTTTATCCCCATTCTTATTGCTTGTAGAATCTATATACATGGAGAGGTATAGATTCCCATCACTTTTATACACGGTGCCACCAATGACAATCAGACTGCTAGTGATACCAATGGTGGACACACGTTAGAAGAGCGCTTCGAAACTTGCTGTTATAGACCCCTTACTGCCCGAGATCTTACAAAAAAATGAAGCGTCTATAGAGAAAGAAAGACAATGAGAAAATATTACGTGACTTTTGTCACTTCTTAGTTGTCAAACTGCCTCGTAACTTCAACATGCTCAAGTTTCATGAATAATTCAAAAGGAGATCGTGCCGCTTAGACACAGTGCATGTCCAAGAGGATGATAAAGTATGAATCCACTCTTGATAGATTCCGCACTAACATGATACAACAAACATGACATGACAACCACGTATATGCGCCCACCTTTGGCTCGGTAAGGTCTGTTCTAACAGCCTGCTTTTACCGTTACGGGAAAACAGCAGCACGTTACCGTTTGGTCTGTTTCCTTGGTTACGAAGGAACAGATTGGGTCCCGTCCACCGCGTAGAATAAAGGCAAAAGTCGGTTCCGGGTCTCTTTCCATTTTAAATGCGCAAAACGGCACTAGCCTGTGCCACTCCGGACAACGACCCGGGCCGGTGACCGGATAATTGGATCCCCATCCGGCATAAGTAGGGACTCAGCAGTCGCGCGGAGCAGTTTCGTCACCATTCTCTGCACCGGTATCAGCTTCATTATCGACCACGAGTGTGGGTCATCGGAGTACAAAAACTGTTGCCGGAGAGAGAGCGGGCGGGCGGTGGAGGAGGTTCTCTCAGGAGCTCGTTCGTCTGCGCGCCTTCCTGCATCAACTCTTGAGGAAAAGAAGAAAGGTAGGAGGGGGTGAGTTTCTTTGTTTGATGGGGGTGCTTTCGAACCGCATCGTCAGGGAGGAGCTCAAGCCCGGCGACCACATCTACTCGTGGAGGACCGCCTACACCTACGCTCATCACGGTCAGTCAACTCATCCTACCGCCTCCTCCTTCCTCTCTACACCGCCTGCGCCTCGCTCCTTCCTGTTTTCCGTCGCCATTTCCGACGAGCCCCGTCATTCCTTCCTCGTACGGTGCACAGTTCCTTACTTGTAGAATTGGGTGCCGATTGCGGAGGAGGGCATGCCATCTGGAAAAAAATATATATTAAAATGCGTGTTCCTTCACTTTCGTTTTCGTTCGGGCATCCTGTGCTCGCTTGTCCGATTACGTTTCCGTCGGAGGGTGGTATTTGTGGATTGCTATTCGTTTCTTCTCCAAGTACAGGTCGGGGGATCCCCAATCATGGAAACCCCTAATGAACGAAAACGCAAGACGTATTATGTTTCGGCTGTTGATCTGATGGGGGAAATGCCCCATGTAGGTTTATTCTGGTAATGCAATAACACCTCATAGACAACAGTATCTACAATTTACTTTGAATGGGGAAGGTGTTTTTGTATCCCCGAGGACTTCCTTTCGCTCTGGGATCTTTTCCAAGGTAGAAATAGATGGCAATTTCCTCTGTACTACTGTGTCTCGTCATGTGTATGTGTTTCACTTCTTTTTGGTCAGGGGCGGGGGCGGGGGCGCTGCATGTGACGGCAATCTAACAACCGTTCTTAGCCTGCTCATTGCATTTAAGAAAGCACATCTTTCCTCCTGTAAATTACTAATCCAGCATGTTGCGTGGAGCTAAGTTTCAAGCCAATCCACGGGGAGGTACCTGTCTATCTTGCCATCATTCGTTGGGTTGTTGTCAAATCGATACTCATTACCTTAGAGTTCTTACTGGCTTGTATATTGTCTCGAATTTATAGTCAAAATTGGGATGGTAGTATAAATATAAGGGATTCCTAGGAAAAGGCAAAAAGAGAGCCTTTTTTTGCATACTTGAAAAGCCTAGCTAGTTTTTAAGTAAGGCTCGAGCTCTACTTAACGTTTTGGTGAAATGCAAATGGGTTTGGGACAACATTGCCACTTTGTATATATATATAGTTACATCACATTAGAAACCGTAGCGCACCAACTTAAGCTGATCTTTTGTTTAAAAAGTTAGTATGCCATGATGGTATTAGGTAACATTTAATTGATTGTTTGCCAGATCCGATAGGGTACTGATCTTTTGTTAAAAAAGTTAGTATGTCATGATGGTATTAGGTAATGTTTAATTGATTGTTTGCCATGGAATAGTGTATGCATATGAACGTTTGGAATCTATAGACACAAATGGTAAGAAAAGATTTATATGGTCCTTCACTATCCTTACGCAAGAAATTGTTCCTTACTTGAGGAAGCCTAGCACTACAGATTTTCTGCTGTCTTAATCCTGGAACAAAGGTTTCTAGTAGGTGTGTGGATTCCTCAGTTTGAATGGCGCTGACAGTTATTACAAGCAACGCGATTGATAAATCTTGACAACATCTCATCTGCTGCATCATCTGAGATCTTGTTATTTACCTACTAAGTGAAAAAAAAGAGTATATAGCAAGTACGCAAACTTCCAAAACGAAGCGTACACAAAATTCATGATTCTTAGCTACTACAGAATCCGATATTTAGTTGGTATATGACTCAAGAGCCTCACTAGAGAGAACCCAAGTGTGATGATGTCTTGTAACCGTATCTTTTAACACAGATCCTTCAATTTGAATGTATAACAATTTTTAATTCTAAATCGATGTTTTGTATTTAAATTGACATTTGCTCATGAACAACTGATATGGTATCCTTGGCTGACAAGTGGAGTATTATCACTTGTATGCAAGTAGATGGCTTATTCTGGTTTCAATTTCTCTTACTAAAGAGAGAGAGAGAGAGAGAGAGAGAGAGAGTTTCTTTCCCTAGGAGAAGGTGAAAGGAATTATATTAGTACAACATTTTTTTCTTTCAAATATTCAGGACAATCAACAATGGATTTCGAACATGAACCAACAAGGGTTCCATATATGAAAATTGTTCTCTTCTCAATTAGTAGAAAATAGTTGTCTATTATTACAAGAGAAAATAGTTTTGTGTATCCTTACGAGAATGAAATTGTATGGCCTTCTCATATATGGTAATCCATTTATGGAGAGCCTACTGCTTCTAACTCCATAATTGAAGCTATGTAGTATGTGCCATTCTAGATTTGTTCATCAAGTCATTAAAGAACCGTTTATTTGTATTCTCAAGTGCATATACATATATATATATATATATATATATATATATATATATATATACATATACATATACATACACACATACATATACATATATATATACATATACATATACATATACATATACATATACATATACATATACATATATACACCGACAAGGAGTGACTCAAGTGGTCAAACACGGCGTCTCCTCATGAAGGGACGCGTGTTCGAATCCCAATTGCCGCCTTGATTTACCACCCTCCCGGGCGTTCGGCCTCTGCTACGGGCGTGGGAGAGGGGGAAGAAATCTTTCTCTCTTAATCCCACATATAGATATACATATACATATACATATACATATACATATACATATACATAACACGACGTCTTCTAACAAAGGGACCCGAGTTCGAATCCCAGTTGCCGTCTTGATTTACAACCCTTCCAGGCATTCGGCCTCCGCCACAGGCTTGGCAGAGGGGGGAGAATTCTTTCTCTCTTAATCCCATAACATATACATATACATACATATATTTTTAATTATATATACATATACATAAATACATATATAAGTATAAATATAGTTGTATACATGTATAGACAAATATATACGTATACATATACATGTACTCTAATATACATATACATGTGTACACATATACATGACATGGAATTAATACATATAATATCCGTCTATTCAAATTTGTAAAGCAACTGATTGCATGAGATTTAAAGAAATAAACTTAAAAGAAATATAAATCAAACCCAAAATTCACTTACGATATGAATGCAAACTTTATAAGAAAGCACTAGTATGTTTCCATTATGAGGTAATAAATGATCAATGTAGATTAATTTAGAATACATTTGCAATATGAATCAAGTGTGTATGAATGAAGAATGATGAATATAATGAATTTGTATGTTAAATTCCTAGAACATTCGTTATATAATGATGAATTATATATAATTAGTGTGATGTATAACAGACAAATATGTAATAATCATTAGGATAAGGATGAGGATGAGACATATGGTAGTGTGCTGGAATAAGAGGAGGGAGAGAGAAGATATATAATTTTTTATTTCTTTTTTATAGGGAATTAGTTTGAGCCTGCCGTGTCCACGCCGTGTCCAAGCCGTGTCCAAGCCGTGTCCTTGCCGTGTCCAAGCTTTAAAAAAAAGTGGACACTTTTGAGCCGTGTCCCTCGCCGTGTCTGTGTCCATGTCCGACACATGTCCAGGACGACCACAGCTGCCCCGGGGAAGTGTCCATGCTTCCTAGATGATGATTCAACGGAGCTGAATAACTCAGAGCTATAGTCACGAATTTGTACTACAATTGAGCTGATAAATTTGGAATTCGGCAATTATGCGGGAAATTCGGGTAAAAAGGTCAATGTATGGTAAAAAAATACGGTCAACAATTCCGGAAAAAATCGTATGATATAGACATGTAATGAATATGTATAATTGTATATATATGTTTTGCTCATATAGATATGCACATGTATATTGCACACATATATCTATAACTATAACATATACATATGCATGTACGTGTATTACATAAATACACATATATGTATTTACATATACACACATAAATACACACTCAAACTGATCTAAGAGTCTTAGTCAGTATAGTACGGGAAAAGAATGTATAAAACGGGAAAAAAAACATAAACATGAATAATTTGTGAATGATACAAGAATAAACCATAATATTCAGGAATTGGGAGTTATTTGGCCGTTTTATACGTCTTGAGAAAATTCGCGTGTTCAAAACTTCGACTTCTTAAGAAAGTCTATATTGTGACTTTGCTTAGAGCTAGGGGATTATTGGGGAGGGGGGAGCAAAGTTAAATGAATTATTTTGAAAAATATTTGGAAAAACCTTGATACATGTACATATGTATATGTAAGTTCATGAACTCAATCTACAATTCTTGCAATCACATTTTTTTTTGGATAGTGGGGAGTTTCACCCATGTCCAAGGTATCAAGAGAGAGAGCAGCCAATAACTAACATCAAAGGCCTTTAGTCCTTTCCTATAGTGCCCCAACGGGATGCGCTGAAATTCGATCCCGCAACCTGCGCTTCCCAAGCAGCAGGCTTGTCCAGCTGAGTTAGCTGGCATGTGCATGCAATCACATCAAAAGGTAGAGGATGCCAAGGTTCTACAAGTCAAAATATATATTTTTTCCATAGCTTGTCTTACCTTGAAGCAGCATGACCATTTATTTTTCCCACAGCTAGGCTTACCTTGAAGCAGCGTGACCTGATTTAGCTTTCATTAAATTTTTCACGACAAAAGAGGTGGCGTGCACTGAGGAGAGATGAAACCGGGAAGCGAAGTGGAAAAGAAAGTGAAACTGGAAGAGGAAATTGAAGTGAGGATAAACTAGAACATATCAAGAGGAAAATGGGGAGTGAATACATATAGCAAGCTGAACAGAAAGTGGAAATGAAGTGGAACAGGAAATAGATGAAAGACGAGCATATGAAGCAGAAGAAGTGAAAACGTTGGAACAAGAAGCAGAAACGAAGTGTAGCAAGAAGATGGAAGAGGAAGAGGGAAAGTGAAAGGAGAGAAGAACAGGAAGATATGTACGAGTGCATCTACAGGAAGAGAAGTACACCACAAAACTCAGGTTTTTGCCGAACTGAAAGGAGTGCATGTTTGAGATGAGGAGAATGTCTGTGTGGGTCTGTGGTGGTTAATGGTTTTACCAAAACTTGGTCACTCAATGAATAGTACTGTAAAAAGGGAGAAAATGTTTAAGCCCTCGCTGAAAACAATTTCTGCATATAAAACACGAATCAAATGTTTTATTCGGACCACTGGAGCTAACTGGGAAGCACACATAGTTGAGATAAAATCTGTACTAATTTGTGACTTTTGAGAGGACGATGATTATTTGGACACTAGTCACACTACTTTAAAATTTGGTTGGCATTACTGATATGACAAGCAGCCTTGTATGATTGCTTAGTAAGCATAAAAACTCTTAACATATCGTATGGTCTTCGGTTAAATGACTAGTTTATTATCAATGCTATACTATCACAATATGCATAAAAAAAACTATCAACTAAATATTCATACAGATAACGATATACTTATAGCTACTTCAATACAATAAAAGTATATGGGAAGATAATGCTTGCTTAGCCGCACTCTATAGATATAGAAAACTCAAAGTGTGCAGTTTATGGTTGCAACACATGAATCCCAGAGTATAAATACTCACTTGGTCTTTTTCTACATCCCGAGATAGTGATAACACATGCGATAGAGTGAGGTAAAGAAAACTGCATATGTAGTCATTGGATGTGATACTCCCTTGGGCATGCATGTAAGCTTTTGTATATGGCTTTATGTATAACCAAAAGAAAACTTTGCTTTCTGGAGACGTCATACAAAGTGTTGTGAGGGTTTCTTCCATTTTCCTGATGTAATGTTTGGGTCAGTGTCATATGTTAGTGTATGTCATTTAGGATTTCACCTTGTGGTATATCTCGCTTGGAATTTTGGCTGCATTCTTGAGGTTGCTTCTGTTCTCTCATTTTATGCTATATTTCTTGAATGGTCTATGGAGGTAAATCATTATAGTATCACTAGTAAAGTGTAGGCACTCTCAAATGCAACTACTCCGAGTGGTTATGGACACGTTTGGTGAAGAACTTTCTTATAGTTTTTGTTTGGCTAGTGTACATTATATTGTGAAATCTCTGAATGGGAATAAGTCTATGATATCTATAATGATAAAGCACTAACTTAGGTCATGACAAAAACACACTTGTCGAAAGAATTTTGCATGGAATTAACTGCGGCTGGAGCAGCCGCTTAAGTGCCCAGCACACCTGGCCCTTTTTTTCCAGCTGAGTGGAACTTTAAGCGTTTTGTATTGAAGCGGCTGCCTTTTCCTGATTGAAACGGCCGTCTTTTCCAGCTCTTAACCCACTTCAGCCTGGCTTTTTGGACTCGCTTAAGCGGCCTGCTTAAGGTGGTTGGGTATAGATTTTAATTAGCCAGCCTAATCAGTAACTAAATTATCCAGAAAACAACATAATATGATACACAAGATCCCAATATGAGATGAAACCTACCATCAGCAACAGTGCCGTTCCCAATTGGCTTCCGTTGCCTCTGTGAATTCTGCTTCACAGCAATTATTTCCTATTGGAAGTTGTATTAGTGTATAATGTATTGATTTTTTTATAATGTAGGTCTTTGTCGGTCAGGTTAGTATATGTTTTGAAAACCTCTTTACATATTACTGTATGATACATAGTATTCCTAAATACACTATTATGCATCAGCAACTATTACTTGTCATTTACTAACTGTTAGCTACTACTTGCAAAAATGATGTCGTCTGTCCAAATCTACTATACTTCTCCTCTCTAGAACATCTTAGTAATAGTGTGATAGTACTACATATAAACTCGGGTGTTGTTTTTGTAAATAATGCATATGCATGTACTGTAAAGCGTGTATATGTACTGTTGTAATTCTATGACATGTATGCCCAGTTGTATGAATCTTGAAAATATTCCATATGTGATATCTATTAAGTTATTGGTTATCACTGAAACATCAGTGATGCCTTTTAAAATAATTTCAAACATGATTATATTTAAAACATGACTTATCTATGCCAAACATGTTCGAGTGAGGTATACTTTTATCCATAAGATGCTTTGTTAAAATCTGCAATTAGTATTTTGTCAAAGTCCAGTAATTGAATTTTTGTGTAAAATACAATCTAACTATTACTAATGCAGATATCATAATCTTTTTAATGAAGAAGATATCACAGTCAGTTAATATTTAACTGACAATACCTATATGCAAGTATTTAATAGTTTCTAACAATAAGTTACTGTTTTCATTACCTACCCTAAAATTCAAATACAATCTTTAAACTATATAGCTTATGGTATGCTCAACATCAATGATGACTTTCACTCATTTTCGTTAGTTAGTGAGTTGTTTTTCACTAATTTAATTTGATAAAATATAAATACCTATCCTGTTTCACTAAATAGACCATTTTTTTTCAAAAAACGCCACTTCAGTCTGCTTCATAACCCGCTTCGCGCTTAAGCGTTCAAGGGGGTCAATCAGCAGGCTTTCTGCTTCGCCCTTTGCAAAACCTAGGAATTGTATATTCATATTAAGATGTGATAACAAGATGAACATGTGTCAATATGTTCTAGCTATGGGTGGAGTATTAATCTTCGAAGAATAATCTCATTATACATCACTATTAGCCATTTCTTTGTTTGGTATTCTTCCGGACTATATATCTTTTAATTAGTTATTTACATATAATATTTACCACCAGCTTGTAAATACCATGCAGAATTTGCTTGCTAGAAGCTCCTATTTCTTTTTCCATGAGTTTGTACATACATGTACAACAGTTACGAGTTACTTCTTCTTTTCCTCATTCAATTACTGTTGTCTGTTGATTTGAAGATAGTTCAATGAAAATTTACATGGAAATAATCAAGAGTAAAAGATTATCAATGTTAATATGGGTTTTGCCATTTTAGGTGATTGATAATTGTCTTGAGAGGCCAACCTCCCTATTGTATCTTAGTACTTTTCCATAATACACCTGCTTACCCATCATTGTATGATTCCTTTGCCACTGCCATTGTTTTTACCACACTGTCATCAAAGTGTTTGTTGCTGCTATCAGGTCACTGCCGTAGTTGTTGTAGACACTTTAAAATACTGTGCCCACCTTCACCTCATTGCCAACACTCTCACTTCCAATATGATCTCCATCAACTCTCCATCCTGAGATGGGGGGGGGTTGTAATATAAATAGAGGTTTGCAGTGAAGCTGGCAAGATGAAGGCCTGATCGGGTTGTGAGATGATTGTTGGGCAAGGAAGCAGAGACACGTTTCTAGACACGGATACGGACATGGGACGTAGCAATTTTCTGAAATATAGGACATGGACAAGGCATGGGATGAGGCGATAATAATTTTTAGTATAAAGTTATGTATAATATATTGAATATGTATACTGCATGAATTGGATTTTTTCATAAAATAACTGCAATTATGTATGCAACGACCCGGCTTCCCGGTAATCCCCAATTAAGGAAGACCTAGAAGTCAGAGCCGCTATCCCAAAACGATCAATGGTTTTGCAAGTAACAAAAAATAATTAATAAATTCTACCAAAGACTAAGCTTATAACAGGATAATTTTTTTTACTTTTGACATACCTTTCAAAAAATAGGAATCTGGAACTTCTACCCATTGTAGAGTTCTATCTAACAAAATCCTCCTTTAATAGATTAACTTTATTCTTCACAAATGCCACTTTACTGTTTGTCCACTTTCATATATTCTTAAAACGCCGACAAATAAAATATCGGTCAGTATAAATGAATATACCGGTATGTGGTGACAACCAAAACATTGCACATATGTTCTAACAACTTAATCACATCAAATGGTTGTTAACAATACAAGATTACATTTTTCAATATGACTTCCTAACCGCTTTTACTCATACTCTGGGATACCCTCTCTTAGAGTTTAGTCCTTGCAAGGGACTTTAAGGCTACCTTCTCCATCCTGAGCTAGGTACCTGGGGTCACCTCTCTGGGTGCCCAGTGGTCTTCCCTCCGGGGCTTGGTCTCTTATCATACATCCAGAGATGGTATGTAGGTTCGGGAAAGTCATAGATATACTTAAATTGTGATAATCATATTCACTTTAAAAATTGCAGAAATAAAAGCATCCAAACGGTTTATTTCCATGCAATCGATAAAACGTCGAGAAAAACACCGATAAACTTTAAGCGAGTACTCATAATTAACCACATACCTGATTTGGATGTCTTACAGGAAATAAGCACAATCCAATCCAATCAGGAAATCCAAACAATCAATCAAGCCAATCACACAAGCACAACAGAATCCTGAAAAGCATGTACAACCTATTTACTACACACTCATCAAGAAATTACTTTATTGACTTGAGATTACTTCCTAAGGTTTCTTATCTGAATTAGGGTTTCCATAGGGCTCTTTAGATATATTTCTCAACTTTCCCTTTTTATATCAACAAAACTCTAAAACAACAACATATATACCAAAACCCTAATTACTCAACTTATTTACATTAAAGCCTCTTTATCATCAATTTGACTTAGGATCATCCTAATATCATCTCATTCAAAAGATCTCGAAATACAACTCATTAAAAGGCCATTAACACCTAGATTAGGGTTTCTAAGCCCATTAATACACTTTATACACATTAAATCCTAAATTGAGCCAATTAAGCACAAAGATTATCTTTTTAGATCTAAATCTTCCTTTTATTAACAAAAGATTAATATTGGCTTCAAAGTATCCAAACATCTTTACCAAAACTCATTAATATCAAAATTAGGGTTTTCCATTCATAAATGCATTAAAGGTGCCAACTTTAAGTACTTTTCGAATTGTAAGCAGAATTAGGCTTCAATTATATTTTTAATGGATTCTTTGCATTTTTCTGAGCAAAATTAATATATTACATGCCATCATCGAAGCTATAGATAATTTGTAAGAATTATTGTGAAATTACTTTTAATGGGCCAATAGGAAGCTGACACGTCAACCTTAAACCCCTACAATAGCCCCCAACAACTCTTTGGCTCGCGGATCCAGTTTTTGACCCGCCTAACCCGGCACCCGGGTCCGCTATCTCCCCCCTCGTCTCCTTCGCTCGATCACCTAACGCGGACAGGGAGCCCGCTCCCCTGTTCCTGCAAAAAACAGGACAATTCGCCCCACCTCGGCGACGGCCTCCCCGACCCATCGAGCTGGCTCGCGAGGCTGTAGAAGAGAGGAACTGGCCTGCCTTTCTCCCCGCCCTGATCCTCCCAGTCTGCGATGATCTCCGCCTCAGCTAGCAGCGGTAGGAACGACGCAGGCCCCTCGCACACAACGCACACAGGGGAAGGAGAAAGACAGTATGCTTCGGCCATCACGCCCTTCATGGTGTTGGTTCCAATCTCGTGGGAAAATCTGGGGTTTTATATAGACATGGATCAGGGGAATCCCTCAAGCCGTGGAGTCTGCTTCTTCGCGCAAATTGGGGAAAGTCCCCGATTCCATCGAAACAGGGACTTGTAGGGATGTCTGGGTCCGATTTCTCACCCCGAATCCAATGGAGAAAACTCCAAATTTGCTCATGGATCAAGTGTAAAGAAAAACGATTGAGAAGTTTCCATCTACTGTTCCCCCTTTCCTGATCTTACTCGGAAAGCAGCCACCGTTGGGTCAACGATCCAACGGCTCTCAGGCCTCGTATAAGAACACAAGTCAGAATTGAATTGTGACATTTAATGTTACCCTTCTCACTTTAGAAAAACTTACAAAATTCATATCTCTTAATCTGTTTCTCCTTTTAATCCCAAATTTTAAAGGAAAGTGTCTATACTGACTTAAACTACTTGTGTGCCAAGTTTGAGACTCAAATTTGAAAGTATGAGAGACTTTTCTTCATATGCAAGTTATCTCTTAATAAGGCATATTTTATACACATTTTCACTCTCTTACTCTTTTATTCTCTTTATTTGGATTCCTTTTTATCAGTAGAAACCTTGTGGATTCGAAATCTCATCCATGACGATTTAATCATATATCTTTCCACCTATTTCTCATATTTTCATTATTATTTCAATTTCTTTCCTTATTTATGCATTATTTGATTTCCTTCAATTTTCTTTCGCTTTTTATCATCTTGGACTCACTAACTTAATAGGGTCCACGAAATCATTTATGCAAAAAGGATTATTATCAAAGAAATCCGTTCAAGGCACATAAATCATACAAATTCCATATTCATACATTTAATGGAGAAATTGCATTTCAAACCATCAAAGCCCAAAAATTGGGGTTGTAACAATGTATGTATTTAATATATAAATAAGAATGTTTGTGCTTGTGAGTGTTAATGGAAACAAATGGAAGACTAAACATGTTGCATTTTTAAGTAAATATAGTAAATTTTCAGAGTATATACATGAGTTCTCATTACTTAACTAACCAATTTGTTAGCCTATAATATGATTCATGTATCAAATCTAAGATTAGATTTTACATGTTGATTCTTTTTTAACTGATCTGTTTGCAACTTTGATTAGAACTCTACATACGGAATTTCTCAATGACAAGACATAAACAATGACTGCCATAGAAAAAGAAGAAATAAACAGTGGCTGTCTACAGTATGCATACTGAAAAAAAGGATATTGCAGCAGAAGCTGCTGCACTAATGCATCCAGGGAGTGTCCGGGCAGCGTCCAGCTGTGTCTGGGCTGCAAAAAATGATCAAAATGGACATGGCATGTCTTGGCCGTATTCAAAACATTTTGGGCAAAATATGTCCACACGGACAGGCTAGTTGTTGTTTGAAGATAGTAAAAGTTGTGGTGGTGGTAGTGAAGACAAGAGTTGGTTGAAATTTAAAATGACTCGTTGTGTTCATAAGGTGGTGGCAGTATTTATGGTGGTAAAGTTTGCTATTGGATACATCTTACACCAAAGCCTTGATCTCCAAGCATTATCTTCATCACAAACACTACGTCTATTGGTACTACCATCACTCACTTTGCTGTCATCTCCATCCCACCACATCCATTTCACTACGGACCATGTTATGGATGCACTATTGATGATAAGATGGGAAATGGTGGTAGTAACAGAGATTTTGGTAATGGTGAAGGTGATGGTTGATTGTACATGGTGGGGATGGATTGTAGTTAAACTGAGTGGGGTAGCGGTAGAGTTTGGTGTGGTCTTTATGCAGATGATTCAAGTGGCAGTTGAGGTGGTACTAATGGTGGTAAGGGATCAGAAAAGAGTGGAGAGATGGAGAAATAAAGGTATCATGGGAGAAGAGTGACCTTAAAATGTTGCAACCAAGTTGCAAATACGTTCGCCATTATGTGCTATTATCATTTATAAATCACCTGGAAACACAACTTATATAGATAATATCAGTATATTGAGAATGAGGTTCAACCGGAGACCTATTTGGTCATGTATCAATTTTGATAATTGGGAAACAAGGTCCTCTCTTGTTCCTCGAGAGACCTATTTGGGCATCTGCCTACGTGCCTGTCTCACCAAATATAGCATACCTCGCTCAATGAGGACTTGACTTACCAAGTGCAGGGATCAGAATTCTTATTCCCTTAAGTTTCGTATCTTTATTGGACTTCAACCGGAGCCTTGCCAGCGAGATACACGTAGGTCATGAAGGTGTAGCCAATCCAGACTATTCTTTCCCTCTAGCTTAATGGATGCCTCTTGTATATTGAGAATGAGGTTCAGAGTGCTGATGGTAGTAGAGGAATCTAATTTGACTTTGATCCATCAGATGGTTAGTGTCAGACAAGCAGGCCAATAAGGAAAATATTAGTCAGGCAAGAAAATTTATTATCCAATGGCTTCATGTAAGGCCATTGGTTGTCTTCGTCTGTGCTGCAAGGAGATCATGCAGAAGTCCATTAAGCCTACTTCAATTGATACGAATCGTCTAAGTAATAATGGGGCCAAGTAACCTTATTGTGGCCCTAAACAACTATCTCAAGCCGACTGCTAGGTAGGGTTAGCCTAGACAACTATCTCAACCTAACTACTAGGTGGAGCCGGCCTAGTACTCCAGGTCATGCAAGAGTCTAGATAGGGTTGGCCTAATTCTTGTGTTTGCAAGGGTGGCCACCTCTGGCTGATAGATTAGAGAAAGCTTGAGTGAGACGGATAGTTGTTGTTTTTAAGGGGGGTTTAGAATATACCAGGTGCAGAGAGAATGGGTGGCCTTTAAGATTTCTGCTGGTGGCAACAGGAAGCACATTTTGAGGAGGGTGTATGGGAGGCTGTGCTGGTGCAGGTGGACATGAAGTGATTGAAGTTGGGTGACCAACCTGGGCCTGATTGAACACTTTGAACCTCAAAGGATAGTTGAAAGCTACACTTAGAATATCCTTCCTTATAAAGCACTTCATGGATAAGCCCAGGAAATGGGATACAATACAACAACGTTTTTGATCAGCCAGGAAATGGGATACAACATTGTTGATCAGATTATCTTGACATGAGGCTTTGACTTTTCTGCTCACTCTGGAGCTGATGGAACAGGTTGTCTGCTTGATCGGAAATTAACCATTGAGTATTGGACTATGATGGAGGCAATTTGGTTGGATGATGCTGTAGAAACATGTTTAGCATGAATTGCCATAGAAGCGGGATACTGAGCCATGGTTGCTTTCTATATTTGGTTTCAGAGCACAGTTCCCATCCCAACATAGGGTGTCTGACTACTACTATTCCCAGTAATTTTGTGATCAAACTTAAGTGGACAACTGTTTAATTAGAGACGAGTTCTTTGCAAAGATATAGATTGCATTTCTCAAGTTTGAGCATCAAGCTGCAAACCTTTTCTGAAAGCTTTCCTTGGGCGGTGGAAGAAATTATATGGAATCAGCTGCAAAAGTTCTCACATAATTTGTTTGGGTGTTGGAGGTGGTTGTGGCTAGATTCCGGATGAAGTTCAAAGTTATGAGAAAGAAAAAGTTATTTTACCAAATTTCCAAGGGAGAGTGGTATAGGAACATTGGAACAAGTCGGACACAGTAGAATGATTTTCCCGTTATACTGAGCAATATTCGAATCAGTAGTGGCAAAGGCATTACTAGGTAAGAGAGTCCAATCTCTACGTGACAAGCTGAGCATGTCAGACTTGTATTTATTAAAACTTGAGCCAGCGTTCGTCAGGACTGCTCTTCCGTTTAGGGCCACTACCCTTTTTTTAAGAGGAACCCACACTTAACCAGGCCAACTTCCATGTCATGTGCTCTATACACTTCCGATATTGGATCAAATATAGTGTATAGTTTTGGTAGGGAATTCAAAATTTTGATGGTAGTTTATGTCTCAAACAGATGATTTTCACACAGTTGGATTACAATGGCAGCCAAAACATTATAATCCGAGAACTTAGCCCAGTGGGTTACTGGTACTGTTGAGGAGGAAGTTGGGTTCAACCATGTACGATGATAGTATGGGATGGTTTTTGGAATGGTTGAGCTTTGGGGGGGGGGGGTGTCTTTAACACCCAGGATTATATATGATGACCATTGAGAAGGGCATTTTCGCATCTCGTTGAACAAGATTTTTGTCCACGGCTGTCAGTTACAATTCTAGGTTGTAGTTTGGTCCAGTCATGTGCCATCCATTTACTCAGTGCAATAGTTGTTGTCAGAGTTGGATAATAAAGATAACTACAGACTACATATTATGATAAATTGTAGCCTTTAATCTGCATCTCACTAGCTTTTTTCTGTGTTGTACTAATATCATTTCTAATATTGGTTTTATGTCGCACAGTTCAATATTATCTGGACGTTCTTATCTTTTTCATTTTCTTTTCCTAGTTGCTAAGTAACTAAATTGTTTACCTTTGGATCACAGGGATATATGTAGGTGATGACAAAGTAATTCACTTTACTAGAGGTCAGGGTCGAGAGGTTGGGACAGGAACTATTTTAGACCGGTTCATATTTAGCAGTTCCCCAGCATATGCTGCCATTCCGTGTGAGCATTGTGGTGATCAGAGTGCACTTGATGGCGTGATCATGTCTTGCGTTGACTGTTTCCTGTCTGGTGGTGACCTATATCTCTTCCATTATTCAGTCACGCCTGCTTTCTTCCTGGCCAAGGCTCGTGGTGGAACCTGCACTCTTGCAACCTCGGATCCCCCCGCTGATGTCCTGCATCGTGCCAAGTTCCTTCTGAACAATGGTTTCGGTACCTACAGCCTTTTCAAGAACAACTGTGAGGACTTTGCAATATATTGTAAAACAGGATTGCTGGTCCAGACCAACTTCAGTGTTGGCAGAAGCGGGCAGTTAGGGTCATTTGTTTCAGCTGCCAGTGCCATTGCGTCTTCCCCGCTGCGGTACTTGTCTACCAGTGCTGCTGGCCTGACCCTCATCACTGGTGCTGTATACTGTACAAATCGTTACGTATCTGACATTGGGGTACGCCGAGATGTAGTAAAGATTCCTGTTGACAGGCTGGCAGCTGAGCTGAACAATAGCAATTCGGCCGACGCAGTTACATCTGAAAATGTGCCTCAAAGCTAGTTTGTCAAAGATGTGGTGAACAATCGCAATTCGGCAGACTTTATATCAACGAAGCCAAGTGCATCTTCAATGTACTATTTCCCTTTCAGACTGTACCACGATGCTCTGTTCAGTAAAGACGGTTGCACATGTAGTGTTTGTTGTTTAATGAATTCCGGGTGCTCTATAAATACTTCGGCAGTTTCAGGCGCGGATGTCTTCGGTCAACGTCTTGTTTTGCCGTGTTATTGTGCGAGTGTGGACTTTCCTAAGTAGAATAACTGACTACAAATGTACATGTAAGAATCGAAAATATTTTGTGGAATTAGCAATTGTGATATTCCAGTTTCAGTTTCTTGAATGGCGGTCTTCATATTTGGATCGGAATATTTGATTGGGTTGCTTCCTTAGAGGCTACATCTATTTTCAGACGTCACGTGCTTTTTGAACAGGGTTCCGTCCGGTGGGGAAGATATTCATGAAAATTAATTAAGCATTTTCTTCACTCGTGACTTCCTAGTGAGGTGAGCGATGGTTGATGTGTTTTCAATTATTTAATGTAGGGACGGGTGATCTGAATCGTTCTAGCATAGTTTTGACCGGGCCCTGAGTAAGCCAACCACAATTTCAAATATCAATTTTTTTAATCATCCAAGTCGATGTTTTAAAGTATCCTGCAAAAGCAGGTAAATTTTAACGAACTGCATTCGCAAAACAAGGTCTTAGTTTGAATGCTTCGGCGCGAGAATCTTGCAAGAAAGTTTTTATTTTCCTTCGCTTTTTGGTTTGGAATTTCCTTGGTTTATGCACATTATCATGAGATGGAACCACGCTATTATCAATGACTAATCATTGGTTCAAAGATCAAATTTACAGTGTAAAAATATTGTTGTTCGATCCACTATATATTTGTCATTAGTCACAAAAAGCACTTCCAAATTTCTTGTAGCTCAGGACCGCAAGCCTTGTTTTACCAAGTAACCACAATTCAAATATAACGCCGATAACAGTACAGCTTCTTGCCCTACTTCCTACTCATTGTTAGATGAATAAGTGACAATCTGATGTGCCGTGTCTTTCCTGCAATGATATATTTTCTTCACCGAACATTTTATATATGGCGGTGCGTAAGAATCTGTAAGTGACGTTTTAAGATTAACTCGTCGCTTTCCTTACCGCCTTTTCATACAGGTACAATCAAATTCCATGTTCTATAAAATTATTTATATGAAGTGTGCCACGTCAATAACTTGTGCCGGAGGACAATAACAGCATTTCACCATGGGAGTTACCACTGTAATTGTCCATTATCCACATTGTGGTCTTGTATTTGCAAGATGCACATACATATGCTTTCTGAACTCAGTCACAAATTCACAGTACATTTCTTGCCCATTCTAAAATTTGGTGTGATGCTATAGAGGGATTTTATTTGCTCTGGATAATCCGCACATGAACATCAACAAACCGGCTTGCGTGTGGTGTCAAAGTTGCCATAATTTATATTTCTGGATGCTCCTCCTCGAAGGGCCAAACCGAGGCATGCTCAATCTTGAGCATGTAGGATCCAAAGCACAGCTAACATACTGTCCTACAATACATGAAGAAACCCGGCCAGTGTAGCGCAGATGGTTCGGTCCGGCCTGTCCTTTCCGGGGGACTCGGACTCAAAACCTCCTGTTGCGCATTGTATTTACAATCCTTTGGGTCATCCAGGTTCTAGCACCTGTTTGAGGGAGGGGGGAGACTAAGTCTCCTTCTAACTCAAAAAATAATGAACACACAAAATATGTCACATGTGATAATATTGTTTAAGGTGTGATGCTAAGATAATGTGACTTAAATCTAAGATTATCAATAAAAAAGGGGACATAATGAAATATATGACTTAAACCATAATGGTGATAAATTTCATATAAGGGAACTACAAAACCCAAATCTAAGATGAAAATCGTGTTCCTTGGGTCCCAATTATTTTGGGAGTCAAGTTTCACCTTATGTGCACTATAATAAATATCCCAATTTCTTTGAGGAACGGAAATTTGTTTTTTCTCCAAAATAGCAAATAAATCATTAAATGACTCAAAAAGAGGGAAAAAATCAAATTCGTAATCTACATGTTAAAATTAGTGTATGTGAGAATTTTCATCTAATTTGGACAACCTTAAATGCTTAAGTGAAGTTTCGAAGAGAGAAAGTGTATAAAAGCCCTAAATAATAAATAATGTGATAAATTAATCTAAAGAGAAGAAATTAATAGAAAAAGCATGTTCCATATAATATTATTTTCTTGAGGGTGAAATTTCACATTAATTGAGTGAATCTAGATGCATTTTAATGCATTAGGAAAGAGAAAATATGATCTTCTTTAAAAGAATTAAAGAAGATATCAAAAGTCTCCATAACTGAAAATTAATGCCAAAATCGGATTCTACATGTCCTATTTTATCTAGGTATAAATTTCATTAAATTTGGATAAAGTTTGGACCCTCAATTGAAGAAAGAGAGAAAAATAAATGATGTATCAATTGCACTTTATTTGATTTTGTTATAGATAAGGTTTTGCAATTTAATGTGACTGTCACACGAGTCCCATAGCTTCCTAATTTCATGAAATTTCCTGACCATCCGATCATGATCGGACGACATGCAGATCGTGATTTTTCAGGTTTATCTCTCTCCGTGGTCCACAGTTTTGCACGATTTTTCTTTCACCGTGTTCGAAATAGGATTCCACATAGAACGACGCCTTATTCGAGATTTATTGTCAAGAATTCTTGATTTGCTTGATTTTTGGGACGCAAAGTTCCCACGGGCACCTTCCATAATTGGTAGACCGCACCCTATATATAGCTAATCCCATCTTCAGTTCCACATAACCCACATCTAACTTCCTCCGGATTCAATTTCTCTTAGAGCCATTGTTTCTTTGTCAGCTGATTTCTTTCTCCCTGACTTGCGTCACCTCTCACAGACACGCGACGACAACAATCTTCGATGAAGTTTAGAGGTGAGTTCGGGAGCTATCTTCTTCATTTCTGTACCTCCAAATTGCCTTATCGTGGCTTTCTTGGGTTTTCCCTAAATTCACGCCAACTGCTCGGGTTGCTTTGAGCAACCATGGCATGGTGTGTGTTGGGGATGAATCACCTCTATCAAATCTCTCTTTTGCCCCTCTCATTTTCCTTTACGCTTTTTTTTCCAGGGGCAAAGTGTCTTTTCTCCCCCATCCTCTGCTTTGAGCGTGCTTTGTTGGCCGTTGACCACGTGACTTGGCCTCTCCTAATTGGGCAAAGTAAGTGGGTTGGCCCCACTCTCTCTCCCTCTCGTGTGAATTTTCTTTGCTGATGTGGCTTTTTGGAATTTTGTGATTGGCTAGAACATGTAAAATTGTAACTAATTCTATGATTTATCAAAAATTACAAATAAATAGTCGTTGGATTAAAAAAAGATCATCTATCTAATGATATAAGTTTTGTCGTCTAATTAATATGTAGATTTAAATAGATTTTCCTAATTGGTTATAATTTGCAAAATTCATAACTAATAATCTATGTCAGAAAAATAAAATAAAATATGTAATAAAAAATTAAAAAATATAAACTATAATATGGCATGGTTTTGATGACCTAATTCACAGATAATAAAAAGGTGATCTTTACGGTTTAAATAGTTAGTGTAAACCTAATCCTAATTCTACATATATGCTTAATAGGTTCTTTGGAGACCTAGGCTTGGATCTAGGACTGACTTTGAACTTGTTTAGATTCTGAGTGAGGTATGATTGCATATCCTATTATTCTATATTGAGAAACTAACCTAATCTTATACTCTCTTGTAGTATGTTTGCATCCCCAATTATTCTATATGAGCAATCATCCTAAATTATCATTCTTTTGATAGCCTACATAATATCTCTTTCTCTTTGAAAATATATTTCATGTGAAATACTTTATTTGTATCTGATCTTGTGATCATCTTCTTGTTGGTATATTCTTTTGACTCTATCTTATACTTTGTTCATGATGGAATTGGTGATATGTGCTATTTTTGCCCACTTATGTGGTGGATGTTTATATTGTTCATTTATGTGATGGCAATCTTGTTTAATCTGAATAAACTTTTTACTTGCCTCTACATTAAGCCAGTTATGTGATCCAGTATCCCTAGAGTAGTGTAAGTACATTAGTTTTCAGATTGTGTGCCCATGTTATATCTCTGGGATGGAGGTTTTGTGCCCCATACCCGGATTGTGTACCCATTTATATATATTGGGAGTCTGGCAGTATGTCATTCTCTATTAGGTTTAAAGGTTGTAAGCCTTGGCCACCTTTGTTATTTATATTGTTCTAGTGATATGCTTATCTCACATGCATGGAGGTTGATATTATTGTTATGGGTTTTGTGCCCAAAGATGTATATATGCTTATGTGGCACAACTTTTATATTTTATTAATGTCAAGTATCTCTTTCATCATATGATTGTAATTCATTTCTCTTAATACCCACTTGGGTATTTCTTGCCTTTTCTTTGCAAATCCTTGTTTATTTGATGTCCTTTATTTCATAATGTTGCTCAATCCGTATTTAGTATGCACATACCAGCCTTATGTTGATGTCATATATCTTTTCTCCTCTTGCTGGGGTATGCTTCCAACCTTAGGTGTAGGACATGGAGGACATGGCATGCTGAGGTGGACCTAACTTAAGCAGTTCATGCTTGGAGACAAAATTCATATGATTTACATTTCCCTCTACTAGATCTTTATGATGTAATATACATGTAAACCCAACATGGGAGATGATGATATACTTTTGTAAAATTGATTATAGTCATGTTTTATATTCTGATGTTATACTTTGATCTTTTGTATACCATCATTTGAGATTTAAATTTTTTACACCTATTCCATCTTACCTTTTGTGTGTATTCGGAATGGATGTTTTTTCATCAAATTTTAGTAGGGATTGGATCCCCTATCGGGTCCTGCTCTTTACAATGGTCATTAAGAGAGAACATAATGATAGTGATTGTGATGATGACTCTTGATGATCACCTAAATATACAATAGTATGGAGTGTCTATCCCAGCCATATCAAAAATCTGCAAGGACAATGGGATCTGATTGGAGAGTTCTTTTTATAAATAATCAACCATAAGAATATGGACCCTGACATAATTTTCAAAAACCATTCAGATGAGGGTTTTGTTGTTGGGTTGTTGTACAGAGCTGAACAACATAAATACGTCGGAAAAAACTCCAGAGTAGAGAAAACATCTATTGCAAACACATGACAAACTGAATTTGGTGACTTTAACTGTGGGAGTTAATAAGCTTCGAATACTATACTAAAAAGCAAACAACTTGGCAGTTATTTTCATCAATGACAAGGTACACATAATTTCCATGTTAGTGATAAGGTTGAGAAATGCATGGTGCCTTCTCCAGTGTCGATATTATTTTGAAAATTTAATTGAACATACAATCATCCCTCAAGAAAAAAAACCAACCTACATTGAATTTAGTGAAGCCAAGAAGATCACCCACAAACCACACATTGGATATGAAAAATAACACTAAGATGGTAATGGAGTGTATTCACCAACATAACCCGATCAAGTTAACTAACTTGCTTAATAATAGCACACATATCATAATTTTAGTACTAAAAGTTGAGTTGCATACATATATTCTAGAGAATTTTTGTAAAGTTGTGTATATAAAACAAACTTAGTAGAGTTTATCATACAATTAGGACACTTTGACCACTATCCTATATAAAAGTATAAAGTGAAATAACCAAAACTCCTAACAAAATTGCTTCACAATAGGAAACTAAAAACCAGTCCATATTCAATACTTGCATCCTATTGATGACAACCAGGTATATTTAACAACTTACACGAATCAACTAGCTATAAACACTTTTATATTTGACGTGTTCTCCACAATTCATAAGATTTGTGCCATTATATCCTTATATTTTAATGCCTCCATCCATTCCATGGAGTTGTCACCTTGAAAGTCACTACAAAAATTTGGCCTTTGTTGAAGAACATTTGTGAGGAACCATAGATTGTGAATAATGATGTCTATTTGTGAGGGCTCATCCTTCAAATATGGGACCAAATCCCTCAACCGTGTTTTTAACATCCTTAGAACTTTTATGTGAACACTAATCCCTCACAAATACATTATTCACTAATCACCCCGTAAAAAATACTATGTCAAATGTTTCCCTCCATCTCATATCCCTTCCCTCTGTTCTAAAATACAACATTTGGAAATCAAAATTAAAAAGGAAAAGAAAAACCCTCCCCACTCGTTACTCTGCGCAAGAATTGTTTCGTCACTCCGTGCTTCCTCCTGTCACGCCGTGCGCGTCTGGCCGGTCCTCCCCTCTCCGCACCGGTCCCTTTTCACTCGACGAGCACCTCGCTTCTTGCCCTTTTCCGTTTTCCTCTGGTATGTGTATCTTGTCCTCTTCCCTTTTATCCTCTCGGCCAGCGACAAAGTGCCCCCTTTTCAATTCATTCATCCCGCCTTCTTGTTCAGGAATAGATCGGAGTCTACATCCAGATCCAGAGTTACCAGAATCGAGCAATAGAGAGGAAGATGGCAGGAGTTGGGAGGCCGGTGTGCACGGACGCCTGCGGGTGCCCGGTGCCCTGCACATCCGCGGAGGCCTGCCGCTGCGTCTCGGCGGGAATAGCCGCTGGGGTCACGGGCGCCTGTGTATATGTGCACGTATTAGCTTCCGTCTGTGCTTTGGCCTTATGTACATCTGTTATCACAGTCTTTTTTGTGGTTTTGTAAGCCAGGTGTATGTACTCTATGGATTCACTGCATATATTTGGTCTTTTTTGTATCATAACTTGTTTTCCTTCACTTTTTTTTTAGTTTTTGTTTGACTTCCTAAGTTCCATTTTCATACATTGTCTAGAGACAAGCTTCTGAGGCGATTGCTATCTGCAACCTCACCTTCAGCACAGGGGACAAAGTGGGTATCTTGCCAGAAGTGTCAATCCAACAAATCCCAGTGAACGAAGTATGTCTGGTTTCAGATTTGTTTGCCATTTTGAGATGTCTATGAGTGATTCCTGCTGCAATTGAAAATTCACACAAGATGTTGACTATGGATTTTGTTCTAGAACAACTTGTCACTCGGATTACTTTCACTTTACAAGGAGTCTTTTCTAACAATTGCTTTTTGTAAATAGGGGAGAGTAATTTATCTAAAGCTTACTTCTGAACGACTTTGGATACTAAAGGAAGATGGAATGTTGCTGTTTCACACATTGTGTCCGAATACTCAGTTGTATGTTTCTCTTTATACCTCTTACTCTACAATCGGATTCCTCCCTCCTGTCAAGAAAATAGTAGATTGACTTGAGTATCTTCATATATATACTTGTTATTTCATATAAAACGCTTTTATGAGTGCATATTGCAGAATTTGTTCTTGCATTGACGTTACTGTATAATAGTTTATCAATAAATTTCCAGGGAAAACACACATCGATATAAATTACATGAGGATTTCATAGCAGATCAATTACTCTAATATTATGACCATCCATCTGATGATATGATATGGAATTGTCTTCCAGTGTATTCTTCTGTGAAGGTTAGTTCCCAATCTGAACTTCGGTTTTAGTGAGTGCTGGGCATCTTACCAACTATATTGTAACAAGCCTACGTATTGAACTGCACTTATTCTTCTAAACAGACAAATTTTGACTGTTCATGTGGTATTTTGTCATCAAAAAACACTTCCTAGTGGTTAACAAGCAAAACGTGAATAATAATACCAACCAATAAAAAACGAAAATAACAAGGACTGGGCTTCCAAACAATTCAGGTTACCACCAATGATGCGGACCACTGTTCCTTGTTCTACAAATCTGTATCTTATTCATAAGTTGTAAACAGAAGAAATACTTCTTACCTGTGTTACTTGGGGTTTTCCCTTCTAAAACCCTTTGTCTCAATCATGCCATTTTTTCCCTTGGTCATCTGTTAGTTACTCCCAATTGTATGAAATCAAACAATCTAAATCAGACTCTTGGTAATCACAATTTTGAAATTCTATGCCAACTCGAGGCAGGGCTCACAATGTGGACATAGTGCCACGATGTGTTCAGTATGCCCCTGAGGTTCCACACATCATCCACACTCTACGGCTGCACATTTGCAGCTGAATCGACCGCCTTGGCAATGACTACTGCATTCTGTGGAACATCAACCTCTACCTTGAACAGGACCCAGGCCCACTTGTCGCAGTTAGGGTGGTCTGAGACATAAGAGGCGTCGCTCTTCTGGGACCTTAGAGCTTCTATCCACGTCTTCCCTCCATCTACAGACACATCAACCCTCTCAATGCCACGCCCCCCTCCAGATACAACATAGCCAGAAACAGTGATCTTTCCTGGATTTATAGTATCAACATCCTCAAGAGAACAAATAGCACTCTGAACAGGGAAGTCCATTTGTGGTCTCCTAGTAGACCAGTTAATATTATCCCAGTTAACATATGGAGGAAACATTTTGTAATATTTTTGCATAAAGAAACCCTGGCATTCTTCTTCTATGATGTTAATCTGGTCCAACCACTTAACGAAGCGTGCTCCAATTACACCAGGAACGACCACCACTACAAAAAATTTGGCCTTTGTTGAAGAATATTTGTGAGGAACCAAAAATCGTGAATAATGATGTCTATTTGTGAGGGCTCATCCTTTGAACATGGGACCAAATCCCTCAACCGTATTTTTAACATCGTTAGACCTTTTATGTGAACACTGGTCCCTCACAAATACATTACTCACTAATCACCCCGTGAAAAATGCCATGCCAAATATTTCCCTCCATCTCATAACCCTTCCCTCCACTCTAAAACACAACAATTATAAAAAAAAAGATAAACCCTCCCCCTTGTTCCGTGAGAACTGCGTTCTTTCCCCTCTCACGCCGTGCGCGTCCCCCTCTCGCGTCGTGCGTGTCCGGCTGGTTCTCCCCTCTCTGCCCTCCGTTGCTCCGCGTGCAAGCCCTCGACCAACACTCTGACGCCCTCGCAAGCCTGATGCCCACGGCCGGCACTCCGACGCAAGCCCTCAGCCGGCACTCCAATATCGTCTCAAGCGAGCCTCGAGCACGAACGCCGCTGTGGTTGATCTCCGGCAAATTGAAGGTACTGACACAATCTCGGGTCTTTAAACCTTCTTTCTATGATGCCTTGCCCTGCGGAGGCGTATGAAGATCTTGCGGATCTTGTGTTACAGAGATGCACAAAGATATGGTATTAGAAAACCTTGCGATGCACTTTCTTGAATCTACTATCTACTATTCTACCAATCTACGTACGAAGACTCGTTTCCGTCCAAGCAGGAAACGGTGGACTTTTGGTCTCCTTCGGTTATCATAATCTATCTACGATTGACTTTTCTACGCGATTATTAGTAACACTCGTTCTCGTTTCCATTATATATACCCATAGCTTCCTACATATGGACTCTTATTAGTCATATCAACATCGTGCAATGGTTGGGCATATTAGCGGTGTTTCCCGTCCCATAGAGTGTGTGCAATTTTCTGTTTGCAATTCCGTGTTGATCATGTTAGAGGTGGGTGTTTTATCCCTTGCTTCCGTTTGGTGAAACGCAGACAGGATCTGTAGGTCAGTGCTCTGCTTGCGTCGAGGGAGATTCCAAGCAACCGACCCATCTCTGTAGAATTGCGGGGTGTGGAATGACCTACGGCCCGTAGGCTGCGGGAGACACCGTTTGTTGTTTCTGATTTGTGGTGCGAATCGAATTGAATGGTTAGCACTAGATACAATCGAATATCAGGTCCGAAAAATCACTTCTTGTAGATCGTTGCTGTAAAGAGTGGGACCCGAAAGGGGATCCACTCAAATGATATAATATAAGAGCCATGTAATAATAAAGCAGCGGAAACAAAACTATTATAAAGTTACTTCATGATTCATTCATACAATTGTTCCTCACCATAATAGGTAATTTTACAAAAACTTGAACTAAGGACAACTACAGCCAGTAGCAGAGGGTAACCCAGCCATTCCAAGCTATCCTTGAGTCAATGTCCATGTTGGTGATCTTTTTGAGTTCTTGTCTTCCAATGTACCTAAACCTGGGTGGAAAGGATCATCACCCAGAATATAGAAAACAACAAAGAGGTCAGCAAAGGCTGAGTATGTACATATATAAAACATTCTGAGCATTATATAGGGTTACAAGTACAAAAGAGATGTTCCCACAAGAAAAGGGGGCTAATTGCAATTAGGTATGTTCAAGAGAAAAGTAACAAAAGAAATGAAGCAAAAGAAATGAGGCATATTAAATTCAGATTTACAAGCATGATAATAAAAGAGTGTCTTGCCATAACATTCATCCACATATTCTTTTTAAAACAAGAATATTTGCATGCATAACAATGTAGACTATATATACTTAAAACAGGGCCATAACACCATAGGATCATGGCTTAAAAATAAACAAGGGTGGAAATGCACACCCCGGGCATAATACGCACGCCCTAAATAAATATGGTTGTACATAAGTACCACTATTCTAGATATTCTAGTCATACAAGCAACATGCTATAATAGAGTGGCAAGACTTATTATTTTAGTCATTTTCAATAAAGGCAACATGGCAGGAGGGGTCCAATGACCCAATTGAGCATAGCAATATAAATATCATAGAAACAAAAGGAATTCATATCAGGAGCAATAAATGTCCAAGTATTTGGATTTTAAAAAGGGATTTACAATTCAAGAGATGCCTCATTAAAGGATATATGGATTTCAGTCATTTAATGCCCAAAATAAAAATAGAGAGTGCACATACATTATGATCAGTCCTAGATATTCAATAACACCTCCTAAGCACAGGGTCAGGGTTGTCTCAACCTAGTCATAACATGTGTGCATTTGATTAATATAAAATGTATTAAATCTCTTGCTTAGAAATCGACCCTACTTTCAGTTGCAAATTTGGGCGTGAAACCTATCCCAATGAATCAGTCGTATTTTTTTGATTTCAAAAACATATATATTTATATTTTTCTAATGAACCAATAATTAGTTATGATTTTTATAAGTTAAAGTCAATTACTGATAAAAAAAAAAAGAAAATAGATTATGAATTGACCAAAATGCCCCTGAATCAAAGCGATTATATGTGACATGATGTCACGCGAACTTGGGGAAAATGGAAACACGTTGTATTGGGGTCAACAGAGTCAAACACGACTTGAAATTCCTATTTTGCCCTTGTGGGCGTGACATGAATGTCACCAGGACCATGGGCGAAGGTGGGCTTTTGTCCCAGGGATTGAAATCCCAGCACCCTGCGCCATGGCTGCTCCACAGAGAGCTCGGCCAAGGCACGAGCCTTGCGATCTGGGACTCTAGGCAAGTGGGAGCAGGCAAGTTAGCTTCGCCTCTTTGACCTGGACTTGCGGAGCTTCTGCTCAGGTTCGTTGGTGGTCGGAGTGGAAGGCGAGCCCCATGGAGGGGACGACCACAGGAGGCCAGGCACTGACCGCGGTGAGGGGGAGACATCAATAAACAACGGTGGTGTTATGACTTAGCCAGAACCCACCTCATAGAGAGGTTCACGAGGAGGCAGGTTGTGGAAAGCCGGAGACCAGAGGCACCTGAAGGCCAAAGAAAACACCGAAGAACGGCCACCGATCGCAGAAACAGGCGAGGTGGAGATCTAGTCAAAATGAGGTCTCAGAAACCTTGCAGACACCCCAATGCATCCATTGCATCAGAAGCAAGCTTGCGATGGGTCTCAGAGTACGAAACAAAGTCGGGGGTCGTCAGAACTCCCTCCGGCGGTGGCCCAAAATAGGGGAGAACGACGGCGCTATACGTTTGAGTAAACCAGAGAAAACAGAGGCAAAATAAGAACATGGTAAAGAAGATGAAGGGCCAGAGAACGTCATCGTACCAGGAATTGCTCCGCGGTGGTCTGAGTAACCGTGGTGTCCTTGGATCGTCGACAATGGTGGCTGAGTTGGTTGCGGCAACTCGGAAAGCGGCAGGAAAAATTGATTGTCGATGAACATCTTCATGGATCTATCAGAGCCATATGACCCAAAATAAGGTGGGTAACTGCATTGGTTAGGCTCCTTGAGATTTCAGTGATGAGGGGAGCAGTCGGCGGCTTTGGGCGTTTTGTGCCTAGGATGATTGAGGGGGTGAGTTAGGGTTTAAAGAACTCGTCCGGTCAAGGCAGATGTGATAGAGATGAAATCGTAGGGAATGATGAAGTGTGGAGGGAGATACAGGAGGAGGAAAGAGTCGCTCAGAACGAGTTGTGTAGGCGGCCTCTCGCGCGGGGTTGTCGGGGGTGGAAGATGAAGTCTAGCGCTCCGTCTACCAAACCTGAATAACGGTCCGCGTACATCGTGTGACAGCTACATAATCCAGAACCTAGGTGAAATCCACAATCTATATGTTATAAAATGAGTTAATCAACTAAACTTATGTCCTGCCTATTAAACCATCATTAAGGGAGTATTGGACGTCCGATAAAGACCAAAATTGATATGATGGCTAATTAGAGTATGAGGAACACGAATTTGTAACTATATTTGCAGTTTGATTTTTATTTATGTTACATTAATCAATGTTTACACTTCATCATCAAATTGGGGTTTTGAAGGTCATCCTAATGGCTGAATAGGGTACATTTTGGGATAAATTCCAATTTCTAACTCTAAGGTCCTAGGTCATATTATGTTATCCAATTGTAACTAAGACCATGGGCTTATCATTATAACCCCCCAATATGTCATTATTCAATTATTAGTTTTACCACATCCTAGGGTCTCATGCCCTTGGGATACTAATGAGTCAAGTAGGCATATTAGATCAAAACAAAGTCTAACCTACCCTAAAATAGGAAATTATGGGTACTAGGTGGGGTCTAAATGAAAAGGGTCATGGAAAAGGAAGAAGGAGGTTGGATAACATCATATCCGAGTAGGGGCCTAGAAAGAAAGGAAATTAGTCTATGTGTCTGGAATCGAGTATGTTACAACACTCCACCCCTTAAAGAGGATTTCGTCCCCGAAATCCATCCAGTTGTGGTATCGTATGCTAAGTTATACTTTTAACCAAGTTATAACTTTCTAGTATACTTAATGTAGGTGGTCATAACATATTGTTCATGTCACACTCATGGTCTACTCTCAAGGTGAAGCTATATGTCTCCATGTGTCATGCATCTATAATCTGATTATGGTAGGTGTTGGGCTAGAGATGTTACATCAAGACCTAGGATTATGCCAACCAATTTGTATACATTAGGGCTACCTACAATGTTATCATAGTTTTGCCATTCTTTGATCATGATCCACATAATTTCTCTTGTTATCATCATCCACCCATCATCATCATGAACGTCAATATCAGAATTATTTATAATAGACACTTTATGTATGATACCCATATATGTCTTGTTTTCCTTCTGTATTAGGGTTATATCTTAAATCGAATTTTATATATAGATTTCATCAAGGGGGGTCAAATTATGATGTGTTACATGACTAAGTCAACACTTAAACTTTAATAGGTATATTAGGGTTGAGGTGAAAGTTTAGGGTTTTGTGTGCCAAAGGATTTTCTCATTCACATGTGAACAGTATAGTGCGTTGTATGCAACTATTAGAATTTCTCCTTCACGAGTTAACTTTAGACATTACATTACACATGTTTTGATTGATGTGTAGTCGGTTCCCTTTCACTTCTGTTTATCATGGTCAAATGGAAATGTTTAGAAATTCCATCATACTTAGTATGTTCACCCTAGCCTATACTGTATAGTCATCCTCATCACTTAATTATTAGCGATCTGGGATATAGGATATTAATTTGAGCTTTAAGTGAAATTTTACTTTTACCCCTATCTGGATTAAATGCACCCCTTTAAGGATAACTCAAGATAAAATCCTAAGATCTATTTTAATCATCAAGTAACATGTAGGATGGTATGATTAGCAAGGCTCCTCTAAAATTCCCGGTTTGGTAGCCTCTACATATGTTTGGCATTACTACTAGGAGTTATCCAAGTTTCACTTATTGTAGTTGTTATTAATCCTGATTATGCCTATTAATTAGATCATACGGGAACTCCACCCCTTAAAGAGGTTTAAACTATAACTTAGGGCGTAGCCTAGAGGGAAGAAGGGTGGATTTGCTAGGTCTTATATTTAAAAAAATATAGCTATGTCTGTCTTAGGCCTAGGGTATTAGGGTTGAACATGTCAACCAGGGGTACTTCACTAAAGAGCTTCTCTACTACTCAACTTTCTTGTGGTGGTGACTTGGTTCCAAAAACCATCGATAAAATCTAAAAACTTTTCTTTTGTAAATATAAATTAATAATGAAATTTCGTTTGACGATGCAAAACTTGCAATGAAAAATTCAAAATTGGCGCCAAATTCAACCGGAGAACCAAGTCAACCACCTACCACAGCCTGACACACACATTAGTATCCTATAACCACTTCCTTCTACAAGGAGGTCTGATCCTCTTATCACTAAAAAGGGTCATGTGATAATTCTCTAATATGCAAGCAATGAGAGAGAGAGGGGAGTATATTGCTCATAGCCAACAATCGGTCAAAACCTACCCAAGCACTACATCCACCATTTCCCACGTCATTCTTAATCATAAACCCCACTACCTCATCCCGGGTCCTAATGAAACATGAGGTTACCCAACATGATAGGTAGTGATTTAGAGTTTTCTCCACCGTAGTTCCTTCACATGATAAGGTGACCTATATAGTCCAAATACCCATCACAAACACTAGGTAAACCAAGCACTATGAGAGTGGTGATAATTTAAGTATGCCTACATAACATTTAGCTCCATCAATCAATTCCAATACACAAGAATAACAATCCCAAAGAGGGTGGAATTTAGCCCTTGAGAGGATGGCACCAGGGAAAAGCTATCCTAATATACTCACATTGAGGACAAGGCATGCTATAAATAAAGTTGATCTAGTTTAGGATAACACTTAACATCAAAGGAATCTTAACCCTAATCTCAATTTAGGATTTTATATTTTACATTCATGCATGCTTAGTAACCAAGTGAATGTATGCTAGACATGCTAGATCAATGTCAAATAAAAGGGGCCACATGTGATAACTAGGGTTACACCTATCTATGAATGTCCAAGTCAACCTACTCATAATGTAGTCTAGATAGCCTCCCATAAATCAGGAGATATATCACTAGAAAAGCCAATTCTAGTGTAGTTTCATTACACCCCCATAGAGAGAGTAGGGTAGTCATGGTTTGTCACGTACTACGCTTCCACAATTGATGTGTTGTAAGAAGATGTATTGACTAATTTTAGAAGGGATTGAAATACTAATTGGTAAACCACTACAAAAAAACAATAGGTCTGACAATAACCTCTAAAAGGTCTCCTAAGTACCTAATTAAGGAACAATGTAGGATAACTTGGAATAGTTAAGTTACCGACTGCTTTGGCTCCGATACCATTTTCTAAAGAGTGGGACCCGAAAGGGGATCCACTGAAATGATATAATACAAGAGCCATGTAATAATAAAGCAGCAGGAACAAAACTATTACAAAGTTACTTCATGATTCATTCATACAATTGTTCCTCACCATAATAGGTAATTTTACAAAAACTTGAACTAAGTACAACTACAGCCAGTAGCAGAGGGTAACCCAGCCATTCCAAGCTATCCTTGAGTCAATGTCATGTTGGTGATCTTTTTGAGTTCTTGTCTTCCAATGTACCTAAACCTAGGTGGAAAGGAACATCACCCAGAATATAGGAAACAACAAAGAGGTCAACAAAGGCTGAGTATGTACATATATAAAACATTCTGGGCATTATATAGGGTTACAAGTACAAAAGAGATGTTCCCACAAGAAAAGGGGGCTAATTGCAATTAGGTATGTTCAAGAGAAAAGTAACAAAAGAAATGAAGCAAAAGAAATGAGGCATATTAAATTCAGATTTACAAGCATGATAATAAAAGAGTGTCTTGCCATAAAATTCATCCACAAATTCTTTTTAAAACAAGAATATTTGCATGCATAACAATGTAGACTAAATATACCTACAACAGGGCCATAACACCATAGGATCATGGCCTAAAAATAAACAAGGGTGGAAACGCACACCCTGGGTGGAATACACACGCCCTAAATAAATATGGTTGTACATAAGTACCGCTATTCTAGATATTCTAGTCATACAAGCAGCATGCTATAATAGAGTGGCAAGACTTATTATTTTAGTCATTTTCAATGAAGGCAACATGGCAGGAGGGGTCCAATGACCCAATTGAGCATAGCAATATAAATATCACAGAAACAAAAGGAATTCATATCAGGAGCAATAAATGTCCAAGTATTTGGATTTTAAAAAGGGATTTACAATTCAAGAGATGCCTCATTAAAGGATATATGGATTTCAGTCATTTAATGCCCAAAATAAAAATAGAGAGTGTACATACCTTATGATCAGTCCTAGATATTCAATAACACCTCCTAAGGAGAGGGTCAGGGTTGTCTCAACCTAGTCATAACATGTGTGCATTTGATTAATATAAAATATATTAAATCTCTTGCTTAGAAATCGACCCTACTGTCGGTTGCAAATTTGGGCGTGAAACCTGTCCCAATGAATCAGTCATATTTTTTTGATTTCAAAAACATATATATTTATATTTTTCTAATGAACCAATAATTAGTTATGATTTTTATAAGTTAAAGTCAATTACTGATAAAAAAAAAGAAAATAGATTGTGAATTGACCAAAATGCCCCTGAATCAAAGCGATTATATGTGACATGATGTCACGCGAACTTGGGGAAAACGGAAACACGCTGTATTGGGGTCAACAGAGTCAAACACGACTTGAAATTCCTATTTTGCCCTTGTGGACGTGACATGAATGTCACCAGGACCATGGGCGAAGGTGGGCTTTTGTCCCAGGGATTGAAATCCCAGCACCCTGCGCCATGGCTGCTCCACAGAGAGCTCGGCCAAGGCGCGAGCCTTGCGATCTGAGACTCTAGGAAAGTGGGAGCAGGCAAGTTAGCTTCGCCTCTTCGACCTAGACTTGCGGAGCTTCTGCTCAGGTTTGTTGGTGGTCAGAGTGGAAGGCGAGCCCCATGGAGGGGACGACCACAGGAGGCCAGGCACTGACCGCGGTGAGGGGGACACATCAATAAACAATGGTGGTGTTATGACTTAGCCAGAACCCACCTCATAGAGAGGTTCACGAGGAGGCAGGTTGTGGGAAGCCGGAGACCAGAGGCACCTGAAGGCCAAAGAAAACACCGAAGAACGGCCACTGATCGCAGAAACAGGCGAGGTGGAGATCTAGTCAAAATGAGGTCTCAGAAACCTTGTGGACACCCCAATGCATCCATTGCATCAGAAGCAAGCTTGCGATGGGTTTCAGAGTCTGAAACAAAGTCGGGAGTCGTCAGAAATCCCTCCGGCGGTGGCCCAAAATAGGGGAGAACGTCGGCGCTATACGTTTGAGTAAACCAGAGAAAACAAAGGCAAAATAAGAACATGGTAAAGAAGATGAAGGGCCAGAGAACGTCATCGTACCAGGAATTGCTCCACGGCGGTCTGAGTAACCGTGGTGTCCTTAGATCGTCGACAATGGTGGCTGAGTTGGTTGCGGCAACTCGGAAAGCGGCAGGTGAAATTGATTGCCGATGAACATCTTCATGGATCTATCAGAGCCATATGACCCAAAATAAGGTGGGTAACTGCATTGGTTAGGCTCCTTGAGATTTCAGTGATGAGGGGAGCAGTCGGCGGCTTTGGGCGTTTTGTGCCTAGGATGATAGAGGGGGTGAGTAAGGGTTTAAAGAACTCGTCCGGTCAAGGCAGATGTGATAGAGACGAAATCGTAGGGAATGACAAAGTGTGGAGGGAGATACAGGAGGAGGAAAGAGTCGCTCAGAACGAGTTGTGTAGGCGGCCTCTCGCGCGGGGTTGTCGGGGGTGGAAGATGAAGTCCAGCGCTCCGTCTACCAAACCCGAATAACGGTCCGCGTACATCGTGTGACAGCTACATAATCCAGAACCTAGGTGAAATCCACAATCTATATGTTATAAAATGAGTTAATCAAATAAACTTATGTCCTTCCTATTAAACCATCATGGAGGGAGTATTGGACGTCCGATAAAGACCAAAATTGATATGATGGCTAATTAGAGTATGAGGAACACAAATTTGTAACTATATTTGTAGTTTGATTTTTATTTATGTTACATTAATCCATGTTTACACTTCATCATCAAATTGGGGTTTTGAAGGTCATCCTAATGGCTGAATAGGGTACATTTTGGGATAAATTCCAATTTTTAACTCTAAGGTCCTAGGTCATATTACGTTATCCAATTGTAACTAAGACCATGGGCTTATCATTACAACCCACCAATATGTCATTATTCAATTATTAGTTTTACCACATCCTAGGGTCTCATGCCCTTGGGATACTAATGAGTCAAGTAGGCATATTAGATCAAAACAAAGTCTAACCTACCCTAAAATAGGAAATTATGGGTACTAGGTGGGGTCTAAATGAAAAGGGTCATGGAAAAGGAAGAAGGAGGTTGGATAACATCATATCCGAGTAGGGGCCTAGAAAGAAAGGAAATTAGCCTATGTGTCTGGAATCGAGTATGTTACAGTTGCTCCACATATCGGAGCACACAGCTTCCTTCTGAGCCTCTGACATCGTATCAGGTGCGATTAATTTACTTTGATCTGTATGTATATAATCAGATTCACCGTGCTAACTGGAGGATTGTAATACAAGAAAACTTCTATTCCGCTTGATGAAGGCAATCAATACTATATATTACCACAGAGGCAAGGTCCGGACAGCGAGGAAGTATATGATTAAATTTGGTCATAGTGAAAAAAAACTCATCCAAAGAGAAAATTTGTGGTGGCCATTATGATTTGAAACCCCAAACATTTGTTTGAATATAAATAAGGTGTATGATACCTTGTTTCTAATATTAGTTTACTTAACACCTCAAAATTTGGGTTATCAAAGCATGTATCATGAGACCTTGTTTCTAATATAAATATTTGATTGAATAATGAGCAACAATTATTTACATATATGTTAAATAAGGTGTATGATATCAAATTTGAGACTCACATGACCTAAGATAAGATAAAGTTTTCTTTGTTAAACTATAAGTGTTTTACTTGCTACCTTGATTAAAATACATGGTGATAGTGTGACATGGTGATAGTGTGATGTAGAGGTGTTTTTTTATGTAATCAATATCGACATGCACACACACACACAAAGACAATGTTTCTCTTTCTAACTATTTTATATGAATAGCCAATCCTATAATTTGATGTGAGTAAAATATTACAAAAGTGGAATGTATCAATAAGATAGCATTGCTAATTATTGATGTTAAATATGGAACAATTGTAGTGAGTCTTTATAAACGAGCAACTACCTATGATTTTTTCACATGTAGTCCTTTAGAAAAATTACTTTAGCTGGATATGGTATACTAATATTGATGATACTAACAATGCAAGATTGGTATAAGTTGCCCACAATAGAATTAGGCCATTTTTTAGCATGAAATTACCTTAGTATATGGAATCACATTCTAATATATCAAAAAATTATGAAACACTTGGGTTGAGAACATAGTATCGATCCTCTGCTTGGATAACAATAGATAGCTCTCGGCTTGAGTAATTCTTTGTGCAGAGAGTAACAAACATATTGGAGTAGTTATCTATTACAATGAGGAAATAACTATGAAGCAGGAACAACAACATCATCTATACATCATCATTTTGATCAAGCCCGAACAACAACACAAACTTGGAATAGTTATCTATTACAATGAGGAAATAGCGATGACCTTGAGAAGAAGCAATGGGTGATGGCCCCCATGGTTAGCGGAAGATGGACCACTACCTGTGGGCTTGCTAGACACATCCATAGAAAAAAAGTCTTCCCTCTGACCCTTTGCACCATCGAGGTCAAGTAGGATGGTGTGTCGCATGGAGGTGGATCTGTTGGGGTATAGGTCGAGGGAGGAGAGTCACAAGGTCTTCCTTGAGGCTGTTGTGGTTCTGAAGAGCATGGAGAAACTCATTCACCAAATGTTGCCTTCTTCCCCATCCTCTCCTACTACCTCTTCCCTCTCTGACCATCACCTACTAAGCGGCGTCAACAAGCAAGTTTACTGTAAGCAGACCATGGATTTGACGGTGTCCAAGTTTCAGAAGATAAACCACATCCCAGACCACACATGTCACACGCAGTTCTGCCACAACCCCGTTCACTTAGCGTTGCCATGTCTATGTGGCAGTATCATGCTTTGATGCCTTCAAGAACACCCTGCTTGGTCTTCGACGTGCCGAATGGGAACACTGCCATGCCCCAGGCGACACATGGCATCAAGTCGTTGTTGCTGAGAGGAAATATTGGGAATTTGGTCTCTGCCCCTGGCGCCATTTTTTGTTAGGTGCTAAGTAGGCCCTCTCCTTTTGATTTAGATGAGGTGGGTGTTTCTTCAGATTCGGAAATGCCATATCTAGAGTCAATGGCACACACGTAAGGCTTTCCCCCATGGCATCTGATACCAGGTCACAGAGGCAGTACACAACAACCAGAATGGACGAGGTTGCAGTACTCAGAGTAGGTGTCTTCGCCCATGCCTTCAGCCAGGATATGCAAAGTCCATAATGGATGAGGTCATTACAATGGAGTGCACAACGGCTGGAGAGGAGGCAGAGACCACTTCAAACAAAAGCACCGATTGGTGCGAAATGAGCGCACAACCTCTTTCTACAGATGACAGATGGGATTGAGGATGGTGGAGGCATATTTAGGCATGATGATCCTTGGGTATTCTGGGTTGGATCCGGTTTAAATATTGAGGCCATGAAAAATTGGATTGGGTCTATTTAGGGTCTTCTATTACCAATTCTTTTTGGGTCATATCGGGTTGGGTCTTGAGTCAGGTTTGGGAAACCCGACCCATTACCAGATCTAAACCCTAGTGTTTAACCTTATAAGGGAACCCATCAGTAGCTCATTCTGTGCTCCTAGTCATAAAAAAAGATGATCTTCCTAAGTAGAAAGACTCATGTTTATTGAAAGCATCTTGAAGGGGGGGTTAGCAAAAGTTGGTGGGCATGATGGAGACTAGGATGTCCAAGGTGACGATGCCAACACTCAAAGGAGATGCATGTAGAGAGGTGGGCACTAGGCTGGTAGCTATAATGAGGGCTATAGAGGTTGTCTTTATCTCAAGGTTCCCCCTAGGCCATCGGGCTATGCTTTTGTTGAGGTAATAATGTGAACTGTCTCATTACCTTGTCCTGCAGTTCATGGTTCTAAATGAATGTTTTAAACTTCATGTTATAGTTTGATTTTCACTGTAATAAAAATGATGAGGAATATAAAAAAACCGTCTTATTACTTGTTGTATGGAGTCTATTAAGCTGAATTGAAGATCTTGTTAATTTATTGTCTGGTCTCTTAGGGTCGTTTTGGATACCAAGTCTCAAATATGTCAAAAGCATAACCTTTTTTTGTGGTTGGGTTTCAGTGATCTAACCCTTTCACCCATGTGGGCTGAAGTCACAAGTTTTCACAACTACTGACTATGTCAAGCTACACCTTTTCTCCTTGTATTTGGAATTTTAATGATTGGTCCCTTCCAATCAATTGCTTTTAGAGTTTGAGGTCCACAATTAATGTGGTCGCTTTTACTCAATTAGGGGGGTGCATGGGCGTTGCCCTACTTTTTTTTATTTTCTGCATTATATATATGACATCTTATGTATCAAATGTATGGTATTTATGTGTATATTTCATGATCTACAACCTAAACAGTAATGTAAGAATGAGCTAGTAGCTAAAAAACTCCTTAAACCACTTACATATGTCAAACATATGTTAAAAGGACAGTAGTCAAAACTAAACAACCCACAAAAGAAAACTTGTCTTGGTGTCGTAGGTGCTCCTAGACGGTCACCCAGGTGGTCATAGGTGCTATCCCAGACGTTCATTTTTTCTTCAGGTAGGCGAGGGCTAGGCGAACCCCCTTGGGCGCCTAGCCGCCAAGGTGGCTTCTAGGCACCGCCAAGGTGCAGAAGCGACATAGGATGATTGATAAAGGGTAAGTGAACAACCGTCAGGCCCCGCCCATGCAACAGAAACTATTCAACATTTTTTTTGAAATTATGGATTTATAGAATTTGCCATAAAATGACAGTTTGAAATCATGGAAAGCATACTAAGCCACATAAACACTTCATGATCATGAATAGAGTACTGATAAGAGTTTGGTGACACAGTAGGATACAAGATGGCATAAATCAGTAGGTGTGGGTAAACAGAACAATTCACGGACATGGGACAAATCCAAAAAATTAAATATCTTATGTCTTAGATTGTATATCTTATGTCTGAAAAGTAGGATGCATTGGTGCGGCATCAGAGATCGAGTCGGGAGCCCCATTCTGACGAAAACGTGGTGATAAGGAAGCCTGTCGATTTTGGCGGCTTTCATCAATGCAAACTTTAATTGGTAAATCTGTACAATATGGTATTTGTTATCACCACCTACTAACTATGATACAGTTGTTGTTGTATAAGAATGCCACATTTATAAATTCATCTCCCAAACTAGGCCTTAGAGTTGGATGGAATCACATAGAGAGAGGTTGGAAGGAGGGGTGTTGTGATTTGGTGTGCTTGGGTTGCCATTGCACTAGTTGATAGTAATGACATTCGTAGAGGTTGTTCCCATCATCACCACAGATGGGATAAGGGTCGCATCTGTGACATATGCAACCGTACCCACAGTTAGGAGAGCTGACATGGATGGTTTATCTTGCTGAATATGGTGCACAGGTAACATTTTTTTACAGGAGTAGAGCGGTCATGGCCAGTTGGTGTCGGATTTAATAACTAATTAACCAACAAGCTGGTGAGCTCTCGATAGATGATAAGGGTGGAACGAGAAGAGACGAGAAGAGAGGGTTTCCACCATCTTTTGGAAGTCACTTCTTAGATTTTTGAAATAAATTGCATTGATGGTGGCAAGCTCTAGAGGTTGTGCTCTAAAGAAGTGAGTTGGTTGCCAATTTGATTGGCAGTTTTGGAAGGAAAAAGATAATTCTGCAACATATTTTAGGTAACTTTTGAGAGACTATCAAATGACAAGCCTACATGTATAATTTGCATTAGTTAAGCAACATGAAGTTTGTGCTTCGTTGTATGATTCACCTCAAAGCTAGAGGTTTATCTTTGTCCATAATGACACTTCTTGTTTTTTGCTTGATAATAGGCATTGGAACCTTCTAATGGTTCATCATAGGTCCAATCTGTACAATGCATTAACATTAACATTAATTATTATATTCTTTTTAGAAGTCCTAACAATCATGTGCAATGCTGTTGCACGTACTATAGAGTACAGAGTGATACATTGCCTCTACTAACTGCATAGCGGTTAGCACCAATTTATTGTTATCCATATCTAAATTCTAAACGTTGTTGTAAGGATAATGGAATAGCCATATTTTAGTTTGTAAATCACAAATACGTTTTGGCCCTGAGTGAATTTTGTATCTATACAGTTACAGATTCCCTCACCAGAGTTTTACTCGAATAATATCACATATAACTATCAATAGCGTTCATGTGGATATGGGTAATTGCAATGCTTATGATGCCGGAGCGGAGTGCCTGATCTTGATTGAAGAAGATGCATATGTATTTTTTTGGGTAATTTGTATTAGCCTTTTCATTATTCTAAAGGGCAGCCTCCGCAGGAATTTTGGAGTTAACTCTGTTTAATGAAATTGTTTATTGGCTTGCACTTACATTTCCTTATATCTACGAGCAATCATATTAAGTACAAACATCACCCAGCATTATCCACTCATTATTTGATCTTGACGTTCCAAATCTCATGCCAAGGACTTAGGATATATGGAATTATATAGTTAAATAAATCTTTAAATTCTACCGAACCACAAAGTTATGGTGGAATCGATTTTTTTTGTAGTGCTTTTGTCTACCATGTCATCAACTGATGCACCACTCATCTCTTATGTGAGGTTATCTCTAAAACGTTTTAAGTAACTTTTGATCTAATTTTTTCACCTTTTAGCGAGCAACAGCTGTGGGACCTTCAAGATGCTCAATAAATAATGGAGGCTGCTGGTCAGAAACCAGAGAGGGCAGAACAATTTCTGCTTGCTCAGTTCTGTATTTTTCACTCCCTGGATGCTTTTACTATTGATTGATTCTCCTGTCTTGACTCCCTTAACTGACTGGAAGTTTTCATTTTAAAGGAATCTGGTTTGAAAGGTTGCTCCTGCCCATTTTGTTGAAATTTCGCACCTAAGGTCGAAATTTTCGCAAAATTACATCCCATTCCCTGCATTTGTGTGTTTCGCATGTCTGATCGTAGGTTTCGCGTCGTACAGATGTGGCCACAGGCAGGCAAGAATAGAGAGAAAACCTATTGGAATATGCTAGGTCGTACAAGTTTTGCTGCAGATAACTTGTGTTGCCAAACGCAGACAACCACCACATATGCAACTATGCAAGGTGACTCTAGTCAGATAGTCGACACATAGATTACATCAAGGGCACGTTTGATTGTATTTTGTTCTCCTGTTCAGATCTGTCGGGCGCCGTGATCCATCTCGCAGTCCAGGTATCTCCTGCCAGTCGTCTGTGTATCAGAAGCTCGGTCGCTCGTTCCTATCGATCTGAACTAAAGCTAATTTTTTATTTTGCAGAATTTTTGAAGCGTGGGACTTTAGTAATGCTGGATCGAGTAAATGTAGGATCGTAGATGATCCAGCAAAATCTTCCAATCCAAACGTCCCCCAAATGAACCACCTCAAACATGCGCTTCAGGTGGGGATTATGTGTTGCAGTTCTACAAGTAAGATATTGAACCGAAACTTTTGACAAGCATTTTTATCTATTTATTATTGTATTACATGATAGGACTATTTCTAGCAATTTCATCATTTATACTTTTAGCTTATATATACAATGTCCTTAGGATGGTGTTGCCCCTTCTTGTTTTATTTAATAATCTTGCTTTCTCAAAGGCTGCAGTTGAAAGTTGGTGCCTTACATTTGGTAATAATCCACAAAGTCGTCCTCAAATGCAGAACACCCAAAGCAGATCATCATCGATGTCTTTCACACCAAGAAATCAGCGTTTAAATGAGGTGAACCTTATTAGCAAATTTCTACATCAGTGTCTTTCACTACTTCAAAAATCCACATGATACAAAAATTGTTCTAGGTCATTTGGGCCTTGAGTCAACAATATGGCATATTCTACTTCGCACTCACTCTGATTCCTTTTTGTATCTATATTGATAGGGTACAATTGCTTTTAATGATGGATTTTGACCGACAATGCACTTTGGAGTAGAACAGAACCGAAATATAAGGGTAAGTTTTTTGTTGTACTATGATTTATGTATAAATTTTAAATTCTATTAATATAATGATTTGTCATTTTTAGGAGAAGAATACTCAAGTACCCAACCGTATGAGGCCTGGAATTGATGAGGAGAACCACACCATTTGAAGGAATATGGAGACATTACATATTTTAAGAGTTTCTAGCATGATATGTTGATTGTCATCAATCTCAAATTTTAGAACCATAGGTATTCGTTATTTATATCAACGTTGAGCATGCAATGTATGGATAATATTTTTCTTCATTAACAGAAATTGGTTTGAGGTGATTTAACATTTTTATGTGTCATTTTGGTGTTGAAACTTCTTATGATGTCATGTGAATCTTATAAAAATATTGCTTGAGGTTATATATATAAAGTTTTCATTTAAAATTAATTAACATTCAACAAACCATTCAATAAATCAGTAACCAAATCATTTACATTAATCCCTCAAAAATGTATTAATGAAGGTCTTTAGTCCCTAAAATATGAGATCCAGATTGGCCATCACAATTGCATTGATGACGACCACATAGCCCCTCAAAAATAATATTAATGAAGGCATTAGCCCTTCAAAAATATATTCTCCAGGACCATCAAGTCCCTCAAAAATGTATTTATGAGAACTAAAAATGCCCTAAAAATGTATTTATGAAGGATAAATAGTCCCTCAAAAATGTATTTATGAAGGCTAAATAGTCCCTCAATATAACATTCTTGAGGGTCAGTTGGTCCGTGACAATTGTATTCGTGAGGGCCACTGGTATTTGTCACGTGAGTTCTCTTCACGGGCCATTTGTGAGGTCCAGACTCACAACCGTCCCTATTTGTGAGGACCTGTAGAGAGGGGTTTGTGACAGGACTCACTCATGAATAATGGTCTAATTTTCAGTAGTGAGTCGAATGTTAATGTCCAACAGAAATTGAAGTATAATTATATAATGAAAATAATACAACTGCTAATAAAAGTTTGCGTTCTTAGTATAGTCATAATTACATTTAGGGAAAATATAACATAGATAGACAATTCTCGTTACAGATGGAAATGGTATGGGTTTTTCATAAACCATGCCAAAACAATCCATATCACTGAAATATTAAATCATTCAGATCTTCAGTCCAACCTCCCATGATATTTCTTCCCTCAGTGGTCGGGTTACCATGTGAATCCAACCAACCCACCTGCGCCATATACAACACACATGCACACTTGCACATAGAAATATCATGGGAAACTACTAAACCATGCATTTTTACTTTCTCCACCATTGTGGATGCATGAACTAGAAAAATATGCAGCTTTCATCCAACAGCCACTGTTAAAAACACATACTAACGCATCGAAGCATTTCTGGCTCCGAAAAGACCGAGAATGGCACTGTCAAGGACAATTTTCTTCCACTCATTTCTGTAGAAATTATGTCATTTTAGATATTGTGGGTTCCCATCCTCCATCCATAAGCATGTAGTATTCTGGACCGTCCATACCACTGTCATCCATAATCAATTGGGTGACAAAAATGTGAAATGGAGTGGTTCAAATTTTGGGAACCCATTGGTAACTAGATTATTTTTCCATCCCTAGTTCTCATCCTTGATTAAGACAATTCAATTACATATGCAGATTTTTGTTCTAAACGCATGTTTATTGAATGAAAGAATTTCATTAAAAATGTATCCCCAATATGAAAGAGCTATAAATAAAAGATTTGACATCATTAGACTATTTGGTAAATTTCATAACATTCTATGGCATAATTTGAATATGAAATGTCTTCAGGATTTTTATTTGAACTTTGAATTCAAGGTGAAACAATGAAATCACAAAGTTGGGAGGGGTATGAAATTTGCACATGTTTAGACCAATTTCTCACATATTGTTGATTCAGCCTAGCTTGCACGCTACTTAAACTGCTTATCCAACCCTGCTAGATGGCTCTCCAAATCTATCTACCAAATGGACCATAACCATGACTCTTTACATAATAACATTTTCAAATCTACTTAAGAGTTGCCAAAAGAAAGCGTGACCTCCCAGTCAAGGTTGAGCATGCCATCAAACAAGTTTTACAACTGCTTCATTCATTTTGATAAATATTGAATTTGTCAAAGGAAACAAAATACATAAAATCCCCTTGACAACGACTTCCCTCAAAGTAAATTAGCCAAAACTAAAGAGACAGATCAGTCACCTAAATATTGTAGATTGGTAGGCATTAGCTATTTGCATGCCACCCATTCACCCATTTCTATGTCGGTTAAAGAAAAAGTTCTTCCAAAAATGTTTACTTATTTGTGCAACCTTATAAATTTATGTTTGTTGTGTGCATATACATTAGTGGAAATTTATTACATTAAATAGTAGCAGTTCCATTTGTCCACGAGTATCCATCAGTGCATGAAGATGGTGATAACAGGGGAAGCAAGAAACCACAACACCCCCAAAAATGCCCAACATGAAGGCATTTGATGGTGATGTGGTGGACCTAAGTCAACCTCAATATTCTTTCTACACAAATGATGATATGATGATCACAACAGAGAGTGACAGACACAAAAGAAAAGACACTTCAGAAGGATTTAGAGAAGCTACCTGAGGGCAGTAAATCAATCGTGAGTATCTACCCATGCAGCATGGTCCATCCAGAAGGTTGTGAATAAGCTACAATGAGGGCATCAAATCGATCGAGGGATCTACAATATACCCATGCAACTTGCTCCATCCAGAAGGGTGGCAATTGTATCAAAGCATTGGGTGCTTTACATCATGCAATTAACTTGTAGAATATGAGAATTTTGAGCTAGAGGTTGAGATTTTTTGACTGGTACAAAGTCAGGGCCCATGTGAAAGAGGAGTTAAGGGGAGTAGGTCGGGATCTTACTGAGGGCCAACTGACTCAACTCTTCTATCTATCCTTTCCCTTCAAGACCTAATTTCTAAATACGACTACAACATCTTTTGGTTTGTGATGTAATGCTCAGTTCATTGATTTCCTTTGCATGTTGATATTGTCTAACAATCGAAGAAGTAGAAATGAGACAATTAATAAAACAAATATACGATTGTTTGACTTCTTGGTTTCAGAGAGTTTGTGTTGTCTTTAATTTATACCCTAAGTGCTTTTTTTGAAACGTTTGAATACTAAAAGGTATGAATCAAATTTGTTTATAATGATATATCATAAAAATGGAGTATTTACTTGGAATTTGCAAGACTCAAAGTCATAGAAGTCTGTAGAAACTCCACCAGATGATGGAACAATCACTGACATACATACTTCATTAGAAAGAAAGGAGAAAACTTAACTTTAGATTATTCAAATCAATATGACCAAAGAAAGAACAATAAATGAATTAAGTAATATGAACTTATGATAGCACCAACTAAAATCATGAAGTAAAAGCTTTAGTGTGAAGACAAACAATAGCGGTGGTAGCATGGATACATATTCTTCTAAATGCAAGCCCCACCATATAAAAGGAAAAGATCGAAAAGATTAAAAGGCACATGATTTGGGGCTCACAAGTAGAAGTTTTAAAAGAGAAAATAATATAGAAGAAAGAGATGGGTGAAGTAAGGAGGAGAGGCTCTAAGGTTGGGAATGGAGAGTGGTGATCAAACAAAAATTGGTACCTTGTATCTCATCCATGGGAGATCTTAGTGGGTTCCTCTGTGTGGCCTCAAGCATCCACAATAAATATTTCTAGTAGTCATAGCTCTCTTGAAGTGTTCCTCCATGCCGTACAACATGTCCAGAGAGGGGCAAAAGACATAGCGATCATGATGGTGGTTAGTAAGTAGAGATCAAAACAAAATGATGACTCAAAAAACAAAGATAGAGCTATCACCTCCTTCTCCACGGACCAGAACAACAACATCGACCTCCTCCAATTTCTTCTCCTTGCCAGACCTAGGAGCGAGTAGAGAAGAAATAAGTGGTCAGAAGAGTCCAGAGAGTCATTGAGGTGAGGGTTTCAATTTGAGATTAAGTTTTAGAAAATTCGGGGATGTCACAGGTGGTATCAGAGCATGAACAACAACAAAGCCTGACATTGCTCACTATGCAATGCAAAACTAAAGAACCTTGAACCTTAATAATCTTTAGGGTTAGATTAGTCATCTTTTAGAGACTAGATCTGACCTAGATTCTAGGTTAGCACCTAGATGTCTGAGAACTAGGTCTAGATTGGTACTTGTTGTATAGCAAGTCCTTAGATGTTGTTCTTTCCTTGTAGTGCAGCGGTATGGGATGTTGCGTTATTTGGGAATGACGTACATCAAGGGAAGAGAAATCCTAGGCATATGGCGCTCGTTGTCTGGGGTACCTATACTAGTCTACACTTTGTTATCACCCCTTTTAGAAGTTTTCATGGCACTGTACTCGCTACTATGTGTGGGACACTCATTTTGTGGATTTGGTTTTTGATTCCAATCGGATCGAACCTTGATAGTTTTCCATGACACATGTTTTATCAGAGAAAAACTATATAATATTTTATTATATATGTAAGTATTATAAAAATGTGTCCCCACACATGTACGAGTAGGAGGTGGTCATGTAAACTAAGAGAAAGTAATGACATCAGTCTAGAAGAGAGTAGTTCTAGATAAGATGTCTAGAGCTTTGTTGGAATATGTCATACATGAAAGAGATGAAATAAGTTTAGATGATAAGATCTAAGCCTTATATAGATTATATAAGATGAATTGTGATGATATGTGTTGTCTTTAATGATTAAGGTTCAATTTTGAGGATTTGAGATAAGATTTGATGATGAACGTACGTATGTTTTTGTAAGATAAGATAAGATAAGACAAGGTTGTGAGTCAGCCTCAAGCTCTTTTATAAAGGAGGACCTCTAGTGTTGGGAGCAGTTTCAGGGTTAACTCCAAAGAGAGTGAGACCTAGAGGGAGAAGGTCAAAGAACCTAAGCACCAATATATGAGAATTATGAGAAATATGTGTTATGATGTGTCCTAAACTAGACTAATCTTGAGTGAATGAGTTGAGTTGCTTTATGCTTGATTCCTATAGTTCTACTGAACCCTAGATGTCCTTGGGAAGACCAAACCCAAGAGTCATAGAGAGGTTGATTTTATGTGAACATGAATATGAGAACCTACCATCTGGGTGAGGGAGAGAGAGTCCCAAGATCTAGGAGGAGGTAAGTGTTTTCGTTTCTATGAAAGCCTCATGCTTGGGTTTGTGGTTTCCCATGTAGGACTCTAGTGGTGTGTATATATAGAGAGAGAGTTTTGAGTAAGCATGTTTCATGAGTATAGAACCTATGAAGAGAATGTCATAGCATGTTTTAGTTTGTGCTTATGTGGCTAGATCTTGTGAAGTTAATCAACTAGTATCAATGAGGTAGACCTATTAACCCTAGACTAAAAGAGGGAAGATAAAGTATATATATATGAGATACTCATAGAGTTGAGTGAGCTCAGAGAGATTGAGCATGGCATTACCCTCCGACATGGTTTAGGAGAACCTCAATTGGACTATATAAAGTTTTAATATATGTTTGATTAGCCACTTGTATAAGTTTATTTAGAACAACCATGGTATAATATATGTAAGGATGTGATCTAAACTTGAGACGTGATATATAGACATGATATGATGGAAACCTAGAGATGGTTTAATAGATATCAATGCCTAAATGGTTAACCATATGCATGAATAATGATGATCACACGATATTGTTGGTTAATCTTGTGATGAAACCACTAGTAAATGTTGCAATTTATTATGAGAAATGAAATAAGATCATATGAATGAAACATGTTACATGAGGTGTTAATATTTGTGCTTAATAAAGATGAAAAATATACTTTTACAATTAGCACAACATAACAATAATGGTACACTAATATGGTCTATATGGAAAAATGGATTAATTGTAATTAACTCCTTCATAAAATATATAAGCTAATGTTCAGATGTTAATGATTGGGTTAGATGAGGATGTTGATCCTAAATTGTGAAATATGCCATGACTTAACTAACCTCCTAGACCCATGTTTCAACCTCGTATGGAGTGATGGTTCCACCCAAGATGCTTGAAAACCTTATAGGAGTGGTTGAACAAGTTCTAGACCTCTTGTTTTAGGAGATACAACAACTAGAGTGGTGCCCCCACATGTGAATGAAGGCCTTTTGTTTTTCCTTGAAGTAAGAGGATGGTCTAATTTCAAGGAAGAAATTTCTTTTAAGATGTATATGATGTGATAGATTGGATTTTTTTGGCTTAAATTCAAGGACGAAATTTCTCTTAAGGTTTGTAGGATGTGATGGAGTGGACTTTTGGAATCCTTAAATGTCCAATGACATAAGTGAATTCCTGAATGTTGAGTTATCATGAGAGTTTCAAGTGTTTTGGTAAAGTTCGAGTGTTGATTTATGTTGAGATCATGATTGCCCTAAAATTATGACTTTTTGAGGTATTTCATTGATTTGTCAAATAGTGATAACTTGGCACCAAAATTTAATAAAATGTAGTTGGAGTTATTATAAAGATATGGTTAAAATTTAGTGGCAATTGGATGGTTCGAGAGGAAGTTAATTGGGTATGAATAAAGTGAAATAATGTGCTTTGGATGTACTATGTATCAAAGTCTTATATGCTTATATCCTAAGTTGAATGTCATGTTACCCAATTTCTAATGTATAAGGGCTGAAGATCCTTTAAGAATCCATGGATTGGCCTTGAAGAGAGCCAATCCTATCCCCGAATTTGGATCAGATGGTTGGGACTCATGCTCATGGCCTACCTTGTGTCTAGTTGGAAATCGTGGTTAGCAGCGATGATGAGCCTAACTCACCCATTGTTGTGGTTGTGATTCGATGGAGGGAACTGAAGAACAGTTATCCTTGATAGGGAAAGACCAATCTCCCAACTCCTAGTACAACACCTGGGATAGTCTGTTATCAACACCTGAACCCCCTTCTGCCTCCCCATATTTGCTTACAGCTTGCAGGTGTCGAGTAAAGAAAGGAGCATGAATAGATGTGGTTAGAGGAGTGCTTCGAGGAAGAAGTACACCAATGGCAAGAAGACTAGTAGTCATGCCTAGCATTTTCCGGGCGCAGAACCCACGGAGGCACGCCTGTGCTGGACGCACCCCATGGATGTGAGGAAGCAAGAGAAGGAGCAACTAGGGTGAGACCCCTCGTCATTAATTGAGGACACGACAGTGGACAAAGAGAAAAACTCCCATGAGCGCTGGAGTCATCTTGTGAGAAAGGAAGAGGAGGACATCCGTGGCCATGGAAGAAGTTTGTGCCTAGGAGAACAAACTCTCACGGAAGCCCGAGTGGTCAGAGATGCAGTAGGTGTTAGATAACTGATTACAGTAGTTGTTAGGTACTGTAGCTGCTGTAGCTATTAGTTAGTTACTGTAGCAGCTCGTTACTGTAGCTAGACTATTGTGGTAATCACTTATTTATCATGGGTTAAGCCCAATGTAGTGTAGCAAGTACATGTGAGAATGTAGTGTTGTTTCTAGTACAAATGGCAAAGAAGTTTTATCCCATATTGCTCACACCTAGAACTTTTGTGGTCCTCATATGTAGGATCACATGGGGGCACTAGTGTCCATAGGAGTCCTAGGAAGGAGGTATGCTCACCTCCTTGGTGGGTGGGATTGCCACATCACAACGCACGCACGCGCGCGCGTACGTAATTAATTACTCGTGTAATTAATTGTTGCTTTCTTATTCGGATTTCTTAAATCCTAATTAGAAAGTGTTTCTCTTTTACGGATTATTCCGTATTGTGTACGATAGCAACCGAGTGTTGCGTCTAACTGGGAATAGGATTAGGGACGTGCGTGACTATTTATAGGACTCCGGTCATTAGGGTTAAACACACCGAAAATAGTTTTCTGCCACCGTGTGTTTTGTGAGCCCTAATCCCGAGTGCGAGAGTCGTCATCCCCGGAGTTTCTTTGCAGAGTTGTCCTCCTGTGCAAAGCGAGACTCGTCCTTTCCTTCAGACGCAGCTGTCATGCGGTGGTACCTGCGGTGTCTGTGCTGCACTGGTAGCAGTGCGACGTGCGCGAGCAAGACGTGCAACTTCCAGGTTCGTGCCGGATCGAGACTGGGAGAACGGTTCCTATCCGCGAGGATTGTCGGGCACTGGTTTCTTTAAGTAACACGTTCGTTTCTCAATGAACGATCTGGTTTGCGAATCTAACTCCTGTTTTCTATTCTCCTGCTTTGTTTGTTCTTTGCTTCTTATTTTGGATCTGCCTGAATTGTTAATTAAATTGCACATGTCGCTGTTGCATGAACGACAATAACCTATATTAACAACAGTCTTAAAGAAACCAGTTTTGTCGTTAATTAACATGGCCGGTCAGGGTAGTTCAGGATGTAAGATTGATACAACCAATATGCCTGAAAAGTTTACTGGTACGAACTTTGCCCGTTGGTAGAGTCGTATGGAAATTTGGCTGAATATTGTGGGATATGATCAGTATTTAATTGAAACTGAACCTGTATCTGATGACACAATTCCTGATAATGCAAACATTATTGCTAACTGGAAGAAGGGTGATAAAACGTGCCGCGGGTTGATTCTGTTTGGTTTAAATAACAAACTGTATGATTCTTACTCAAAGTCGCCAGTCACTACGTCCAAAGTTTTATGGGAATTGTTAATTAAGAATTTTAGCACTGAAAATCAGGGTGTTGAAAAATATTGTGTCTAAATTTCTTAAGTTTCAGATGGTTGAGGGTAAGTCAGTTTCTGATCAAACACACGATCTACAACTCCTAGTTCATGAACTCTTAGATGCCAAGATGGTGTTGCCTGAGAAATTCATTGTTATGTCTATCATAGAAAAATTCCCTAAGTCTTGGGAATCGTTTGGTATGTTTCTGAAGCATCGCAAAGGGACACACACCATGGATGAATTAATGATGGATATTAATATACAAGAAGAACACTTAAAGGAGAAAGGGGTCAAGGTGCCTACTGATGCTAATCCAACTGTTAATCTTACTTCTACGAAAAACACCAAAGATAAGAAATCTAAGAATGCACATAAACCCAAGGCAAAGATCCAAAAGAAACCGAAGAACAAACCTTGTTGGACTTGTGGACAGGTTGGCCACTGGAACAAGGATTGTCCTACTAAGAAGGCAAAGAAAGCTACCGCATCTGCAACTGAGGAGGCTGTGGTCAACATGATGACTGCATCCTTGAACCTCAATGATGGGTACGTGTCTATTAAACCTGAAATTCTCTCTATATTTGAACTACTTTATTGGATAATTGACACTGGGGCTAATGTAGATGTGTGTGCTGATAAATCCCTGTTTGTGTCTTATCAGGCCTCTCGAGGTCGGTCCGTGACTTTGGGTGATTTCAGCTCTGCAGAAGTCAAAGGCGAAGGACGGGTGGACTTGAAGTTCCCTTCGGGGAAGGTTTTGACTCTTAACAGGGTCAGACATGTTCCAACCATTCGGCGCAATATCCTTAGTGGCGTCATATTAGTTAGAGAAGGTTATAGAGTAGACTGTAAATGTAATAAGGCTATTATTACATGCCTTCGTGATTCTCTATTTTTTGGCAAGGGGTATTTATGTGATGTGGAGAACTTGTTTAAGATTCATGTTGAACCTATTTCAAATTCCGTTTTAAATTTGAATGATTATAGTTCTATTTGCAGGAATCTTGTTTCTTTCGATGTATGGCATTCACATTTGGGACATGTTAATGTTGCCTCAATGAAGCGTATGATGAATCTAGATTTGATCCCTAAATCTGAAGTTAGCAACAATAAATGTGAAATCTGTGTACAAGCTAAATTGCCTAGGAAGCCTTTTCATTCTGTGAATAGGAATTCGGAAATTTTGGATTTAGTTCATTCATATATCTGTGAATTTAATGGTGTTGCTACGAGGGATCAAAAGTGTTATTTTATAACTTTTATTGACGATGCGAGTAGATACTGATATGTCTTTTTACTTAGAAGTAAAGATGAGGCATTGGATAAATTTCAAATTTATAAGAAAGAAGTTGAAACTCAAACCGGTAAAGTACTTAAGCGATTAAGGTCTAATAGGGGAGGAGAGTATACCTAGAATTTGTTTTTGGAATTTTGCCAATTGCATGGTATAGTTCATGAGGTAACTGCTCCTTATTCACCACAATCAAATGGGATAGCTGAACATAAAAACCGAACCTTAATAGATATGGTAAATACCTTACTCCAAACATCTGGATTACCCAACTTTATGTGGGGGAAAGCTTTGAATACGGCTTGCCATATTCTGAATAGAGTTCCCCATAAACATTCAGAAAGTAGTCCGTTTGAGTTATGGAGAGGAAGGAAACCGAGTCTTAAATATCTTCGAGTGTGGGGGTGCCTTGCTAAGGTACTTGTCCCTGAACACAAAAGGAAGAAATTAGGACCGAAAACGGTTGATGCCATATTCTTAGGTTATGTAGAGACAAGCTATGCTTTTAGATTCTTGATTGTAAAATCAGATATCTCTGGCATTGAGGTCAATACAATTGTGGAATTACGTGATGCAACATTCTTTGAGGATGTGTTTCCTATGAAAACTGGTGTGCCCAATGAAGTTTCTCAAGAAGATTCATTTACCACAGGTTCCATTCCCGAGCACGTGGAAAGGATGACAAATGTGGGGGGCGACTCAGAATAAGCTATTTCTGAATCTGATGATTCTGAAGAAATAGTTGAACCAAGGAGAAGTAAACGGCCTAGGACATCAAAGGACTTTGGAAGTGAGTTTCTCACTTACAATGTTGAGGATGATCTTGTTACTTTCAAACAAGCTGTGGAATCTCCAGAAGCTAAGTTTTGGAAAGAAGCCGTTAATGATGAAATCCAATCAATTCTCTCGAATGGAACTTGGGAATTGGTGGATTTGCCTCCTGGTTGTTCTGCAGTTGGTTGCAAATGGATTTTTAAGAAGAAACTTAATGTAGATGGGACAATCAATAAGTATAAGGCTAGGTTAGTTTCTAAGGGTTACACACAAAGGGAAGGAATAGACTATTTTGATACCTATTCACCTGTTTCCCGCATGACCACAATCCGAGTGCTACTAGCATTGGCTTCCATTTATAATCTCTATATCCATCAGATGGATGTGAAGACCGCGTTCTTACACGGTGATCTTCAAGAAGAGATATATATGGAACAGCCTGAGGGATTTGTGGGTCGTGGGAATGAGTCCAAAGTGTGTGAACTTGTTAAGTCATTATATGGTTTGAAACAAGCCCCTAAGCAATGGCATGAGAAGTTTGATTCTGTGATATCATCGTTTGGCTTTATTTCTAATTAATTTGATAAGTGTCTCTACTGCAAGATTGTCGATAATGGATTCATTTTGTTATGCTTATACGTCGATGATATCCTGCTTTTTGGTTCCGATATGAAAGTAGTAAAAGAGACAAAGTCATTCTTGTGTAGCAAGTTTGAGATGAAGGATATGGGTGTCGCTGATGTGATTTTAGGGCTTAAAATCATAAGGTCTACTGATGGTATAACTCTCTCTCAGTCTCACTATGTTGAGAAGATACTGGAGAGGTTTGAGTACACATCACGTAAACCTGTTAAGACTCCATATGATTCATCCAAACCCTTGTTCAAGAATGAGACTGGGGTTCCAGTGTCTCAATTACGATACTCTCAGATTATTGAAAGTTTGATGTATCTTATAAACTGTACACGTCCAGACTTTGCGTTTGCCGTGAACAAGTTAAGTAGATACACCAGTTGTCCCGACAAGAACCATTGGGAAGCTCTTGACAGAGTTCTGAGGTATATCAAGGGAACACGTTCCCTTGGGCTGCATTATGGTAAACATCCTTCCGTAGTCGAAGGATATAGTGATGCAAGCTGGATTGCCGTGAATTCTGGGAGTAATGGTGTCTCAGGATATGTATTCCTGTTGGGAGGAGGAGCTGTTTCCTGGAGGTCTAAGAAACAGACCATATTGTCTCGGTCCACTTTTGAGGCAGAGTTGTGTGCTTTAGATGAAACTGGATTGGAAGATGAATGGCTACATGGACTTATGTCTAGTTTACCTATGGTAATGAAGCCGCTTCCTGCAATTATAGTTCACTGTGACAGTACTACAACTATTGCTAAGATAAAGAGTTCCAAGTACAATCAAAAACAGCGTAGACACATCCAAGTCAGATTGAAATCTGTAAGGGAGTTAGTGTCTAATGGGATCGTGGCTGTGGACTACGTCGGTACCAAAGATAATACAGCTGATCCTTTCACTAAAGGTCTTACTTTGGCTTTAGGGGAAAAATCCATGTTGGGAATGGGACTGAAACCCCTATAGATTTGCAGGCAGTAGCAACCCAACCCAAAAGAGTGGAGATCCCACAAATTGGGTTCAATGTGGTAATAACAAGCTGTCGGGTAAATCATATGACACTATGTATTCTTGTTTGATGCTTCTTGCATCTGTGTGTCTATTCCCTGGGAAACCTGTTAGTGTCATGACTGCAAGTTAGTAAGAGAGTAGTCTCTTAATGGTGTCAAGTCTTAGGACAGGATGTTAGTAGTACATCCTTGGAGACTCCAGGTGATTGATGTTGTGTAGGCCGCAACAGGAGAATTGGGTTGTTCTCTGTTATCAATCATGATATAAAATTTTGTATGCATGTCCTTAATGCATTGTTTTCTTTTCTACCATGTCTTTATTGTGTTGTTACCAACCTATACTCTTGTACCCAAGGTTCAGGTTCAAGACTTTTGTTCACCTAGTTCCTACGAGGGTCACAGTTAGATAACTCAGGTAGATTCAAACCGAAAGGTATCTGCTGAAAGCACAGTATGGAGGACTGAATGGTAGAGCACACTACACATTGGACTTTGTGGGGGATTGTTAGATAACTGATTACGGTAGTTGTTAGCTACTGTAGCTGTTGTAGCTATTAGTTAGTTACTGTAGCAGCTTGTTACTGTAGCTAGGCTATTGTGGTAATCACTTATTTATCATGGGTTAAGCCCAATGTAGTGCAGCAAGTACATGTGAGAATGTAGTGTTGTTTCTAGTGCAAATGGCAAAGAAGTTTTATCCCATATTGCTCATACCTAGAACTTTTGTGGTCCTCATATGTAGGATCACATGGGGAACTAGTATCCATAGGACTCCTAGGAAGGAGGTATGCTCACCTCCTTGGTGGGTGGGATTGCCACATCACAACGTACGCACGCACGCGTGCGCGCGCCACACCATGCCTCGCCTCGCCTGGCCTGGCCTGGCCTGGCCGGGCCAGGCTCGGGCTTGGGCTTGGGCTTGTGGCTTGTGGATTGTGGAGAATGTCTTCCGTCTTCTTTTTGCACTAGGATACAACTACGTAATTAATTACTCATGTAATTAATTGTTTCTTTCTTATTCGGATTTCTTAAATCCTAATTAGAAAGTGTTTCTCTTTTACGGATTATTCCGTATTGTGTACGAGAGCAACCGAGTGTTGCGTCTAACTGGGAATAGGATTAGGGACGTGCGTGACTATTTATATGACTCCGGTCATTAGGGTTAAACACACCGAAAATAGTTTTATGCCGTCGTGTGTTTTGTGAGCCCTAATCCCGAGTGCGAGAGTCGTCGTCCCCGGAGTTGCTTTGCGGAGTTGTCCTCCTGTGCAAAGTGAGACTCGTCCTTTCCTTCAGACGTAGCTGTCAGGCGGTGGTACCTGCGGTGGCTGTACTTCACTGGTAGCAGTGCGACGTGCGCGAGCAAGACGTGCAACTTCCAGGTTCGTGCCGGATCGAGACTGGGAGAACGGTGCCTATCCGCGAGGATTGTCGGGCACTGGTTTCTTGAAGTAACACGTTCGTTTCTCAACGAACGATCTGGTTTGTGAATCTAACTCTTGTTTTCTATTCTCCTGCTTTGTTTGTTCTTTGCTTCTTATTTTGGATCTGCCTGAATTGTTAATTAAATTGCACCTGTCGCTGTTGCATGAACGACAATAACCTATATTAACAACAGTAGGCGATCAACCGAGGATCTTGAATGGAGTAGGTCGTGGCCTGGAGACACTAATGGAGATCAATCGCTCCATGGTAACCCACCTAACAACGGCAGCGAGGCGTTTAGTGCAGAACCAGTTCTCGCGTAGGAGCCCCAGAGCGGGAGGGGAAAGAGACATGGTCCAACTAAGCTGAACTAGTGAACCTCTAGTTAATCGTAGTAAATTGGTCGGCTAAACTAGGAGACGTGAACCGCACCCAAGCAAAGCCACATGGCGGCTTTTGATTGGCCACAAAAAGGTAAATCTTCAATAAATGTCAGAATCTTGTATACTTCATATACATTAGCTCGTTTATCCGAAAATTACAAATAATATATCAAAATTCTCACAAAATTACTTGGAACATCATAAAAGTATAATATCATACTTATGATGTACTTATCTCAGTGATATCATGTAAGTTGTGAATGCTTATTTAATGGATAATAAATATCAAATAGTGACCTAAAATCATGAGAATGCATCAGTAAATCTAAAATATGTTATATAATCCATGTGATGTCAAATATGGTGATGTTGCAACCCAAAATCATGTAATTTGCTTAATGGGGCCAATTAGGGCTGATAACCCTAATTAATATGCAATAAATACAAATATGCTCAAGAAACATTGGAAATTACAGAGTAAGCTCATATCAGTAATTGGAAACATATAAGTAATTATGAGAACACAATGATTCACATAAATCATGGTATACAATTATGGTTTCTTTTAATGTGATATAAACCCCAATATGCTTAATGCATATGATCTAGGGTTAATAGATGCACAAATGATATGGAACCTGATGTTTAAATGATGAACCCTATCTGTAACATAATTGGAATATATGACATCAGTGATATAATTCTAAGATAAGAATACAAGTAAAAGTGGGAATATCCTAATGAGTTAAGTAAACCCTAAATTAGACACGACTAGGGTTGAGATGATAAGAACCTGATAGTGATATGTGATCTTTTGTCAACTAGTGGTTTGACCAAGATATAGTTGACGTGAGGATATATCTGATATCAGGAATGTGACTAGGTTTGTCTTTCTTAATCAAGGCAGACCATTACCTCTTACTTGGCTTATTATACAATATGCTTGTGTTATATGTGTAGTAAAATACTTGGCATATGATATTGGATGAAATAATTGTTCTTACATGATATGTTTCTTGATTTTTTATACTTATGGCTATGAACACATGAAAAATAATATATATTTTCCATTATAAGAAAGCACTAAACTCTTTGGTAGTATAGTGTTTGGAAGAGATTTAACTCTTTGGTAGTCGATCACATTGTACATATGATCTAACTCTTTGGTAGGAGATCATAAAGGCCTTAATCTTGAGCTCCTTGAGAGTCAAGAGAATGCATCAAAACCTTCGGCAATCAATGCATGGATATATAATGGAAAATGAGCTTAAAATATGTGTTCTCTTTTGTTAATGGACATCTTTGTGCAAGTATATGCTTTTTCTTCTATTTGTTTAGTATTGCGAAGTATTATTTTTATCTTATTGCCAAGCTTAGTAATGAGAGGTATATAAAAGACATGTAGGCGTACTCAGTACAATATTCCTGAATATTGTGCTAACGTGTACCATATGTAATCTTTTGTTTAGGTGTGGTTATGCTCTTGAAGATCCAGGATAGTTGAGAGTTGTGTGGTGATCTGATGTAAAGGTGGACCTGTTGTCTTAAGATCCTGTAGTTTAATGGTAGTACATGTATATGTATAAGTTTGTTGTTTAATGTGTAATACCAAATGTTGTAATAATTCATTATGTAATTATATTTTGAATGGTGAACATGTGTTGTATGGTTTTATTATTGTTCATCTGCATGTGCTACCGTTGTTTCCTTCTAACATCTTCTGATTTTCTTCTTCTTAGCCTCATGTAGGATGTTTAAATTGGGATTCTCACTGAGGTGAGGGTTTCAATTTGGACGTCACACATTAGATTAAGTTTTAGAAAATTTGAGGACATCACATAAATGATCTGCTGATTAAGATGTTCCCTGGTGAAAAAAAGAATACTTCAACTTTGATTCAATGTTAGATAAGACAAATCAATTTCAAGAGGATGAATTTTTAAATTCCTTGACTCCTTCTAGTCTTCCACCTCATAAATTGATCCTAAAAAAGAACTATCCAATTATGCTATTGAGAAATATTGACCCTTCTACTGGTCTTTGTAATGGGATAAGACTGATTTGTAGAAGTTTCAATCAAAATATTATTGATGTTGAAATAGCAATTGGACATAAGAAAGAACAAAGAGTATTCATTCCAAGACTCCCAGTGATGCCAAAGGGACATGAAAAAAATACCATTTTCATTCAAAACAGTACAATTTCCAGTTCGATTATGTTTTGTAATGACAATAAATAAGGCACAAGGGCAAACTTTAGAGAAAGTTGGAATATATTTGCCTCAACCTGTATTTTCTCATGGTTAGTTGTATGATGCCCTGTCTAGGGTGAAATCACCGAGAGATCTTAAGCTTCTCTTTAAACTAACACCTGTAGAAAAAAATAACTACTACTACAACAGGAAATATAGTCTACAATAAAATATTATCCTTTTCCTGAGTAATATAGGTATATGTCGTACAATTTCTTTTTTTTAAATGTTTTCATTATTTTCATATAGCATATCTATCACAAACATTTCTTATTTTAGATTTGACATGAAAATATGTGAAAAATATGAAGCAAGATTAAAAATTGTGACATGACATTGATGAAAATCATTAGTGGACAACAAAGCTGAAGGTGATAGAAGCAATTGATGCATCATTGTGAGTATTAGCTAATTTGATTTCTACCGTTGTGTTTCATATTTTTTTATATAATTTTCTTTCTATTTTTATATTGTTTCTTTTCCAGTTCATGGGCACATGATAGAGAAGGAGAGGATATGTAACTTTAATAGTGAACTGGTTTTTAATGAAGGTGTTCTCTTTTGGTAATTTCTATGTAAATTATTATTGATGCTAATTATGAAACCTACAAAAAATATCGACTATTGGTTTAACGTCTGTCAATCTAAGTCAATTTTGAGTTTGATCATGTTTTGAAAATTGGTGTATTGATACTTTGATTTTTCTAGTATATCATCAACTTGATCATGTTTGCAAATTGATGTGTTGACACTTTGGGTTTTCTATTATAATCAGGTGTTCCCTATGTTCTTAGCACGTGTCATCTGCTAGTATTAAAAGAGGAAAGAAAAGTAATGTCAATGTAATGTGATTGAATGAATATACATTCTAAATTAAGTCCTTAAGTGTGTTACCTTTTTCTTTAAATCTTTTGAGTATTCTAAAGGGAGGGGGAGATAGAGAAAAAAGATTAATAATACTTTCTTCTCATATTTAAATGTTATAAATGGAAAAAGGAAAAACTTCTTTCACAAGTCATCTATTCCCTATTTTCAAATTTATCCTTTTTTATTCCTCTTTTATTTCTTTTAAATTCTTTTAAAGGACAAAAGAGAGTAAATGGAAAGGGAAATTAATATCCATCAATTTGAGTTAATGGTACACGTAATGCATATACAAAAGAAAAAGGTATTTTGTGTCTCGTTTTATTTTATTTTATTTTTCCTATTTTATCATGTAATAAATAATATCATCTCATGGTCTTTTTACATTAAGCCCTTCAACTACTGTTATTTAATAAATGTCATTTTATAAAATTTTAATTAGTTGTGAAAGTTGGGGTATTATAGGTGTAGGGAAATATGGATACAGAGCAGACAACAGAAAGAAAAATTTATCTACCATATTCCCCTTAATTAGTAGATCACGTCAATAACTATAATGTAGGAAGTATGATTTCGAGTATATACCTAGTCCCAGAGTAAGTCCAGCGATAATCCTCATCATCGTAGATGTGCAACTCTGAATCTTGATTGCATTGAGACACATTTGACTCATGTGTCTACTGGTCTCACCATTGAATTCAACCATGAATGTCTTCTTCTTTAGCAGCTCCTCTTGTCACAGACTGCTGGTTGATGTTGTCCTCCTAGAGGAAGACAACGACTTCCTGCCTCTATGATAGTCCATACGGATCACCTAGAACTCATGTTGTCCTACTAGAATAATAAAAAAAGAGTCGTCCTTCCCGTTGGTGTATTAGTCACCAACTTGCTCTCCCACGACAATGATCTCAATTGCTCTTGCTCTTGCTCTTGCTCTTGTTGTTCCTCCCTAGTCAGGTAGAACTTGCTTGGACTCTCGTGGTTACCACAACTAGAGAGGATAACTTTTGTCAGAGAAACTATTTCTCAATCGTTTGTGTTGTATTCTAAGTAGCCCCCAATACCCCTCTATTTATAGACAGAGTTTAGGTCCAAGTTTCCAGTCTGTGCGGGAGTGGAAAGGATTGGAAGATCTCAAATTTTCATAACAAATCTAGAATTTTTGCAACCTGCGACAGACCAAATAGTTGTCACGCAACCCAGTTGGTCATTTGGCATGCCAGACAGTCATCTGGAACAACCCATACGACCATTTGATTGTTTCCCAATTGTACACAAATTTGAAAAATTAATTTCCATCAATTCTAGACATTGATTTCCTTGTGCAGCAAGTATTACTCAAGCAAAACAAATAAAGAAACATCTAGAACCTTCCCCGACCGAACTGGATCATCTCACCCATGAGAGATGACCATCTCGGACACCCATACAGTTCTCTAGTGACCTGAGTCGAGCTAGTTTGGTTGGGTCAGTTCATTCCTTAGCCAAATTCAATTCACAACATGCTTAACACCCAAACGCTCGTCTCAACTCTTGAGACACACCATTTGACACTTCTAGATGGCTGTCTCAACACATGAGATGGGTTTTTGGAGTTGCATCAGCCTATTTGTTTCCTGAATTAAATACCTAAATACTTAAGTACTTAATTCAACTATCATTTGAGATTTGAACTCCTTTTCTAGGTCGAGTCCTATGTGTGTGACCCTATAGGTCCATATTACATTGGCAGTGAATGTCCATGACAAGTTATGACATCACAAGCAATAAGTGGTTCCTCATTGCACATCAATGCTACCCAAGTAAATGGAAAGTTGGGGAACAACTTCAACCTATAATTTGTGTTTGGTGTTACAATGTTTGTATAGTTCCTTTGTCATTGATGTCCAGATTGAACTAGAGGCATGGAGCCACTACTACATAAATAGATTATAACGTCACATTTAGAGACATCAGTTATTATTGAAAACTGACGCCTAAACCATACAACTTCGGCTATTTACAAAGACCGACATCTATATTTAAAGACCGGCCAGACACGGGTATCACTTTTTAATTAGAGTCGGCTCCCTAACATGAACCAACGCCTAAAATAGCCCGCCAAATCTAATTTTTCGATCAAAAAAAATTACCCCACATACGGCATTGGTTTTTTTGCCTAATAATTGATGCCTAATGATGAAAAAAATTATCTCCAAAGTTTCAATACGGTCGTCGGTTGTTGTGGAAAAACCGACACTGATAAGATTTCACGCACCGTCCCTGCGAAAATTTTAGGGTTAAGATTATCCAATGGACGTCAGTTTTTGCTGGCAACCGACACTGATGGATATTAGGTGTCGGTTTCTAAGAAAATGGATGCCTTTGTTAACTTAATAGCCTCCGCAAGAAACAGACTCTTCCCCATTCTCTGTTTCATCGCAAAATTAGCCCCCGAAGTTGTTGTTCCCCTCTCGACGCTACCGCGCCTATGGTCACGCTCTAGCCTGCTCCTATAGTCGACGCCGCCTGCTCCTGTGGCCGTCTCCACCGCCGCCCCCTGCTCTCTTCTTCCTCCCGCCCGCTGCTCCTCACACCGCCGCCGCCGCCGATAGGGACGCTGCTAGCTGCTCTCTTCTTCCTCCACGCCGCTGACAGGTAGGCCGCTACCGCTGCCCTTGCTTGCTTGTTTTTTTCCCGTTGACATGTATGGTCGTCCTATAGGAACGCCGGAGGTGGTTGAAATATGCCACCTCTTCTTCTTCCTGCTCCTTCCTTACCAAATGGATAAAAGCAAGGCTACGATCGTGTGGGCTGGCCACGGTTGTTGGCTGCCACACGGTCGTGGCCTTGCTTTTATCCATTTGGTAAGGAGGGAGCAGGAAGAAGAAGATACATTTTCAATTGAATACTAATGCTTGACCTAATTCTGTAAATTTTGATGCATGTTGAAATGAGATATTAAAACCCTAATACACATTTCACCATAATCTTGTATTAACTATATTGCTGAAATCTTGTGATCAATCTATCTAAGATATTAAAACTCTAATGTTAAATCTCGGATTTTGTGGTGATGTGTCGCCCTAACATCTACATGAATCCCTATTGTATGATGTAGATTGATGATACTGCATGAGCTGGTTTGAAATTTTGAAATCAATTATGAATCTCTCCATCCCTAGGTTATACTAATTTATGTGTAATCTTTATCTTGATGATGAACATGCATGGACACTCGAAATGTTGAAATAAATGTTATAGAATATGATACCTAGATTAAATGATGTTACATGAAACCTAGGATATGAATGATGAAACTAGGATTGTAGGTATTGGAATGACAACATACATGTATTTGTTGGCCTAGAAACCCATCCAAGATATACTCATTAGGAGTAAATCTTAGATAGTCCCCAATTTGGGACTGTTCTTGAACACCTAATCTCACTTAGGATGTAAGTGTATAATGTTTATTGGGTTTCAAGAAAATTTCGGTAGCATTTCCCCATTTGTTCTCTAAGTACATATGTACTTGGAGAACAATGGGGAAATGCTGCCAATTTTTTTTTGAAAACTCAATACACATTATACACTTACTAGTGATGAGATTAGGTGTTCAAGAATGGGATTGGTGGTACACATTTATTATATATAAGAATGACAACACATGTATTTTTGGCTTAGAAACCCGTCCAAGATATACTCATTAGGAATAAATCTTGGATAGTCCCCAGTTTGGGATTGTTCTTGAACACTTAATCTCACTTAGGATGTTTTAACCATTAATTATATATAAGACCTTAAACCATAATGTTTCAAGCATAAACTCTAATATGTTAACCATAGACCCTAATCTTGTTGTAATATATACTTGTTTTCTCTTTGATCATAGAATGGATAGATCGTGGATGTCCATTCGCAATTGTTGCACCCCAGAGTTTATTTCTGGTCTTGATCAGTTTATTAGATTTTCCGAGGAACATAGGAAACAACCTGGAGATAGGTTCTACTGTCCATGTAGGCATTGCGGTAACAACTTGAAAGTCAGCACTGGTGACGAAATCAAAAGTCATGTCATGTGCAACGGGATTGTACAAGGCCACACAGAATGGCACTGGCATGGAGAGATTTCAAAGCCGAAACCAGTGGATGTCGATAACAGTGCTTGTGTGGAAGAAGAAATTGCCTCCGATGACGTAGATGTGAACGAACCAGTTCCAGTAGACATCGTTGATGTGATGCTGGATAGTTGTGGGGTAGAGCACAGCGATCCACCTCCCATGTTTAGAAACATTGTGCATGATACTGAGATACCATTATACACAGGTTGTACTAAGTTTACGAAGCTTAGCAATGTGTTGAGATTGTATAAGCTAAAAGCTAACAATAGATGGAGCGACAAAAGCTTCACGTCATTATTGTCTTTGTTGAAAGAAATGCTTCTTGAAGGAAACGAGATGCCAATCTCAACGTACCAGGTAAAGAAATTGTTGTGCCCAATGGGAATGGAGGCCAAGAAGATACATGCATGCCCGAATGATTGTGTATTATTTCAAAAGGACTATGTGGATTTGAAAGATTGTCCAAAATGTGGTGCGTCACAGTATAAATTGACGACTTTGAGGGAGTCCAAAACTGGTTCTCCTGCCAAGGTGATGTGGTATCTACCTATAATATCACAGTTTTAACACTTGTTTGCCAATCTGATAGATGCGAAGAATTTGAGGTGGCATGCAGATGTTAAGAAAAATAATGATGAGATCCTACGACATGTGTCTGATTCCCCACAGTGGAAGAAGATTGATCTATTGTACCCTAGATTTGGTGAAGAAGTCAGGAATCTAAGACTTGGGCTGTGTACAGATGGGATGAATCCGTACGGGACATTGAGTAACCAACATAGCACTTGGCTAGTCATGCTTGTTATATACAATCTTTCTCCCTGGCTGTGTATGAAAAATAAGTATGTTATGCTATCGTTGTTGATATCGGGCCCTAAACAACCTAGAAATGATATCAATGTTTATCTTAAACCTGTAATTGATGACTTAAAGAAACTCTGGGGTGAAGGTGTGATGACCTATGATGCTTCACAAAGAGAGACATTTAGTTTGCACGCTATGTTGTTTTTCACTATTAATGACTTTCTAGCATATGGGAATTTGTCTGGATATAGTGTCAAAGGAGCTAAAGAGTGTCCTATATGTGAAGAGAACATTGATTTAACAAGACTAAAACACGGTGGCAAGACTGTATATCTTGGTCATCAAAGGTTTCTTCCAAAATTCCATCTGTATCGTAGGAAGTGCAAAGCATTCAATGGATGGAATGAGGTACGGAGTGCACCTAAACCTATACCAGGGGAGGTTGTTTATGAAAGAGTAAAAGACTTTGTCAATGAATTTGGTAAGAGATCACAATGTACTATGGCCACACGGAGTGACAAATCTTTATTCAAGAAGAAGTCAATATTTTGGGATCTTCCTTATTAGAGTTCTTTGATAGTCAGGCATTGTATCGATGTCATGCACGTTGAGAAAAATATATGTGATAGCATCATTGGTACTCTGTTGAATATACTAGGTAAGACTAAAGATGGGATAAAATCCAGATGGGGACCTACGTGAAATGGGAATAAGGTCAGAATTAACAGAATTACATGAAATGGGAAATCAAAGAACATACTTACCTCCCGCTTGTTACACATTGTCTAGAAAGGAGAAGAAAGCTTTTTGTGAATGCTTGGTAAATGTTAAGGTGCCACAGGGTTACTCATCCAACATCTGTAGATTGGTATCAATGAAAGATCTGAAGTTGATAGGTCTTAAATCTCATGATTGTCACACTCTAATGCAACAAATATTGCCCGTGGCAATTAGATCTATATTGCTGAAGCATGTAAGGTTTGCAATCACCAGACTTTGTTTCTTTTTCAACAGTCTGTGTAGCAAAGTTATTGACCCTGATACTCTCGATAATTTGCAAAGAGAAGTGGTTGTTACCCTATGTCATCTTGAGATGCACTTCCCTCCTTCATTCTTTCATATCATGGTACATCTTGTTGTCCACTTGACTAGGGACGTGAAAATGTTGGGACCAATTTTCTTGCATTGGATGTATCCCTTTGAACGATACATGAGTGTTTTTAAAAGTGATGTTCGAAACCGTTATCGGCCTGAAGGGAGTATTATTGAGGGTTATGTGGCGAGAGAGGTTATGAATTTTTGCAATGACTTTCTGAGTAGTAATGACACTCCTGTTAATGACAAGAATATTGAGGAGCAGTTTGGCAAAGGAATTTTGGGATCACGGGTGTAAGTAATCAGTTGTGAGCAGTTGGAACAAGGTCACTTGTATATTTTACACAACATGGACGAAGTGAGTGTTTATATCGAGGAACATACCAATTTCATCAAGAGACAATATCCTTGAGCTAATTCAATGTGGCTTGCTAGAGAGCATAACAAGATATTTATTAAGTAGTTTGAAGATAAAGTCTTACATCAACTATCTCAAACACCAGATGATATTACTGAAACTATCAAATGCCTCGCCTTTAAACCAAAATTGAATGTTATGTCTTATGAAGGGTATGACATTAATGCATTCACATATTACACAAAGTGCCAAGATGATAAGAGTGTCGTCCAAAACAGTGGGGTCACCCTTCAAGCGTCAACTACTTTTTTGCAAGTGCAAAGGATAAGAGTCCACGTGAAGCTAAAATGTCATATTACGGTGTCATTGAAGACATATGGGAGTTTGACTACATAGATTTCATAATTCCACTCTTCAAATGTAATTGGGTTGATAACATCAAAGGAGTTATAGTGGATGAATTGGGTTTAACTTTAGTGAACTTTGAAAAGATTGGTGAGAAGGGTGAACCATTCATATTGGCATCACAGGCGAAACAAGTATTTTATATCAATGATCCTACAAATGATAAATGGTCGGCTGTTCTTCATGGTAAAAGATAGTTCATTGAAGATCCTATAGATGAAGAAGAGTACTATGATAAGTATGATGACTCCAGTCCATTCTCAATTGGGTTGCCAACACCACAAAATATTGAAGCTAATGATGACTTGTACGTGTGCAAAGATCACAATGAAGGATTGTTAATTGATAAAAGATCGCAATATTAGAGGCATGCATGTTTATATTTTTTTATATGTTTCATTTTTCAATGTTTCATTTTTATATGTTTCATTTTTTAATGTTTCATTATATATGTGAACTATACAATGTTTCATTATCTTCTAGTTATGTCAAATGCTAAATGTTTGATTTTCTAATGACATTTTCAGATGGCTGAGCATGGGCATGATGACCGTGATGTCCATGATGAGCATGGTGAGGATACCAATGTGCTGCCTCACAATGTAAGTTTTAAAAATATATCATATATTTCTATCTATATGTCCATTTATAGTTATATCCTATAAGTGTGTTTATTTTGTCAAATTTTAGGTTGATGATGCACATGTACCCTCTGAAGCAGTTGAGGCACTTGATGAGCAGTACGAAAAAGTTGACAAGAGAAGAGGCATCACTATGATGAAGAAGTTAACATCACTAAGGGGCAATGGACCCAAACTGGCTATGGATTTTCATAATGCATGAAATGCAATTGGAGTGAACCGCAATTCGTTTATTTCATATCTTGGGGTTGTTACTCATAGAAATTGTGGTTGTAAGATAGATTCTTGGCATAAAGTTCCTAAGGGGAAGAAAGACTTAATATGGAAGGATTTATGCGTGAGTTATTATTATTTACAATTCTATTTTGTAGATTACTAATTTTTTGGATACTAGTTAATAGTAATTCTATTTTGCAGGGTCTATTTGCATTGGATGAAAAGTTGCATCGTAAATGTGTGATGCAACATTGTAGGAGGGTCCTAAGGAACTATAGGACAAATATCACCTGAGAATACATAAAAGATGGTCAGAAGAGGAAGAAGTCAGTCACTGATCAGTGGAAATACCTGGACCCAGAAGAACGGGACGTGTTTGTTGCTTTAAGAAAAACTAATGAATTCAAGGTATTAGGTGGTGTCACTCCCAATTTAAATAATATACATTGTATTCACCTATTCAAGATTAACCTTTAGTGTTACTAACCAAATCAATGTACATACTAACTAGGCTATCAGTGAGGCGCAAAGAGCAAGGCGTGCACTGAATGTGCATGACCACACTATGGGTCCAAATGGCTATACATGTGTTTGCCAAAGACTACATGCTAAGTATACTGCTCAGCCTGTTTCTACTTAGGAGTCCTCTTCTGTAGGTATCACACCTATGCCTCGCCATGATGTCTGGATAGCTGGGAGGAAAAACAAGAAGGGAGAAATAATGAAGCCCGCAACTGCTGAGGCGGTTGCAAAAATGGTAAAATACAACTCTTAGAGCAATCGTTCGAATATTGATTATTTGTGGTGTTTACTTACTTACCAATTTCTATTGATGGCGATTAGCAAAAGTTGCACGAGCTGAGGAAACAAGGCAAGTTCATCCCTGAGGGCACAAGGGATGAATTGACAGTTGCTCTAGGTAACCCAGAGCATCCTGGATGTGTTAGGGGTGCAGGCGCTGGTGTGGGCATCAAAGTGTTCTTTGGGCCATCCCAATGCAAACATGTCCTAAAAGCGGGAATTTCACAAGAAGAGGTAACCTGTTCTTTTTTTAGAATGTCAGTGTAAAAGGGAAATTCAATAATCAGAAGCTAATGTTTCTTTTATCCATGTATAGGTAGATAAGATAGTTGATAGGAGAGTCGATGAAGTAGTTGATAAGAGAGTCAAGGAAGCAGTTGATAAGACACTCCGTGAAGAAATGAGCAAGTAGCATGCATCTCAAACTGCCACTCAGACAGTACATATGACGTCCCGCTCTTCATCTACTATAGAGGTTGGGAGTAATCCTGTAGACCCACCACCTAGCACATCTATTGTAATTAAGTATTTTTATGACATAGTAGCTAGTCTTTTCAAGATGATATGTTTTCAAGATGATATGTATATATGTATATAACATTCTTTATGTAAATTTGTAGGGGTTGAAGCCATGCCATTTAAAAAGTAAAGAATATGTCGTTGTAGATGCGTCGACTTACCCACCCCTTCGAGGGGAAATGTTTCATGGGTCTCCATTAGATGGTTGGGTTCATGTGAGCCCGCTACGTATATTCCCCAATTGGATGGATCTTCCATTACCATATGCCCACCCAGATTGTGAAACGCCTGGTGAGGTAGAAGTTGGAGTGATATTGTGGCCCAAAGTGGATGTCGTATATACTGAAATTGTATGGTAAATTTACATTACGTTAAATTGTTAGTGTGTATATATGAGGTCAATTGATCTGAAATTATATATACAGGTTAAAAGGAAGACACCCAGATCATATAGGCCTCCATCTCCACCTCCTACATTACCAAGTTGGGTTCCACAGGACCTACCTGCCTTGTTAGGTCCTAATTGTAGGGGTATGGCAGTATGGTTAGGCAAACATGATATAAATTGTCCTATAAATGTTTCTATAGATGTGGATGATGTAGGTCAATCATACAAAAGCAAACTATTTATACAAGATATTTTGGAGTTGTTTCACTATAATTGGATGAATAAATTTGTGATAGAGCTATCGATAAGGTGAGATCTTGTTTATACATCCATATACCTTGTGTAGGATCCGATTATATGGTTTCTTATATATTAATGCATACATAATACATGTTTTGCAGCTACTTAGACAAGATATGTGCATATTTTTCATTTGAATGTAGGATTTTTGGTTCCATCTTTGATTAGTCTAGTAGCTAAAGACCCTTCATCAGTTCAACAATACTGATGTGATGCTTTTACAAATTTTGGTCAAAATAAGAAGACGGTGATAATAGCTCCATTCAATGTGGAGTAAGTTTACTTTGCTTATAATTTGGACTTAAGAAAATTACATTTTATTGTGGATTTCGAGTTATTAATTTTTAACATTTTTACCTCTAGGGGTACGCATTGGGAGTTACTAGTTATTGTCCCCAGGACGTTCACTGTCTATTATCTAGATCCTAAGGGGACTAAATTGAATCCAAAATATGGACATGCAATGAAAATGACATTATTTTGGTGAGAAATATTTCATTTTTATATCCGTTAACATATGTTATTACATTACTATTTAATTATACAATTTACTGTGTTACATTAACATGTAGGGGTTTACATGAGTTCAAAAAGGTTGGAGGAAGGTCCTCAGGAAAAAGAACCTGCCAATAATTTGGGAGAACGTGGAAGTAAGTTCCCCACTCCAATGTATATATTATTTATGTGAATTGTGCTTAGTTGTATTTTTTAATATTTTGTATGTTTGAATTTATAGTATGCTACATAAGACAACGGCTGGGCATGTGCATACTATGTGATGTGATTTATGCACATGGTTATCAAATATGCCACAGTGGACATCGATACCATACATGAGGTATTATATATAGTCTCATTAGATATATAATATGAAATATATCAATCTTATTTATATATTATTAATTATATATATACATCATTCTCTTTACAGGTGTTTAAAACTGACCCCACTATAGGTAAGACCTTATTAGATGTACATGCTCCCTATACGATGGAAGAATCAAATGATGTAAGAGAAGAATGGGCAAAAGCCATACAAGTAGTGGGGGTTTTAAAATATAATTGGGATGTTGATAGCGATAATGACTAAAGAATGATATTTTGCGAATGAATATTTCTGAATTGTCATATGCGTGAATGTTTCTACATGTCTAAATGTTTTTACATGTGTCTGAATGTTTATACATGTGTGAATGTGAAAATGAATGGAACTGTAGGCTGCTACATGAATGTTTCTACATGTGTCTGAATGTTTCTACATGTGTGAATATGAAAATTGAATGGAACTGCAGGTTACTAAATGTGTGAAAATGAATCTTGTTAATTTTGTAGGTTTGTGGCTTGTTGTTGGCTGATATCAATAGATGTTGTAAACCTACAGTTCGGAACTGAACTGTAGGTTTCTACATCCTGCTGACCAGCCACAACAGGCCTGCAAACTAACAAGGAAAAAAAACCAAATCATAGGCGTCAGTTACTAGTATAAAACCGACAACAAAGACATACATCGTCGGTTATTAGCAAAAAAACCGACGTCTGTGGTGGGGGAAAGGGTAGTGGCGTTGGTTATTACTAAGAAACTGACGTTGATGGTGTCCTAGATGGTGCCCTTTTTTGTGGTGCGAATGATTATGGCATCGGTTTTGGTATTAATAACAGACGCCTATAGAGCCCTTGCTGGCGCGTTTTGGGTGATGTGAAGGGTTTTGGCGTTAGTGTCCCTACTTATAACCGACGCCTATAGTGGCCCCTGCTGGCGCATTTTCGGTGGCGCGAAGGGTTATGGCGTCGGTTTTCAACCCGACGCCTAAGGGTTCACCTTTTTTGCGTCGTCCACATATATGTCGCTTTTAAACTGTCGCCAAAGGCCTTAAATAACCGAAACCAAAGGTCGGATCTGTACTAGTGAGCATTCACCATTGTTATTATTCAATCTTGTTTCTTGAACCAAGAGAAGACTGTTTGAGATATATATAAGCTCAATATCACATATTGAATCACATGTGCATAGTCATGCATTTCTCAGTCTCTCTAATCAAGAGGCCTAGGACATCACACTCTAGTAGGAAGGACAAATCTCATATCTATCACTCACAGTCAATCCCCATGTGTCAAAGTCACTCAATCATCACCGTTATAACAATCTATATTTTAGGATTGCGTTTAATGATGTCAAAGTGTACCCAATGACATGTGATGAGTGTAGTAATTTCAAGTCTAGGAACCACAACCACCACCATCACTGTAAGACTTGACTATGACTTCCATGATGATGGCTTCCATGTGTCAGTCTCACGGTGGGTCTGTCCGCTACACTATTCTCTAACATGTATCTGTGTGCTTGGTTTGATATCACCATATCATGATTAATGGGATTAGTCATCAACCAACTCACACTCGATCTTATGTGTCATTATTGTCTATCAACCTTCCACAATAACAACCGATCAGGGACATAATGAGAATATGTATATATACTCTTAACATTTGTATGATCTCATCTACAAGGATAGTAAGTTGAATACATATGTCATTGAGTAACATATATCTCTAGACAATTATAATGTTATATCATTATCTCATAGCTGAATTGAACAAAATAAATTGGACGCTTGCCTTTCATTAATAATCAAATCATTTTCACATGATATGTCATTACAATCATCACATGATCGGCTCTCAGGGCATACATAACCAACAACAGGAGCAATGGTTCCAGTGTGGCTGGAAGATCCTTTCCTTGCCATAAATTGCATATCATAGACTTCCCAGTAGCCTCCCCTATCCCGATCTTCTACTCCCCGACCACCTTTCGGTCCACATAGATCTGACCCCCTTGCGTCATCGGAAAAGTGGAAAAATGATAAATGTTGGATATTTATTTATTTCACACAAACTATAAAGCCCATACGAGTATCACATAAATATAGAATATTTTTTGAGTTTCTCCCATCAAGGGGTAATAATGCACATAAGTCCAATGATGGACAAAGATTATACTCGAGCGGGCATATGAAACATGAGTTAGAAAATAAAAGAAAATACAAGTTCATATGTGCCAGTAAATGATTGTTGAATATATATATATATATATATATATATATATATATATATATATATGTGTGTGTGTGTGTGTGTGTGTGTGTGTGTGTGTTTGTGTGTGTGTGTGTGTTTGTGTGTGTGTGTGTGTTTGTGTGTGTGTGTGTGATGTTTTAGATGAACTCGTGTACCAATATAGAAATATACTGACCACAATTTTTGTTAGCGTAGATGATACACATGATAGAAAGACATGAAGATAGAGATGAAAGATGTTGAATATATTAAAGATAAGTAAAGGAGGATTAGATAGTACATCATTTATTCTCATTGTATACCTTAGTCTTCTTTGAAATATTCATGTAACTCCCTTAGAGGAGCTCATCATACAATCTTGTAAATATTATTTATTCAAATAAATAATTTTTATTTTATTTTTTATTATTTGTTAAATTTGATTCTGGAAAACTTAGAGTAATGATCTTCAATTTAAGGCCGATCTTGACCGCGGGATAATGAAAAGTGAGATTCATTACAAACACCCTCATAGCCAAAGGCATGCCCCCATCTTGCATTCTCTTTATCCCCATTTTTCTAGTATATACATCAACTTGATCATGTTTGCAAATTGATGTGCTGATACTTTGGGTTTTCTATTATAATCAGATGTTCCCTATGTGCTTAGCACGTGTCATCTAGTAGTATTAAAAGAGGAAAGAAAAGTAATGTCAATGTAATGTGATTGAATGAATATACATTCTAAATTAAGTCCTTAAGTGTATTACATTTTTCTTTAAATCTTTTGAGTATTCTAAAGGGTGGGGGAGATAGCGAAAAAAAATTAATTATACTTTCTTCTCATATTTAAATGTTATAAATGGAAAAAGGAAAAACTTCTTTCTCAAGTCATCTATTCCCTATTTTCAAAGATATCCTTTTTTATTCCTCTTTTATTTCTTTTAAACTCTTTTAAAGGACAAAAGAGAGTAAAAGGAAAGGGAAATTAATATCCATCAATTTGAGTTAATGGTACACGTAATGCATATACAAATGAAAAAAAGTATTTTGTGTCTCATTTTATTTTATTTTATTTTTCTTATTTCATCATGTAATAAAGAATGTCATCTCACGATCTTTTTACATTAAGCCCTTCAACTAATGTTATTTAATAAATGTCATTTTATAAAATTTTAATTAGTTGTGAAAGGTGGGGTATTATAGGTGTACAAAAATATGGCTATAGAGCAGACAGCGGAAACAAAAATTTATCTACCATATTCCCCTTAATCAGTAGATCACGTCAATAACTATAATGTATTAAGGGCGATTTCGAGTATATACCTAGTCCTGGAGCAAGCCCAACGATAATCCTCATCATCGTAGATACGCAACTCTGAATCTTGATTGCATTGAGACACATTGACTGGTGCGCCTCCTGGTCTCACCATTGAATTCAACCACAAATGTCTTCTTCTTTAGCAGCTCCTCTTGTCACAGACTGTTGGTTGATGTTGTCCTCCTAGAGGAAGACAACAACCTCCTACCTCTACGATAGTCCATACAGATCACCTAGAACTCATGTCGTCCTACTAGAACAATCAAGAAGGAGTCGTCCCTCCCGTTGGTGTATTAGTCACCAACTTGCTCTCCCAAGACAATGATCTCAATTGCTCTTTCTCTTGTTGTTCCTCCCTAACCAACTAGAACTTGCTCGGACTCTCGTGGTTACCACAACCAGAGAGGATAACTTTTGTCAGAGCAACTATTTCTCAATTGTTTGTGTTGTGTTCTAGGAAGCCCCCAATACCCCTCTATTTATGGACAGAGTTTGGGTCCAAGTTTCTAGTCTGTGCGAGAGTGGAAAGGACTGGAAGATCTCAAATTTTCATAACAATTCTAGAATTTTTGCAACCCATGACAGACCAAATATCTGTCATGCAACCCAGATGGTCATTTGGCATGACAGATAGCCATCTGGAACAACCCATACGGCCATTTGGTTGTTTCCCAATTGTACACAAATTTAAAAAATTAATTTCCATCCATTCTAGACATTGATTTCCTTCTGCAACAATTATTGCTCAAGTGAAACAAATAGAGAAACATCTAGAACCTTCCCCGAATGAACTGGACATCTCACCCATGCAAGACGACCATCTCGGTCACCCATACAGTTGTCTAGTGACACGAGTCGAGCTAGTTTGGTTGGGTTGGTTCATTCCTTAGCCAAATTTAATTCACAACATGCCTAACACCCAGACGCTCGTCTCAACTCTTGAGACGACCGTTTGACACTTCTAGATGGCCGTCTCAACACATTAGATGGACTTTTGGAGTTTCATCAGCCTATTTGTTTCCTGAATTAAATACCTAAACACTTAAGTACTTAATTCAACTATCATTTGAGATTTGAACTCCTTTTCTAGGTCGAGTCCTATGTGTGTGACCCTATAGGTCCATATTACATTGAAAGTGAATCTCCATGACAAGTTATGACATCACAAGCAATGAGTGGTGCCTTGTCGCACATCAATGCTACCCAAATAAATGGAAAGTTAGTGAACAACTTCAACCTACAATCTATGTATGGTGTTACAATGTTTGTATAGTTCCTTTGTCACTGATGTCCAGATTGAACTAGAGGCATGGAGCATTCACCCTTATTATTATTCAATCTTGTTTCTTGAACCAAGAGCAGATTGTCTGAGATATATATAAGCTCAATATCACATATTGAATCACATGTGCATAGTCATGCATTTCTCAGTCTCTCTAATCAAGAGGACTAGGACATCACACTCTAGTAGGAAGGACAAATCTCATATCTATCACTCACAGTCAACCCCCATGTGTCAAAGTCACTCAATCATCACAGTTAAAACAATCCATATTTCAGGATTGCGTTTAATGATGTCAAAGTGTACCCAACGACATGTGATGAGTGTAGTGATTTCAAGTCAAGGAACCACAACCAACACCATCACTGTGAGATTTGACTATGACTTCCATGATGATGGCTTCCATGTGTTAGTCTCACTGTGAGTCTATCTGATACACTGTTCTCTAACATGTATATGTGTGCTTGGTTTGATATCACCATATCATGATTAATGGGATTAGTCACCAACCAACTCACACTCAATCTTATGTATCATTGTTGTCTATCAACCTTCCACAATAACAACCTATCAGGGACATAATGAGAATATGAATATGTACTCTTACCATTTGTATGATCTCATCTACAAGGATAGTAACTTGAATACATACATCATTGAGTAACATAATTCTCTAGACATTTATAATGTTACATCATTATCTCATAGCTGAATAAAATAAAATAAATTAGAAGTTTGCCTTTCATTAATAATCAAATCATTTTTTACATGATATGTCATTACAATCATCACATGTTGGCTCTCAGGGCATACATAACCAACAACAGGAGCAATGGCTCCAGTGCGGATGGAAGATCCTTTCCTTGCCATAAATTGCATAGCACAGACTTCCCAGTAGCCTCCCCTATCCCGATCTTATGCTCCCCGACCACCTTTCGATCCACATAGATCTGACCCCCTTGCGTCATCGAAAAAGTGAAAAAAAAATGATAAAATGCTGGATATTTATTTATTTCACACAAACTATAAATCCCATACGAGTATCACGTAAATATAGAATATTCAAAATTCTGAGTTTCCCCCATCAAGGGGTAATGCACATAATTCCAATGATGGACAAAGATTATACTCGAGCGGGCATATGAAACATGAGTTAGAAAATGAAAGAAAATACAAGTTCAAATGTGCCAGTAAATGATTGTTGAATATATATATATATATATATGTATATATATATATATAGAGAGAGAGTCAGGCTAGAATACACTCGAGTGTATTCGGAGCAGAACACTCAAGTTGTTTTTCATGATGCAATATTTTTTTTCAAAAATCTAATCCATTGATATTCTTAAACATGTTGTGAATAGCTCACACGCAAAATTTGAGCACATTTGGACATTTATAGATCATGTTATAAAGGCCGCAAAATTTATGCATTTCAAATTAGTTTCACACATCGATTTTGTTGCCCTTGGATGAGTGACTTACACTCATCCAAATGGGCTCAAAATTTGTATGTTGCCTAGTTGTAGCATGATAGTGAAGATCAATGGTTTACATTTTGCAAAAAATAGTCTTGATATGCAAACACACCTGAGTGTATTCATGCGATCTGTATACTTTGTATTCTAGCCTGACTCTCTCTCTCTCTATACATATATATATATATATATATATATATATATATATATATATATATATATATATATATAAAGTCAGGCTAGAATACACTCGAGTGTACAGATTACACCGTACACCCCAATGGTGTTTGCCTATCTAGAGCATGTTTTTCTAAAATCTAATCCATTGATCTTAATGGTTACAATAATAATAGGCCACATACAAAATTTGAGTTCATTTGGATGAGTGTAAGTCACTCATCCAAGGGCAACAAAATCGACGCACAAAACTAATTTAAAATGCTTGATTTTTGCATCCTTTGGATGCATTACGTATAAGTGCCCAAATGAGCTAAAATTTATTGTATGGTTTGTTCTTAAGATATCTAAGAAGATCAACGGTTTATATTTTTCAAAAAGTTATTATATCTTTAAAAATGACTGAGGTGTACGGTGCCTCCGGTACACCCGAGTGTACACTAGCCTGAATCTCTCTCTCTCTCCATATATATATATATATATATATATATATATATATATATATGTGTGTGTGTGTGTGTGTGTGTGTTTGTGTGATGTTTTAGATGAACTCATGTACCAATATAGAAATATACTGACCATATTTTTTGTTAGCGTAGACGATACACATGACAAAAAGACATGAAGATAAAGATGAAAGTTGTTGAATATATTAAAGATAAGTAAAGGAGGATTAGATAGTTCATCATTTCTTCTCATTGTATACCTTAGTCTTCTTTGAAATATTCATGTAACTCCTTTCGAGGAGCTCATCATACAATCTTGTAAACATTATTTATTCAAATAAAAAAATTTTATTATATTTTTTATTATTTATTAAATCTGATTATGGAAAACTTAGAGTAATGAGCTTCAATTTAAGGCCGCTCTTGACCGCGGGATAATGAAAAGTGAGATTTGTTATAAACACCCTCATAGCCAAAGGCATGCCCCGATCTTGCATTCTCTTTATCCTCGACCTTATTGCTTGTATAATCTATATACATGGAGAGGTATAGATTCCTACCACTTGTATACACGGTGCCACCAATGACAATCATACTGCTAGTGATACCAATGGTGGACACACATTAGAAGAGCGCTTTGGAACTTGCTGTTATAGACCCCTTACTGCTTGAGATCTTACAAAAAATGAAGTGTCTAGAGAGAAAGAAAGACAATGAGAAAACATTACGTGTCTTTTATCACTTCTTAGTTGTCAAGCTGCCTCATAACTTCAACATGCTCAAGTTTCATGAATAATTCAAAAGGAGATCGTTCCGCTTAGACATGGTGGATGTCCAAGAGGATGATAAAGTATGAATCCACTCTTGATAGATTCTGCACTAACATGATACAACAAACATGACATGACAACCATGTATATATTAAGGATAAGTAAAGGAGGATTAGATAGTTCATCATTTCTTCTCATTGTATACCTTAGTCTTCTTTGAAATATTCATGTAACTCCCTTAGAGGATCTCATCATACAATCTTGTAAACATTATTTATTCAAATAATAATTTTTATTATAATTTTTATTATTTGTTAAATCTGATTCTGGAAAACTTAGAGTAATGATCTTCAATTTAAGGCCGCTCTTGACTGCGGGATAATGAAAAGTGTGATTCGTTACAAACACCCTCATAGCCAAAGACATGCCCCGATCTTGCATTCTCTTTATCCCCGACCTTATTGCTTGTACAATCTATATACATGGAGAGGTATAGATTCCCACCACTTGTATACACGGTGCCACCAATGACAATCAGACTGCTAGTGATACCAATGGTGGACACACATTAGAAGAGTGCTTTGGAACTTGTTGTTATAGACCCCTTACTGCTTGAGATCTTACAGAAAATGAAGCGTCTAGAGAGAAAGAAAGACAATGAGAAAACATTACGTGACTTTTGTCACTTCTTAGTTGTCAAGCTGCCTCATAACTTCAACATGCTCAAGTTTCATGAATAATTCAAAAGGATATTGTGCCGCTTAAACACGGTGGATGTCCAAGAGGATGATAAAGTACGAATCCACTCTTGATAGATTCCACACTAACATGATACAACAAACATGACATGACAACCACGTATATATTAAAGATAAGTAAAGGAGGATCAGATAGTTCATCATTTCTTCTCATTGTATACCTTAGTCTTCTTTGAAATATTCATGTAACTCCCTTAGAGGAGCTCACCATGCAATCTTGTAAACATTATTTATTCAAATAAATAATTTTTTTTATATTTTTTTATTTGTTAAATCTGATTGTGGAAAACTTAGAGTAATGATCTTCAATTTAAGGCCGCTCTTGACCGCGGGATAATGAAAAGTGAGATTCGTTACAAACACCCTCATAGCCAAAGGCATGCCCCGATCTTGTATTCTCTTTATCCCCATTCTTATTGCTTGTACAATCTATATACATGGAGAGGTATAGATTCCCACCACTTTTATACACGGCGCTACCAATGACAATCAGACTGCTAGTGATACCAATGGTGGACACACGTTAGAAGATCGCTTCGGAACTTGCTGTTATAGATACAGAAAATGAAGCGTCTAGAGAGAAAGAAAGACAATGAGAAAACATTAGGTGACTTTTGTCACTTCTTAGTTGTCAAGCTGCTTCATAACTTCAACATGCTCAAGTTTCATGAATAATTCAAAAGGAGATCGTGCCGCTTAGACACGGTGGATGTCCAAGAGGATGATAAAGTACGAATCCACTCTTGATAGATTCCGCACTAACATGATACAACAAACATGACATGCAAATCACGTATATATTAAAGATAAGTAAAGGAGGATTAGATAGTTCATCATTTATTCTCATTGTATACCTTAGTCTTCTTTGAAACATTCATGTAACTCCCTTAGAGGAGCTCATCATACGATCTTGTAAACATTATTTATTCAAATAAATAATTTTTATTATATTTTTTTATTTATTAAATCTGATTCTGGAAAACTTAGAGCAATGATCTTCAATTTAAGGCCGTTCTTGACCATGGGATAATGAAAAGTGAGATTCGTTACAAACACCCTCATAGCCAAAGGCATGCCCCCATCTTGCATTCTCTTTATCCCCATTCTTATTGCTTCTACAATCTATATACATGGAGAGGTATAGATTCCCACCACTTTTATACATGGTGCTACCAATGACAATCAGACTGCTAGTGATACCAATGGTGGACACACGTTAGAAGAGTGCTTCGGAACTTGCTGTTATAGACCCCTTACTGCCCAAGATCTTACAGAAAATGAAGCGTCGATGACATAGATTTATCGTGCGCAGAAACGCAAGTGAACGCGTCGAAGTAATACAGGCCTTTGTGAGGCCCGAGTCGAACTCAGGGATACGTGAAATCGTCGGAGACTCCTACTAACTACTCGCGACCAGCTAAGCCGATTAAATAGTTGAGATTTGTTGTTAAAATTAAAAGAAAATAAAAATTAAACAAAACAAGCAATCGATTAAATGTTTGGTTTAATCAATTCAAAAGGAGATCTTTAGGATTGCGGTTTCACCGTGGGTTTTCATTGTATTAAATTCTATTTAGTCACTCAATTTTATCTCTCTATCTGGGTAGTGGCCTGAAATCAGAATTGCCCACTGTCGTGGTACAATTCACTACCTAGGTCTAGGTCAGTTCCACCGTCATAGTAACCTATACCCTAAACTAGGTGCATTAATAATGACCTCTCGGTATCCACCATTAATCTTACACCGCCTTGTTCAAGGATTTGTCAATTAATGTAAATTCCATCTCTTTTCAACCATTAATTCTTCTTTCAAAGCAATTAAGGGCATTAGATTATTATTATGGTGATCAAGCATAACAATATATTTGAGAAAACGAAATTATACCACGGATTTAGGAGATAAGATATGCATTACTATTATAAAAGCGTCATACAATGAATTCCCAGGCTACTCCCGGTCCTAAAGACAAAGGAGATTAGCCCCGCATGTTCATCTCAGAGTACAACGTGGAGTAGAAAGAGGGAAACATGAAGAAAAACATGATTGAGTGGTTAAACCCCTGAACGGAGAAGATCCAAGCGATCCTTGGCGTGGAATACGTGTTCTCCCGCCTTTCGGTGGTGGAAATCATCTTCTTCAGCGTCCGGATCGGCTGGGGCGTGCTCTCGTGCTCCGTTCTTCTCTCCGGGATGTGTGCAGCGGCTAATGACGTGATGATTCTCTCTTAGGCACCGTCATTAGGTATATTTCCCGAATTAGGTCGCCAATTAATCACGGCCGTCCGATTAAGATTAATCTGAAACAAACTCATATTTGACGGTGTCGATACCATCGACGCGGGTCGATAGTTCTTCTTTTCTTTCGTCTTTGCGCCTGATGTCATCTCGATACCATCGACGCGGGTCGATGGTATCGACGAACCTGTAGCGACGGTTTTGTCTTTTTTTGTCACTGTAGCTCCACCAGTCGATAGTATCGACATTTTGGTTGATAGTATCGACTCACTTCTCACAAGCAACCTGATGGTATCTCGATACCATCGACATCCCTGTCGATAGTATCGACTTTCTTCTAGTCCTTGCGATTGGCAACCTGTGGTCCGGTCGATGGTATCGACGGTAGCAGATACTTGTTTTTCCTGAAATTAACACACGAAACCACATAAGTTCACACAAAACGTATTCTTTTGATAATTAATACTCAAAATGCTTGAAATAGGGGAAATTTGACATAAAGAAGTAGCATAGACCAAAGTGAATGAATTATGCAACATTAACCATGAAAATGACTAATAAATGCATAAAACACAGATCAAACAAGTCTATAAATGCGACTCAAAATCATCGCATCAAACTCCCCTAGGCTTGAACATTGCTCACCCTCGAGCAACTAAACCTTAGAATAGAATTGCCAGAGTCAACTAAAGAACAAAGCATCACAACAAACATCCCATATGACTCCCACCAGACATTCACATACCGGCCCTCACTAACCACAGAATGATAATTACCCTGAAGGCGACAGTAATCATTCATAAAAGATATTGACCTGAAAACTGATGAACACTATCACATAAGGCAATTAACATAATAAAATTCGTCGGTCCAGATTTAGTGCATCTTGTGATCTCCTATACTACGTTACTCGCCCTAACTACCATCTATATGGAAGCAGTTCTCCTGATATTCACTAGTGAGGAGAAATTCACGGTGGCCTACCAATCCAAGCAACGGGTGGATGGAACGAGTGGCTCATGGAAGAAGTGGAAGAATTTTATGATTTCAACATGCATAATACAAAAATGCCCTAAATGATGCAAATGCACATGAAAAATGCCCTAATGCCTAAGATTGGGTGGAATGATGCATGCACTAACATTCCGTCTCAAAACGAGATGGATATCTAACTAAGCTACATCATGTACTCACTCATCTTAAAATGCAGGTGAGATTATGTTCCTTTCTCCTTCCTATTCTAGTTGCTTCTAAATAACTTTTTTTTTCAATTTCAGATTTTTTTCTTTTTTCAAACCCTTATATCAATAATTGACAATGAATACTTTATTGGGCTTATTTTTTCTGCATAACTCAAATATTTGCACTATTTAGAAGGTATGGAACAATTTAATTCACCATTAAAGAAGAAATGAGGTACATGATATACTTCATGCATAAAAGTTATGAATGCAACTACATGACACACACCTAAGGGTAATGTGCATGTATACCTATTCTAATTTTTTTTATTTTTCATTTTTCATGCAAAACATATGAAGATGGTTGCAATGCAAGTCCTATCTACATGACATGCAATCAAAAAGAGTTAAAACCGTACTTTACTTCCAAATCTTGGTGGATTGTGAAAAGCAATGAGGTGGACAAATCACAAGACTAATTGACTGAACCTTTGAAAAATATTATGTGTCCCTCCTTATTGACCTGTGTAGTAGTTAAGAGGTTTTTTCTCTCTTACTTCAAATTAGAGTCTCATTATCATTTGGTCAGTTTAGGCTCAACAACCAATTCCGTCCACTTTCATGAATCATTAGGAATATACAATTGTGGTTTTCTGTTTTAAAGTTGACAAAACCAATCATTTTCTAAGTTAAGTGATCAAGGGTTGAACAACACTCAAGCTTGCGAACACTCAAAAATTTTTAGTTTCCCCTTAATTCCCATGTACATGCAACTGAGATGACTCAAGATTAAAGACATCCATGATTACACTAGATAGAATGTGGGTCCTAAAAACAAACTAAAATTGCACGAAACAAATGACAGAAACAAAAGCAATAAAACTAAAAACAGAGAAATAAAAGATAGAGATGTTCCAACACCCCCCCCAAGCTTGAATTCGACTATGGCCTCATAGTCAAAAACAATCTTAAAGGTTGGAACAGAGATACCACTTTACTCTTCAGGTGGAGGCGGGTACTGCGGAGCCGTAGGGTCCCAAGACGGATACTCCCCCTGGAAGCTCAGATCAAACTGGGCCCTAGGTGGAGGTTGTGGATAGCCTCCAAAGTAATTTTGGCTCCAATAGTGGTCATAAAAGGGCTGTTGTTGCATCTCCATCCTTTGCAACCGATCATGAATTTGTTGTTGGTTGTCGAGGAGAAGACGCTCGTTCTCGAACATTGCCCGTTGATTGTCCAGTAACCGGTTTGTAGTTTCTTGAATACCGGTGTACAACGCCATGTGATGTTGCTGCGTCTGTTGTATCTCCTGCATCATAGCATACATACCCTACATAGAATAGGCTTCCTCGCTTGGCTGCGAGGGCGGTGGTGGTGGTGGAACTGTGATGATGAAGATGCACCCGGATGCATTCGAGGACGCTTCTGTGGTGCCACTCGTGCCCGAAGAGGTGTGAATGCCTCCTCTTCCTCTACAGCCTCGTCGTCATTGTCGTCGTCGTCGTCGGACTCATCAATGGCTATGATTGGCCATCGGAAGTGTTGTGCCCCTTCGATGTTGAAGACTGGATCAGGAAGCGAGCATTCTTGGTAGGCGTGGTTGACGTGGCAGTGTGCATACGCCAAGCCATCTCGAAGAAGGATGAGATTGGACCGGTGTAGATGTTGCAAGTTCACTTTGCTCCTGTTGGAGAGAGGAGTAAGCTGTTGGAAATTCAAACCAAGGTAGAAGGCCAGCTTGGTGATAAGCCCGCCAAAGTGAATCGGCATTTTCCGTGTACTCCTCTTCACCGCCAAAACCCGCTGCAAAAAGAAGGCGCCCCAATTGCATTCTTGACGCTTCAGGAGTTTATACAAGAAGAATAAGTCCGTCTCCTGAAACTTGTTGAGGGCCAAATCACCCCTAGCAAACAATGTAGAACTCAACATCCGGTGAAGTATCCGGATGAAGGGGTGCTCGAAATCAGCTACCGTAGCATTATGGTAGCTCAATGACTTGCCCGGCGGCACCGTCACCAGCTCGGCGAAGATTGCATTGTAGTCGGTGCGGTTGTCCGACCGCCGGTAGTCTGCCCGCGAGTGATTCCAGTTGAAAATCTCATTGAACTGCCGGAGTGTAATGGTGTAGTCGTTTTTATACAGCCAGAAAGACACTCGGCCCTTGATCCACTCGCGGTTGGTGGCTATGACATCGTTGGGCACAATGCAGACGTCCAGTGACACCATGAACTCAGCCACCAACTCCTTGTACGTAGGCCACTCACCGAAGAACGGCTGGCCATCAGTGTGGTACTCCAGCTCATCAGGCCGTCTTCCCGTGTGTCGGGCCTGTCCCTTCAGCACGTAGTCGAGGTTGGCTTCGAACCCTAGGTTGCGGATGGTTTCTCGTTCAACATAACGGGTCGGCTCAATCTTCCTCTTTAGAATCTCCTCGTATATCTTCTTGACCTCCGCGGACAGATGAATCAGCTGCGGGCGTGCAACTGACGCGGTCAGAGGTGGCACGAACTCTGGGATGTCCATCGGGTTCGCACGTGAAGACGATGCACCAGCTACATGCACCATGATTGCAAAAGAACGAGGAATAGAAAGGGAGCTCGGTGAAGATCGGAGAAGCGAATCTCCGCTCGATGAAGAACTTGCTCGGTGTTGCTCGTCGTCGGGCTTGGACAACTCTGGAATACGCTCGACACAAGTGGAGGAATATTGCTCTGGAGTTGTGATGTCATCTGACGCAAATCCTCCTCATATATAGCCTTGGCCGGCGCTACTGTATGCCCGTCGATACCATCGACGCAAGTCGATGGTATCAACATGGGTAACACGATCTGTACCTCTGCGAGTATCAACGGTTGTCAATGGCTGGATCTGTGGGGCCCGGATTGCTGACGCGTCGATACTATCGACGCGGGTCGATGGTATCGACCCGTCCCCCGGATCGACTTCCTTGTTGCTGCGATCGCCGTAGATCTTTCCTCGCGGATCGTTGACGTGGCGCGTCGATACTATAGACGCGAGTCGATAGTATTGACTCTCTGATTAGGGCAAACCCTCGCGAGGCCCGGCCGTTGCCTTCTTTGCATGAATGTGTCGATACCATCGACACGCCCGTCGATGGTATCGACTTTCCTGAGACGATTTGTTCTGAAAATCTCCATAGATCTCGATAGTATCGACACCCTTGTTGATACCATCAACCTCTGCTTGCGATCTGCCTGTTGGTATGTCAATACCATCGACGAGGCCGTCGATGGTATCGACGCAGTGTGATTCCTGTAGTCGCCAACCTGTACCATGGTCGATACCATCGACACAAAGGTTGATGGTATCGACTCTGCCTCAGCCCTGCACATGTAGCAAATGATCACGGTATATTTTTTACACTACAAACTAAGTTAAAACAAATCAAACTACGAATGTAAATAAACTAAACTAAAGTACCAATGGTTGGGTTGCCTCCCAACAAGCACCCTTATTTAACGTCTTAGGCTAGACGATTTGAAGCTTTTTATCAACTTGGTACTTTGGAGAAGGTGTTCAAAGGATCGTGCGGTAGCTTGAACTCCACTCGATCTTGACCAATCCCCAACGTCAGCGTACCTCTCCCAATTGCAGTGACTACATCGGCCGTTGCTTGAAACGACCTACCTAATAGCATCTCACAACTTTGAAGTTGCGGCATATCCATGATGACGAAATCTACAGGAAAAATGAACTTGTCCACCTTGACGAGTACATATTCGCAAACTCCGTATGGCCTTACAATGGATCCATCCGCCAATTCAATGGTTGTCGCTGACTTTTTCATGTCCTTTAACCCAAGCTTTTTAAATGTGGACAGTGGCATGAGGTTAATACTCGCGCCCGAATCACATTGAGCTCGTGGAAAGTGTCGATCGCCTATCGAACATGGAATATAAAAACTTCCTGGATCTTTCTTCTTCTGTGGTAAACTCCCATGGATGATTGAGCTCACCATTTCATTCATCCGGCAAACATCTGTGTCTTTAATCCACCTCTTCTTATTGATGATTTCTTTGATAAACCTCCCATAGGCGGGAATCTTCTCAATCATTTCCACTAACGGAATGTTGATATGAAGCTTCCTGAACATCTCCAAGAATTTTCTATAATGTTGATGCTCTTTCTTTGACCTAGGGCTGTCCGGACTAGACACAACTACCTCATTCACACGCTTATGAGGTGGCACATATGAGCTTTTCGGGGTAAGCTCCCCTAAGCTTGCTTCAATGACTCCCTCTGGCGTGGACTTTGTCAGATCATCTTCCACATATATAACTTGATGTGGCTTCTCTCTCGCAATGGATGTATCCGCATCTGGACGAATGGCCTTCACTTGCTCTTCTTGCCTAGGCGGGGGCACAACCATCATGGGCTCTTGGCAGGATTTCCTGAAAGGAGTGTATCTGCCTGGTAGTCCATAATGACTGCAAGGATACGGTATTGCCGGTGTAGCCTCCGTATCAAACATCACTTTGCTTTGGTCCTTTATCTCTGCCACCTAGGGTTCTTCCTCATTGATCACAGACATGTATTTAACTTGATGATGTGCTTGCACCACATCTGCATTCCCAGCCTGTCTCTGCTGATTGGCATGCTTGATAGCCGCCACTTCATTTGAAGTCTGGGTCACGGTAGTTTCTAACGCCCGCATTTGTGCTCCATGAATTTGCAGTGTCTGCCCAAATTTGGTCAAGATGTCACCCTGGGACTGCAGTTGTTTACCGAACATACTCATCATTTCCTGATTCTGCTGCACCATTTGACTAAGCAACTCGGTGCTCTTATCTTTAGCTCTAGGTTGTGGCTTTGCATCAGGGTCTTGTAGGAAGTTATTAGGATCCTTCCATGAGAACTTCTTGTCCCTCCTCCAAGCATAATCATTGTTTCTATAGCCCTGTTGTTGCATGAATTTGACTTGGGCTTCCTCATCCGACGATGCATCTTCCTTGGCTAGCAATTTCTTGGCTAGAAGATCTAACTTGTCATTCAGCTCCTTTATGGATCTGGATTCACCTGCAGTTTTGACTTGTTCCAGTGCATCCCTTTCGCCCCAAGATTGCTTTTTCGCCATATTCTTCAGAATTTCCCAGCATCTGGTATCTGTGTTGTTCAAGAAAAATCTTGAACCTGCCGAATCAAGGTTACTTCTATCATGCTCAGAGAGAGCAAAATAGAAGATTTTGACTTGCTTCTCCTTATCCATACCATGGTGTGGGCACCTCCTCAACATAATCTGGAAACGTTCCCTGTAGGTCTCACCTGCCTTTTGAGTGAAATTGTGGATCTTTCTGATCAAATCGTTGGTCTTCTCAGGCGGGAAGAACCTCTCAAAGAACACCTCTACCATGTGGTCCCAAGATTCCACATATTCATCATCCAGGTTATGTAACCATTCTCGCGCGATTCCCGCTAGAGAACTCGGGAAGAGCTTCAAGTAGAGCACATCTTGTGGAAATCTGTCGATTTTTATCATATCACAATTCTCCACAAATTGACTTATGTGCACGACGGGGTCTTCATTTTTTAGCCCATGGAAAGCATTAGACTTCACCAAGTTGATTAAAGTCGGATTAATCTTGTATGTCGGTAGATTCACCGCTTGCTTCTTGATCGGCCCCTTAGAAGCGGATGAGGAAGAAGCCTTGATCTTCTCCCATATTGTCTGTGGCTCGTCCATCTCTTCTTGTTCGGGTTTAGAAATTATATCCTCCAGATGGTTTTGATTATACTCGTCCTTGTCTTTCGGTCCCAGTAGCGGAACCTCTGGTGCGTGCTGCGCGTAGTCAGTACTACGCGTCTGCACCATGCACGATACCTACAAATAGAAAAATCAAATTTCAGTACAGTGCTTGACAATTGCAAATATTTAGAAAAGAGATTATGAATTTTTGAAATGATAAAAAAAATAAAAATGTGGCCTAGAGTGGCCGCTTGCAGCACTCGAAGTGCCGACAATTTGTTGTATCCCCGGCAACGGCGCCAAAAACTTGACGCAGATTTACCGTACGCAGAAACACAAGTGAACACATCGAAGTAATACATGCCTTTGTGAGGCCCGAGTCGAACTCAAGGATACGTGAAATCGTCAGAGACTCCTACTAACTACTCGCGATCAGATAAGTCGATTAAATAGTTGAGAGTTGTTGTTAAAATTAAAAGAAAATAAAAATTAAACAAAACAAGCAATCGATTAAATGTTTGGTTTAATCAATTCAAAAGGAGATCTTTAGGATTGCGGTTTCACCGCGGGTTTTCATTGTATTAAATTCTATTTAGTCACTCAATTTTATCTCTCTATCCGGGTAGTGGCCTGAAATCAGAATTGCCCACTGCCGTGGTACAATTCACTACCTAGGTCTAGGTCAGTTCCACCGTCATAGTAACCTATACCCTAAACTAGGTGCATTAAAAACGACCTCTCGGTATCCACCATTAATCTTACACCGCCTTGTTCAAGGGATTTGTCAATTAATGTAAATTCCGTCTCTTTTCGACCATTAATTCTTCTTTCAAAGCAATTAAGGGCATTAGATTATTATTATGGTGATCAAGCATAACAATATATTTGAGAAAATAAAATTATACCACGGGTTTAGGAGATAAGATATGAATTACTATTATAAAATTGTCATACAATAAATTCCCGGGCTACTCCCGGTCCTAAAGACAAAGGGGATTAGCCCCGCATGTTCATCTCAGAGTACAACGTGGAGTAGAAAGAGGGAAACATGAAGAAAAATGTGATTGAGTGGTTAAACCCCTGAACGGAGAAGATCCAAGCGATCCTTGGCGTGGAATACACGTTCTCCCGCCTTTCGGTGGTGGAAATCGTCTTCTTCAGCGTCCGAATCGGCTGGGGCGTGCTCTCGTGCTCCGTTCTTCTCTCCTTGCTCTCCGGGATGTGTGCAGTGGCTAATGACGTGATGATTCTCTCTTGGGCGCCATCATTAGGTATATTTCCCGAATTAGGTCGCCAATTAATTACGGCCGTCCGATTAAGATTAATCTGAAACAAACTCATATCTGACGATGTCGATACCATCAACGCGGGTCGATGGTATCGACCTAGCGTGATATCGACAGTTCTTCTTTTCTTTCGTCTTTGCGCCTGATGTCATCTCGATACCATCGACGCGGGTCGATGGTATCAACGAACCTGTAGTGACGGTTTTGTCTTTTTGTGTCACTGTAGCTCCACCAGTCGATAGTATCGACATTTTGGTCGATAGTATCGACTCACTTCTCGCAAGCAACCTGATAGTATCTCGATACCATCGACATCCCTGTCGATAGTATTGACTTTCTTCTGGTCCTTGCGGCTGGCAACCTGTGGTCCGGTCGATGGTATCGACCACCGTCGATGGTATCGACGGTAGCAGATACTTGTTTTTCCTGAAATTAACACACGAAACCACATAAGTTCACACAAAACGTATTCTTTTGATAAGTAATACTCAAAATGCTTGAAATAGGGGAAATTTGACATAAAAAAGTAACATAGACCAAAGTGAATGAATTATGCAACATTAACCATGAAAATGACTAATAAATGCATAAAACACATATCAAACAAGTCTATAAATGTGACTCAAAATCATCGCATCAGTCTACAGAGAAAGAAAGACAATGAGAAAACATTACGTGACTTTTGTCACTTGTTAGTTGTCAAGCTGCCTCATAACTTCAACATGCTCAAGTTTAATGAATAATTCAAAAGGAGATCGTGCCACTTAGACATGGTGGATGTCCAAGACGATGATAAAGTACGAATCCACTCTTGATAGATTCCGCACTAACATGATACAACAAACATGACAGGACAACCACACATATATTAAAGATAAGTAAAGGAGGATTAGATAGTTCATCATTTCTTCTCATTGTATACCTTAGTCTTCTTTGAAATATTCATGTAACTCCCTTAGAGGAGCTCATCATACAATCTTGTAAACATTATTTATTCAAATAAATAAATTTTATTATATATTTTTATTTATTAAATCTGATTCTGGAAAACTTAGAGTAATGATCTTCAATTTGAGGCCGTTCTTGACCGCGGGATAATGAAAAGTGAGATTCGTTACAAACACCCTCATAGCCAAAGGCATGCCCCCATCTTGCATTCTCTTTATCCCCATTCTTATTGCTTGTACAATCTATATACATGGAGAGGTATAGATTCCCACCACTTTTATACACGGTGCTACCAATGACAATCAGACTGCTAGTGATACCAATGGTGAACACACGTTAGAAGAGCGCTTCGGAACTTGCTGTTGTAGACCCCTTACTGCCCGAGATCTTACAGAAAATGAAGCATCTAGAGAGAAAGAAAGACAATGAGAAAATATTACGTGACTTTCACTTCTTAGTTGTCAAGCTGCCTCATAACTTCAACATGCTCAAGTTTCATGAATAATTCAAAAGGAGATCGTGAAGCTTAAACACGGTGGATGTCCAAGACGATGATAACTTGACAGATTCCACACTAACATGAGACAATAAACATGACATGACAACCACAGATATGCACCCACCTTTGGCTCGGTAAGGTCTGGTTTAACAGCCTGCTTTTACCGTTATGGGAACACAACAACACGTTACCGTTTGGTCTGTTTCCTTGGTTACGAAGGAACAGAATGGGTCCCGTCCAACGCGTACACTTTTTTTTTTGAGGAATGGTAAAGTCATATATTGAAAGCACATCAAGCAAGCGAAACCTGCTTATGTGAAACACTTACAGAATGTTTGATAAAGCAACAGAAATAAAACTAAAAGGAAAAACATAAGCTGATGAAAGTAGTGTTTTGATAAAGAGGGGGAGGCACCCCATAACAAGCCCCTTGGCGTTTTAAAAATTGAAGCGCCCTAGTTGTTTATAATGACCTAAGCTCGAAAGAGGAATCACAGTTGTTGCTGTACCAAACTAACACAGTCTCGTCGTCAACCATTGCTTTGAGATCACAAAGAAAAGCAGCTTCTGATTCTCCTTCCTCAGAGTCTTCCTGCCTCCCATCTGCTAGATTACCTGCAGTTTGTAAGGATGTGAAGATCGGCATCTATTTGAGTTATAATATTTTTGGCCAAATTTTTCTTGTTGCTGAAAATTCTATTGTTTCTTTCTTTCCAAAGATTCCAGCAGATTGTGGTGAATAGATCACTGCTTTTGAAATTCTTGTAAAGTCTTGATGGTGTTGTTTGGATGGGGAAAGTGGCTTCCTGGAGATCAGGAAGGAAGTTTCTCATGAAGTGTGAAAGGATATTTTGGGAAAAAGTGCACTTAAAGAAGATGTGGTCGACCGAGTCACTATTTTTTTCACAAAGAGCACATCTAAATGGGCCTATGAAACCTTTTTTTGTGATGTTTTCACCTGAAAGAAGTTTGTTGTGTAACAAAAGCCAAAGGAAAGTTTTGTATTTTTGTGGCCATTTCTGTTTCCAAATCTTTGATGATGAAGGGGAGATACCTATGTAGGAGAGGAAGTTGTAAGCAAGTTTTACCGAATATTTTTTCCCCATTTCCAAGTGATGGTATTTGAGGTGTTGTTTTCCAGGGAGAGAGTTAGATGTCTGAATTCATTTTGACTAACCTGGGATAGAATACATCTTTTAAGGGAATTTGATCTATTACTGGTGATTAGCGAGAGAGCTTTATCAATCCTTATGTTGAGGAGATTATTTGGAATATTCCAGGATGGTCTGAGATTGAAGACAGAATTGTTTTCATACCATGGGTCAAACCAAAAGGAGATATTTTTGTGTGAATGAGGTGGAGTGTTTGTGATTTGTGTAATCATGTGGATGTTTTTATTGATGAATTTCCAAAGCGGGGAGGCTGTTTTCAGATGGATTTGGTGCCATGGTGGAGAGATTTGATAATATTTGTGTTTGATGAGATTGGTCCAGATTTTCTTTTTGTTTTGAATTAGACTGTCAATGATTTTGGCAATAAGGCAGAGAGAGTGCGTTTCAATGTTGATGATGCCCCAACCTCCTTGTTTAAGAGGAGCTGAAATGGTTTTCCAATTTATTAGATGGTAATGTTTCCCTGGTTTGTCCAGTTTGTGGAAGTTGTTCCAAAGAAAATTTCTCCAAATTTTATCTAGAATGGATTTTTGTTTTTGAGGGTAAGGGAATGCAACTCAAGTAGTGGGTAGTTATTGGTGTGATGACACTGTTTAATAGGGTGAGCCTACCCGAGAGGTTAAGGAAGTGATTTGCTTAGTTTGTGAGTTTGGAGTTTATTTTTGATATTATGGGAGTCCAAATATCATTTGTGATGTTGTATGGGGTGATGGGGAGTCCCAGATATTTGATAGGGAATTCTTCAGACTTACATTTTAGGAAGTATTTAAGGTGCTCCAAAAAAGATTGATTAATGTTTAATGGAAGATTTTTGTATATTTATTTTTAGCCCAGAGATGTATGAAAAGATGCCGATGATTCTAAAAATATTTTGAACGGAGGATTCTTCTAGGGAGGAGAAGATGATGGTATCATCTGCAAATTGAATGATATTTTCCTTGCAGACATCGGGAGAGGAGATAAGACCATTTTGTTTGCCCATCTGAATCATGCGAGAGAGGATAGTAGTTAGGATGATGAAGAGGTAAGGAGAGAGAGGGTCCCCTTGTCTAAGTCCATTAGAGTTATGGAAATAACCAAAGGGAACACCATTGATGATAGTGGAGAAGTGATTTGTTGATATACAAGCATGGATCCAAGAAATCCATCTGTCAGGAAAACTGAAGCCCTTAAGAGTTTTTAAAAGGCATTGCCAGTTTACAAAGTCAAGTTTGATGGCTAGAAGTGGGGATTTATTTTTGTGGCAAAGATGAATCGTTTCATTTACCATTAAGAAGACATCTTGAATGCTTCTATTTTTTAGGAAGGCAGATTGGTTAAGAGGGATGATGTCTTCCAAAGAGGTTTGATCCTGTTAGCTAATGTTTTTGCGATGATTTTGTATGAGGTATTTATGAGGCTGATAGGACGGAAGTGAGTAATGGTTTCAGGCTGACTATTTTTTGATCAGGGTGATGAAAGTTTTATTTATGTATTTGATGATATTTTGTGGGTTTGTACTGGCGTGGAAGGTAGATAAAAAGGCAAGGAAATCTTTTTTATAGTGGTTCCAGTTTGCCAAGTAGAATTCCACATTAAGACCATCAGGTCCGGGGGATTTATTTTTACCAAGGTCAGAGATAGCAAATTGTAATTCTTCAAGGGTGAAGGGTTTGATGAGATCAGGAGGATTTTTTATGTTCTTTTGACAAATAGTGTTCCATTGTAAGTTATTGAGACAAATATGATTGTGGTTGTTATTGAAGATATTTTTGAAATGGTTTTTTATGTGTGTTATAATAGATTGTTTATGAGATGTGAGTCTGCCATTTATCATTAGATGGGTTATGACATTATTTCTAAAGTTTTGTGAAATTTTTTTGTATTTTTATCTCCTTCTTTAGCCCAAGAGATTTTTGCCCTTTGTCTCCATCTTGTGTCAATACAGTTGTTTATGTGGTCAAGATCGGTTTTTATAGAAAGGACAAGAGCAGGGTCAACTGATGGGTCCTTGTCAACAAAGAGAAACTGGTCTTCAAGATTTTTTTGGAGTTTAAATAAGGTCGTAGGGTTTTGTAGTTTCCATTGTTTTATATAAATTTTGATATTTTTTTGTGTTGTTTAAGATATGTTGGCAAGAGTCCACCGCGTAGAATAAAGGCAAAAGTCGGTTCCGGGTCTCTTTCCATTTTAAATGCGCAAAACGGCACTAGCCTGTGCCACTCCGGACAACGACCCGGGCCGGTGACCGGATAATTGGATCCCCATCCGGCATAAGTAGGGACTCAGCAGTCGCGCGGAGCAGTTTCGTCACCATTCTCTGCACCGGTATCAGCTTCATTATCGACCACGAGTGTGGGTCATCGGAGTACAAAAACTGTTGCCGGAGAGAGAGCGGGCGGGCGGTGGAGGAGGTTCTCTCAGGAGCTCGTTCGTCTGCGCGCCTTCCTGCATCAACTCTTGAGGAAAAGAAGAAAGGTAGGAGGGGGTGAGTTTCTTTGTTTGATGGGGGTGCTTTCGAACCGCATCGTCAGGGAGGAGCTCAAGCCCGGCGACCACATCTACTCGTGGAGGACCGCCTACACCTACGCTCATCACGGTCAGTCAACTCATCCTACCGCCTCCTCCTTCCTCTCTACACCGCCTGCGCCTCGCTCCTTCCTGTTTTCCGTCGCCATTTCCGACGAGCCCCGTCATTCCTTCCTCGTACGGTGCACAGTTCCTTACTTGTAGAATTGGGTGCCGATTGCGGAGGAGGGCATGCCATCTGGAAAAAAATATATATTAAAATGCGTGTTCCTTCACTTTCGTTTTCGTTCGGGCATCCTGTGCTCGCTTGTCCGATTACGTTTCCGTCGGAGGGTGGTATTTGTGGATTGCTATTCGTTTCTTCTCCAAGTACAGGTCGGGGGATCCCCAATCATGGAAACCCCTAATGAACGAAAACGCAAGACGTATTATGTTTCGGCTGTTGATCTGATGGGGGAAATGCCCCATGTAGGTTTATTCTGGTAATGCAATAACACCTCATAGACAACAGTATCTACAATTTACTTTGAATGGGGAAGGTGTTTTTGTATCCCCGAGGACTTCCTTTCGCTCTGGGATCTTTTCCAAGGTAGAAATAGATGGCAATTTCCTCTGTACTACTGTGTCTCGTCATGTGTATGTGTTTCACTTCTTTTTGGTCAGGGGCGGGGGCGGGGGCGCTGCATGTGACGGCAATCTAACAACCGTTCTTAGCCTGCTCATTGCATTTAAGAAAGCACATCTTTCCTCCTGTAAATTGCTAATCCAGCATGTTGCGTGGAGCTAAGTTTCAAGCCAATCCACGGGGAGGTACCTGTCTATCTTGCCATCATTCGTTGGGTTGTTGTCAAATCGATACTCATTACCTTAGAGTTCTTACTGGCTTGTATATTGTCTCGAATTTATAGTCAAAATTGGGATGGTAGTATAAATATAAGGGATTCCTAGGAAAAGGCAAAAAGAGAGCCTTTTTTTGCATACTTGAAAAGCCTAGCTAGTTTTTAAGTAAGGCTCGAGCTCTACTTAACGTTTTGGTGAAATGCAAATGGGTTTGGGACAACATTGCCACTTTGTATATATATATAGTTACATCACATTAGAAACCGTAGCGCACCAACTTAAGCTGATCTTTTGTTTAAAAAGTTAGTATGCCATGATGGTATTAGGTAACATTTAATTGATTGTTTGCCAGATCCGATAGGGTACTGATCTTTTGTTAAAAAAGTTAGTATGTCATGATGGTATTAGGTAATGTTTAATTGATTGTTTGCCATGGAATAGTGTATGCATATGAACGTTTGGAATCTATAGACACAAATGGTAAGAAAAGATTTATATGGTCCTTCACTATCCTTACGCAAGAAATTGTTCCTTACTTGAGGAAGCCTAGCACTACAGATTTTCTGCTGTCTTAATCCTGGAACAAAGGTTTCTAGTAGGTGTGTGGATTCCTCAGTTTGAATGGCGCTGACAGTTATTACAAGCAACGCGATTGATAAATCTTGACAACATCTCATCTGCTGCATCATCTGAGATCTTGTTATTTACCTACTAAGTGAAAAAAAAGAGTATA